>CM053622.1:460146915-460252176 GCA_028646595.1 Phalanger gymnotis
ACAGAATTTGGAACTCAAAACTTTAAAATAACACAATGAATGTTAAAAATTCTGTTTACATGTAATTGGAGAAAATTAAATTTTATTTAAAATATATGTTTAAAAGAAGCTACTATGTTTGAGAAACTTTGCAAGGTATTGAAGTCAAAATGAAAAAATCCCCACATTCAAGGAGGTTACATCCTACCACAAGATTCATGGGCTATGGCCAGCCTTCTCACAGCTACAGAAATCTTCCTATATAAATTTCCTAAAGGTCTAACCATGCTACTCCTCTCCTCAGGAATCTTCAATAGTTCCCTATTGTCTGTGGGATAAAAGACAAATTGTTGGCATATAAAACTCTTCAGAAGCTTACACCAGATTACCTTTCCAGGCTTATGCAATGCTCCCCTTTTAAACAACCTATGTTCTAGCACAAATGATCAGGTATAATTCCCAAAACTGAGTATTTCATCTATCACCTCCATGTTTTTGTCCAGATTGTTCCCCAAGCCTGTAACATGTTCCCTCCTCGTATCTATACTTAGAATTCCCAGCATCCTTCAAGACCCAGTTAATATAGTAATATAATCACCAATCTCCTTTGCTTCCTAGAACTCTCTCCCTCCTCCAGTTATTTCATAAATCCATATCTGCCTACATAGATCTTCCAGAAAAATGTCAACTCCTTGAGAACTTTGGATTGTTTTTTATTACTGTCTTTATATTTCCAGTGCTATCACAGAATACCCATTTAGCAAATATTCATCAGGTTGAACTGGTGATTTATTTGTTTTCCTAACTAGATTACAAATTTCTTAAAGGCAACAATGATTTTATTCTTCTTTGTTCTTTATATATAGTAGGAATTCAATACATTTTCATTGATTACCTGAAGACCATTTAATACACTAAAAGCATGATTTGACAAGTAATGTCACAATGAATTGAATTATTATTATGCCTAAATTGCTACCTTAGAAGCTGGGAAAAATCAGATCTAGTGGTTCCTTTGTGTGGAGGACAGTGAAAACCAAATTCCTCTACCTTTTGTATATTAGGTTCAGTGCTTCAGCGTCCTTCAAATAGATCATAGTCTAGCATTGGGAAGGACCTCAGAATTCATCTAGTCTAATACTCTAATTTTAGGGATGAGAAAATTGAGACCTAGGTCTATTAACAATTTGACCAAGGTCACAGAGTATGTTAGAGGTGTGATATGAACCTACAGTCAAATCCTTGGTTGTCTGGTGATCATCATGGGGCTTGGTTAAACTCTGAGAATACTCTTTTAATAAGAATGCAGCAGAGCTAAAGGTAGGTCCTGCCAGAGACTCTCACTAGCTTCTTCCTAGAAGAACAACTTCTTTCAACTTGATTTATCAAATAAACATCTACTATAAACAGAATTCTGTGCTTGGGCTGGGTAAAATACAAAGTGCAGTCCCACGCTCATAGAGCTTACACTCCAGTAGATTCTATATGCTGACACACAGCCTAGCTAGGCACAAGAGACTTACTCTTTTTCATCTTACTGCATGAAACCATGCTAGGAATCTCAACATCAATGTCTATGACCAGTTTTAGTGTTTTTTTTTCCCTGCAGTAGGAAGAACACCAGAGATATTGAGAAATTTACTTTGTATTGTTATGAAAATGACCCATGTAATTGTTAGGAATAAAAATTAGGATAATTTCTAGCTGCCTCTGGCAAAATTTAACCTTTCCTTCTTAACATTTCCCAAACTACATAGGACTTTCCTCCCCTCCAATGTAATAAAATTATGCTATCATTCAGGCGTTACAGAAACTCAGTGCATCATTAATAGATTATGTTGATTCTATTCTAAGGTAAAATTTTAACACTTAGGGAACTTGCAAAAAAGGGACATTTAAGTAGAAAACAATTTTCTTTACAGTAATGTTACCCTGGTGGATCAAAAGAGTTAACTTGCTTTCCTAAGTCTTTAACCTACAACCAGATAGAAATGAAGGCAGTGAGGGTAAAGAGCCCAGTATTATTACTTGGATAGGCATTCAGGCAGCAAGTCATATACCCCATCTAGAGTAAGCTCTTCAATGCCAATGACATTATGGTTCAGAGAATTTATAGCTCAGAGAATGATCAGACTCAGCTGCAGCTTGAACATTTATTTTAAAACTTGTATGTGCAATAGTCCCTATTGTTCAGTCCTGATAAAAACAGCTGCAATAGATGATGTGTGCACATTCCTATTTTCATATCTAGAGTGACTCGCAAATTATTGCTACTGCCCCATATCTGTACGTAATAGTCATCAACTGCTCTACTCTGACACTTAGAGGGCAGAAAAATGTATTCAGGGCCCACCTTCTGCATTGCCTAGCACAGGTGGCATTGCCCTGACTTTCTCCTAATGTCAACCGGCAGTGTGTTAGGTACCAAAAGAATGGAGGCCTACATTGAATTAAGAGTGGGTCCAGAATGGAAGGAGTAGCTCCAGAAGCCCAGGTTTGTCAATACAATCAAAAGCTACCCAAAGTCACAAGACATATAGTGATGAAATGTGACAAATATTTTCTGTTCAGGAACATCAGTTATAATTCAAGATCTAGTAAGAGTTCAGGGAACTGTGAGCGATATTTCAGAATTGTGGCAAACTTGCTTCCAGAAATCCATAAGCATAAATCTGTAGCTTTATTGCCCTATGAGCTCCCACCTCATCATTAGCTGAAATGATTTCAGTTAATCTGGCTTTTAAAAACAAAGGAAGGAAGGAAGGAAGGAAGGAAGGAAGGAAGGAAGGAAGGAAGGAAGGAAGGAAGGAAGGAAGGAAGGAAGGAAGGAAGGAAGGAAGGAAGGAGGGAGGGAGGGAGGGAGGGAGGGAGGGAAGGGGAAGGAAGATAGGAAGGAAAGAAGGAAGGAATGAAACAAGGAAGGGGAAAGAAAGAAGGAAGGAAGGAAAGAAGGAAGGAAGGAAGGAAGGAAGGAAGGAAGGAAGGAAGGAAGGAAGGAAGGAAGGAAGGAAGGAAGGAAGGAAGGAGATAAAAAAAGAAAAGAATCAGCAATGGCTCACCAAGATCAGGTCATCAAGCTCCTACAAGGTCAAAATTTGTGGTGCTCACAATTCTGCTGGAATGAAAAGGCACATTAAGATTTTGATACATCAGGGCCAAACTTTGATGAGACTTGCACCATGCACAAGACCAGTGGAAGATGACTAAATCTGAGGCAAGGACACTATAGTTCACTAGCGATATCCCAAATGCTTGTGCTCCCACCTTGGCATTAAAGGAGAAAAATAATAGCCTGTTTATTCCATGTGTATTTTTCTCAGCCAACCATACAGGAAGAAAAAGTTGATGTTGCCAGAGAACCCCAGAGTGTATCATACTTGAAGATATGCCACTGACTGTTTCCAACAATATGCTGATAGTGCCACCTGATGAATAACCAGGTTAGGCAGAAATTATGACAGAAAAATATGCCTAAATGGTAAGGAGGACAGGGAGACTGTCTTAACAACCAACAAGACTGTCTAAAGCCTAGAAACATCCCTAATGGGGTCAGTGCAGAAAGAGTTTAATGGAAGTATCTGAGGATGGCATAGAAGGCACAGTTTTTCCCTTCTAGAAACACCATAATTGGGTTAGAAACACTGACTATGAATGATACAGATGTGATCCCCTTAAAAATCTTGCCCTATTAAGAACAGCAGCTGACTGCCTTGGAGGAAGGAAATAAAAGAAAATTTTCTGTTTGCTTTATTAAAGTATAGCTGAGCCAGAAGAAGGCCAAATAAGAACCGGAGGGCTTCTACAGAAAAGGGAGTTGTTCCCATCCTCCATAACTAAGGGTGGCATCCAAGAGCCTAGAGATATATCTGAGAGACAAAGAATCAAAGAAATTGGGGAGAGGGGTGGAAAGACAGAAAGAGAGAAATGCAAAGAGAGATAGAAAGACTGGGATATAATCCTGCCCTGGAGAATGGCTTGACAAAGAGGAAGACTGAGTTGTGGCCTGGTCAGGAGCCAGAGAGATTGATAGAAAAAGGGTTAGATGTAGCTTAAACATCAGGGAGAAAATGAGAAGTTGTTCATGATATCCTCTCAGGAGAATCTTTCTGAATTCATAAAAAAATCACCTTAAAGGAAGAATGCAACTAATATAGAACAAAAGGCCCAGAACCTAAAGCAGTGCTCCCCTAGGAGTATACTACCGTAGAGGATTGATCAGAGGAGTTCCCTGCCCATCTTGATGAATTTATAGCAGCGCAGATATTAATTGGCAACATTTAAGTGCATCTTCCTAGTCAAGCCTAATCAAGTTAACAAACATTTATTAAGAACTTAATATGTGCCAGGCAAGATACTAAACACTGTGCGTACATAATAGAACAGAAAGAAAGACAGTCTCTGACCTTAAGGAACTTATATTCTAATGAGGGATTGTTGTTTATCCTTCGTTTGGAAGAGGACTAGTGTCATCAGAATATGGCCGATGTTTCGACTTATGCACAACTTGGATTTAAGAGAAGCAGAGTTGAGCAAATCATCTTTCTCATCTCTCTTCCAGAGTCATCAGAGTCCATTGGCAAAACAAAAATCAAGATGACTGATGTGGCCTGGATTGTAGTGGGTTCTTAGTTTGTCTAATCAAGCTAAGTTTTTCATATTGCCTGCTTCGGCTGCCTTCATGGCCGTTGCACACATTGCTCTCATCTACCCATTCAGCTAGGGAAAGTCTTCACATCCATGGCATAGACGTCTCCCTAACTTGCCAATGGGCTTGAGGCCTGTAGGTAATTAGTAATTACCTACTAATTGGTAATTAGTGTGGTACTTTTTTTTTTTTTTACTGTTTTCTCTTTTAGAACGCTAAGGTAATCAAGTACCTTTGATGAGTTTTGCTTTCCAAATGTAATGGCAAGCAAAGTGGACTTTTTGTTGTGCTTTTATTTTGGAGTGCTTCTCAGCACTAAGGAGTCTTTGATGACCTGCGTACATCAAGGGAAGACCTAGTTCACATAGGTTTGAGTTGAATGATTGTGATACGCTTTGACCCTGTGTATATAAACTCAAAGGTTAGCGTTTTGCCTTTGGGGGTGCACTCATTGAAAGAGTGTTGGTGACGAGACTCTAGGTAGCCATTGAAGCAGCCCCCTGGCTTTGAAAACCCAAATGTTGGTGCTTCTATCTCTGGTAACTGTTTGTGTATTGCTTGGATAGACAGCTAGAAGCCTGTCTGCTGATTCATGTTTATTTGCTCTGTTTATATAATGTATGTTTGTAATTTCTGTTTGTATTTGCTCTGAAGTTCAGGATGCTGGCTTTCCCCTCTGAACTAAGTGAATGGTATAATGTATGTTAAATTAAAGTAAGATTGTTAACCCCTTAATGCTGCTTTCCTTAGAAAAGCAAATCAAAGGTCCTGTGCTAGCAGCCTTCCTGTGTGGTTTTGTTGTTGGTCTTTCACCTCCACAGCAGCTGCTAGCAACATTGTTGTTATACCTTCAACCTGGTCTGCTGAGATGGGTTTACTGGAGTGTGGTCTCTGCACGTGCTACACCTTCTTGGAACTTTGATGGAGGATTAACAACCCATGAAATGAAGCTGAAAAGGGAGGAGGGAGTTACCTGAGTCATGACATGGTAGAGGAAGTCCTGAGAGTCAGGAACAGAGCCCAAAAGGAATGAAGACATAATTAGCCTGTTTTCTTTTCTTAAGTTGGAGATCTTGGAGGAATGAGCCAATCAGAGGGAGGGACCACAGGGGTGGAATGTATTTCGAGTATGAGAAGGCCAGGGATGGAGTTCACTTCTAGGGTGAGGAGGCAGCTGTGGCATGGTAGAGAGTCCAGAGACTTAGGAGAGGAGCCTGAAGAGGAATGAATGGCAGATATAAATAAGCCTCTTGGTGTTTCATAAAGTTCTCATAAAGCTTGCTTCAGTAGTTGAGTATGAACTGACTGGTTTGGACATTTGTGGGAGGGGTCATCTCTTACTATGTTCTAAAAGGGAGTTCTGATTGTGGATTTTTCTTTTACTTGGTCCTGCCCCTTTTCCCTGTTTTCAGTAGACAGACCAGAGAGGAGCAGAGTTGAGCAGGGGCTTAGGGATGTGGGGAGATGTCATCGGCTCCAGAAGTATGTAGGTGCTACATGTTCTCTCGTAGGGAAACTAGGTTGTGAAGTGGATAAAGTACCAGCCCTGGAGTCAGAAAGACATCTTCATGAGTTCAAATCTGGCCTCAGACATTTACTAGCTTTGTGATCCTGGGCAAGTCACTTAACCCTATTTGCCTCAGTTTCCTCATTTGTAAAATGAGCCGGAGAAGGACGTGGCAAACCACTCCAGGACCTTTTCTAAGAAAACCTCAGATGGGGTCACAAAGAGTCATACACAACTGAAACAACTAAACAACAACATGTGCTCTTGTACACATTGCCCAAGAAGACACTTCTGAAATCCATGTCATTGGACCTAGTCTTAGGTAATGAAGCAACTTTTCTCTGGCCAAATAATGAGTTCTTAGAGGAGGGAGCTGGAGAGAAGGCAGTATGATCCTAGCACTCAGCATTCTCCTGAAAGAAGGGGATTTCCTGGGAAGCAACAAGCAAATTGGCCACTCTAAGTTTGAGTTCCAGAATCCAGCATCTTAGAAAAGAGAATTGAATATGTGACACCTGAGGCTAGAAAAGTGATAGGAGAGCCCAGCCCAAGTCATACTATGGAGGAGTAAAGGACTTGGACTTTTCCCTCCACTATTTCCTTGAGTTATTTGGACAACATAGGTGTAATCTGAAGGGGATTGTCAATCCTTTTTCATAGGGAGTCAAGACCTCAGAGTAGCACAGTAGGGCTAGATGCCTATATGGGTTTCTGAGATGACGTTGGACTTATTGGAATAATGAGATGATTGCCCTGCTGAAAACTCCAAATGCATTTACCTTCCAAGGAAGAGTACAAATATATGGTGCTATGAGTCTGGAGAATCCTGGGGGAAAGTGTACTCATTGACATCGTGCTGCCTATTATGGATTGCTGTGAGTGCTTTCTTTATGATTTGTGAATTCTTTATGGGTTCGTATGAATCTTGTAATTTTTTTCCATTGTGGGGTGGCCGTCTTGTATTTGTATTTGATATTTACCTTTGTTTCTCTTTAGTTCATAGTAGACTAAGTCTAGCAAAAATTTCAAGCAGTTCAGAAAACTGATAACAAATTCTTAAGCCCTTCTCTCTTGCCTTTGGGATAAAATTTAGACTCGGCCTGTCATTAAAACTCCGTCAAAGTCTATCTCCATTTTACCTTTCCAATCATTTCATATCGTTACATTTTGTGTTCCAGTCAAACTCTTGCCTTTTTGTGACTGTAATCTCCCACCTTGCTTGTGCACAAAGTGGCTTCCATATCTGGAATGCATTCTCTTCTCACCTCTATCTCATAAAGTGTTATGAAGAGGTTGGCTTCAGGATGAACAAGATAGCCTTGAAACTACTCTCTAACTCAAAGAATTTTGTGATCCTGAGGACTATTACAGACCTTGCAGTGTACAAATTAAAACCACTCCTTAAATCCACAGAGAGAGATGAGAAATGGGCTATAGAGAACCCAGAGAGGGAGAAGTTTTTGTGTTTTCTGTTTGCTTATTTGCTGTTGTTAAACTCCATCAACTATAACCTTACTGGGGGAATAGTGGAAAAGATGCACATAGGACTTCTGCTTTCTCTAGATGTGTGTGTATGTATATTATATTATATATATATGTATATATATATTCATATACATACACACACATATACCCACTGAGTGATTGAAGGAAACTCAGGAAGGATTACTCAAACTCTTCTTTGAAAAGGGACTTTGAAAATGAGAGAACGCTTATCGGGAATAGCTAAACAAATTGTACCATGTGAATGTAATGGAACGCTATTGTTCTATAAGAAATGATGAACAGGTGGACTTCAGAAAAACCTGGAAAGACTTACACGAAGTGACACTAAGTGAAGTGAGCAGAACCAGGAGAACATTGTACACACAAACAACATTGTGCAAAGATCAACTAGGGTAGACTTAGCCCTTCTCAGCAACACAACGATTGTCCAATACAATTTCAAAAGACTCATGTTGGAAAATGTTATCTACATCCAGAGATAGAACCATGGAGTCTGAATGTAGATCGAAGCATATTATTTTCATTTTTTTTTTTGCTTTTTGTGTTTTTTTGTGATTTTCTCCTTTCGTTCTGTTTCTTCTTTCACAACATGACTAATGGAAATATGTTTAATGTGATTACACATATATAACCTATGTCAGATAGCTTGCCGTCTTGGGGAGGGAGGAGGGAAGAGAGGGAGGGAGAGAAATTTAGAGCTCAAAATCTCATAAAAAAGAATGGTGAAAACTATCTTTACATGTAATCAGAAAAAATAAAATACTATTTCCAAGAAAAGGACTTCCACTTCAAGGGAAGGGGAGGGGCAACTACATTCAGTTTTAAACTGAAGATGAGGAGCAGCTAGGTGACACAATGAGTACAGCACCAGCCCTGGAATCAGGAGGACCTGAGTTCAAATCCGGCCTCAGACACTTGACACATGTACTAGCTGTGTGACCTTGGACAAGTCACATAACTGCAATTTTCCTGCCTTCCCCCTCCAAAAATAAGAATCAACTTAAACTGAAGACAAGATCATCTATAGATAACAAAATACGAGGATTTTTTTTTGAATAATGGTACTTCCATATAGTATATAAATATGTATAGTAACCACTGTAAAGTGCATATATGCACAATCCAGGAGCTGAAGTTCAAAAAGACCCATTCTCTTCCTACATAACTGAGCCTTTCTGGCCCTTTCTCTCCTTCCACAATCTAGTTCCTCAGGACTAGATTAAACTTCCTGTTGCTGCTATGTTGTTTTCTAAGATCCAGTTTTCTAAGATCCAGTGATGGCTTGCTGGGCCTGAAATTGAGAAGACATGTGTGTGAAACTCATGTCGGATAGTTTCTCACTATAGATACTGGGCAAATTACTCATCTCTTTAAGCTTCACTTTCCTTATATGTAAAATTGGGATAATAATAACACTTACCTCATAAGTTTTTGAGGAACCGAGTTAATGCATGCAAAGCCATTTGTGAACCTTAAAGTGCTATAGAAATGTCAACTATTATAATTGCTTTGGGGGCTATGACCATTCCACCTAATGACCCTGTGACTATTCAGAGGTAGGGGTGGTTTTGGGAGAATGGTATTCATTTGGTTCTTTGAGAAGCCGCAACAAAGGAGAACCTGACAAAGAAAACTTTCATAAAAACATCTACTACCAAATAACTGAATATTTTCTGTTTTGATGTGTATTATTTTGGGGAACACCCTAAAAATGTCTAAAATGTTTGATTTTTCCCCTCAGTTCAATTTCATTAAGCTGTCCCAGGCTCTTGCATCTGGCAAACTCAGCAATATTTTTTAAAACTGAATTTACTCTTTGTAAGAGGCTTTCCTTAAGCTTATACAGCTTTCCTACCAAAATCTATACTCAACACCAACTAGCAGATGGGATTTAAAAAATAAAGTAAAACATCCAATAGGCCTCTTTAAATTGTATTGATATTTTCTGTTCCCCTTAAGAATACATGAAGAACAACGAGAAACAGTGCAGGATTTCCAATGTTCTTTAGTGACACAGACTCCGTCTTGCTCTGCTGTTACTACCTCAGAACATTCTGGTTTAATACTGTTCCAGTGAGAACACAAGATTGGGACTCAGAAACCTGGATTTTAGACTTGCTTCTGCCATTAACTTCCTGTGTGACCCTGTAACAACAATGTTACTAGCAGCTGCTATGAAGGTGAAAGACCAACAAGAGCTCACAGGAGGGCTGCTAGCACAGATTCTTTGATCTGCTTTTCTATGAAAGCAACTTTAAGGGGTTAAAAATCTCAGTTTAATTAAACATACATATATCATTCACTTAATTCAGGGAAAAAGCCAACATCCTGAACTTCAGAGAAAATACGAACAGACATTACAAGCATACATTATATAAACAGAGCAAATGAACACAAATCAGTCTATCCAAAGCAATGCATAGTTACCAGAGAGAAGCACCAGCATCTGGGTTTTCAAAGCCAAAGGGACCGCTTCAACGGCTATGCAGAGTCTCGTCACCAACACTCTTTCAATGAGTGTGCCCCCAAAGGCAAAACGCTAACCTCGGAGTTTATATACACTCCTTCAGGGTCAAAGTGTGTCACAACCATGCAGCTCAAACCACATGACTTAGGTCTTCCCTTGACGTAAGCAGGTCATCAAAGATTCCCAATTCAGTCAAAGATTACTTAGTGCTGAGAAGCACTCCAAAACAAAGACAGCAAACAGTCCACTTTGCATGCCATTATATTTGAAAAGCAAAACTCATCATAGGTAGTTGATTACCTCAGCATTCCAAAAGAGAAAACAGTAAAAAAAAAAATCCCATCCTAATTACCATAACAGACCCTAGACAAGTCCCTCCATTTCTCTGGGTCTCAGTTTCCTTTTCAGTCAAATAAGAAGGTTGCAGTAAGTCATCTCTAAAGTCCCTTTGCACCCTATAGCTTTGGAATTCTAATGGCATTGCTGATGCACGGTAACTAGGCTGATGCTGAGGGAGAAAGTGTTAAACCCCACCTGGATTTTCACTTGAATTTTCTAGAGGTTGTGCTACCTACCCTACAGGGGTATTGTATAAAAAGTGTTTTAAAAGCAGTCAAGAATTTTAGAAATGGGAAATATTATTATCATGTTGCAAAGGCTGTCCTCTACATATAGCATGGGGGTGTCATTGTGAGGCTTGAAGGAAGGCAGCATAGATGTCTCTAGCTTCTTTTCCTCCAAACCTTCTCCAAAAGAGATTTTAATTCGTGTCAGGAATGATAGCAGGAGGTTTGGGCCAGAGGCTTGGCCATACTGCTCTGCTTGGAGAGGAAAGTACCAGGCTAGATATAGCTATCTGTTTCCTTAAATATTGTTAGTCTAAGGGATGCAGTTTTCAGTTTCAAGGAAAACCTCTGATCACTATTTCATTAGTGGGAAAATCAAGATTTCCAGATTTATATCCAAGGCTTGATTCCTTTCCTATCAAATTCAGTTCCCCAATGGACACGCATAGCAATTAGCAGAGAAACTTTGGTTATCCAAGTCAATAGCAAAACAGAAATCAGAGAAAGTATACTTATGAGAATAAACACCAGACAATACAGAGCAAAGGAATGAGATAATCAGCTCAATTAAGAGAGGGACTTCTAGATCTCAACCAAGGGAAAGAACCCTGAAGTCTCTAGTGAAACAAGCAGGGAATAGGAACATGATAGAAATTGCCAGCTCTTCTCATGTCAGCTTCTTCTTTTCCTTCATCAATATGGAGTTTGGTTCTCATTGTCTATCTTCTCTTCCAAAGCTGGAAGTTAGAAGCTCCTGAAGCCTGAAGGGAATGAAAACATTTAAAGAGCCCAAAGAGACTAGAACTCTTCTTTCTCTTTCTCTCATTAACTCTACCTTGCCCCTCAGGAAGTTGCAGAACATTGATCACCAATGAAAAGAGATCCCCATAACAAAGGGCTTTGGGACTTGGGTCACAGTTATTACTGGAGGTTGTCTCAGTTTTCCAGATGGGTCAGATTGTTCATGTTCTCTGAGTACCAGCCTTTCTATGTCTGGACACAATATGAGGAACTTTTCATGGTAGTTCTATGTCATAGTCATTCAAAGAGAAAGTCAGAATTGTTCTCAAAGACTATTGATCAATTTGTGAATGGGTTATTGTAATGGGGCGAGTTAGAGCCGACCCCTGCCCTCGCTGGACCTCCATGCCCAGGGCCTGCTGAGGTAAACTCAGGGCTCTGAGGTAAGGGTGGGACAAGATGGAGTCAGGAGGAACGGTCTCGCCCTTGTTGGCAATGTGGTGCCAATTATGAGGAGAGCGCAGGAAGGAGAGGGGAGGAGAGTAGGAGGAACCAGGGTGGCCCGAGTGCTACATAATCAAAGCTATAAAAGTTTTGCTACTAACCTGAATAAACGGAGTTGCTCACCGTCTCATGCCTCCTGCCTCGTTCATTTCCTGCAAGATCAGGCCTTTAAGGATGGACAAAGGCCTGGGATTTGGGGTAACAGGTAACCCCAACAAGAAAGGCCTGGGATTTGGGGTAGTGGGAACCCCAACAGGTTATAGTCTGTATTGGTGAAGGGATCACTGACACCAAGAAAATCAGAGGTCCTTGGCCTTGTCAGAGTATACTGCTCAGTGACCCTGAATGAGGATCACATAGCTGGTAAGTGTCAAAGGTAGGACTTGAAACCAAGTCATCTTGACTCTGAAGATAGCATCCTATCAATCATGCCATGCAACCTCCTTAAGGCTTAGACGAGCTTTTTAAAAATGAGAAAATTGATCTCCAACAGGTTTAGAGGGCCTTCCCTCCTCCAAAGATGGAGATAACAGTAAAACATATCAACTTGGAATTTATATAGGCATATTATATTTTGATGCATAGATGGTTTCTATTTCTTTAGCTAAATTTCCTAAAAGAAAGATAAAAACGATAACATAGGATCAACTTTGTAAAAGCAAAATGAAACAAAAAAACTTACAGTAACTACAAAACAAATGAGGTTGGGGAGGGATTAGACAACCTACTTACAAAAAAGATCAGCCGTGAGAAATTACTATTAGGGTAAAATGAAACTGAAGGGAAAATATATTGTGGGTCAGTGTCATCAAGGTTCAAATAATAAATCATGACAAAGCAGTTTATGAGTTTGTGTGCATTACTGCAGACTAGACCACCAAGAGATAAAGAGGGCAATTGTGAGTAAGGTCTAGCTGCTTAGATAAAAGTTTTGAATCTAAGGTGTGTAGCAATTCAGATTTTCCCCAGGAGTGCAATTACTACTGTTTGCAGCCAGGAGGTATTCCTCCATTGACACTGCATTTGACATAGTGGACACAAATATTAATAAATCCAGAAGCGACTCTGGGGGCCCTCTGGCTCATTGATAAGACTTGGTTGTGAGCTGTTGATCTATGCAGGGATAGGGAACCTGTGACCTTGAGGCCACATGTGGCCTTCTAGGTCTTGGATGCAGCTTTTAACTGAGTCCAAATTTTAAAGAACAAATCCTTTTATTAAGTAGTACAATTTTATCATTAATTCCAGGCAGAAGCAAAAGTATGACATTCTCCAAAAGGTCCAACTGGCCAGTCCTTTTGGATCTCCAGTGTTCTATTTATCATATGTTAGAAAACCGCTATTCTATATAGAAATCCAGTATATAGGCCTAAAAGAAACCTAATAGGTTCAAGAGGCCCTGTTAGGCCAAATGTTCACCAGTTTAGAGCTATAAAGGATCTTAGAGAACAACTATTCCAACTATTCATTTTACAGAAGAGGAGACAGTCCTTGATTCAAATCCAGTGCTCTTTTCGCTATGCCATATCTTGACACAGCTCTACTCTAATGTTAACTCGGCAAATCTTGGTCTCTACAGCACAAGGTGGGAATAGCCCCGGAATTTAGTTCTACCTTTTTTTTTTTTTGAAATTTATATAGTATACTAATCATTATCAAGCCCATAACCCTTGCTCACAATTACAATCCCCCATTAGGGAGAAAAATACTGGGAGATTAAATCTCTGACCTAGCTGAATTTTGTGTATTTCTAGCTATTCCAACATCCTCCATTCCTTTCCTCTGCAAAACTATATAAACAAACATTACGTCACATTATAAATAATATATCATTAATCATAGTTTTATGTGAAAGGTAAAACATCTTCAGAGACATGAATCAGACAGATATAAAAAGACTTAAAGAAAAGAAAAGAAATTTTGGATTAAATCTCTTCCCAATCATTGTGCAGCTGCTCCTCTTCTTTGTCTTAATTTAAAGAAAAAATCCTTATTGTAGTGGAACCCTAAACACAATTCAGTCTTCACGTTAGCTTCTCTCCCAGAACAGGGAGTAAGCAATGTTGTCTATATCAGATGATAACTAGAAGAGTTCACAGCTACTTCTAATAACATTCAGCCTACCCAGGGGTGGAGAGAAATAGACTCCATCCCTTTAAGAAACAGCCACTTTTTGTTATTGGCAGAATTGAAAAGCATCTGACACAACCTTCAGGTTTCTACCTTAGTAGGGATAGGTGTCTGGGTAGTATTTGGGGATATTTCCCTTGGGCAGGGATATGCATCTAGGTGCTATCCAGGAGTATTATACTGTGATTTGATTTTTTTTTTCTGTGTAATGTGAATACTTTTCCCATCACCTGGAAAATAACTCTATGCTTAGTTCACATGGATTTGGAAATGGTTACTGGAGAATAAGAATTTCGCATTGGTTTCTTGGATTGAATTTGAATTTCAAGTTTACAACCTCTTAGTAACATCTTTATGAGCTTAGAGTAGATGTTTTAATTAAATGATGTTCTAATTGACCTCCTTATTTAAATATTTCTGTCATTTAGTATGAATGGTTTGGGTAAAAAATCTCTCTCTCTTTCCCTCTTTCATACACACACACACACACACAAACCCTGACATATTCTACAGAAATAAACAAAAAATTGCCACCTTCTGTTGCCCTTGAAGTGACAGATCCAAAAGTATGTTGGCCGCATTGGTGGTCTCTGAGTAGTCCGGACTGGAACTGACAGCTAAAATCTGCTCCAGGGAGCAATGGTGGGATTTATGGTACTTCCCACCTTTCCTAATCACAGCCTTTCTATTACTCACAATCATTGACCCTTGTGTTTGGATTTTCCACTGGGGAATCACTGCTGAATTAGTGCCTCATAAAATGGCACCTGCTCAATTATCCCTTAACAACAAGTGTGATAAAAATTGCCCAAATTCATAAATGTGAGATGAAATGCTGCTGTGATGATGGTAATGGATCTATTCAGGTCTTCTGTGATATCTTATCTGCTTCCCTGTGAGATTTTTTTAATCTTCCTTTCATTTTCTTAACTAAAAACACATTTGTAAAGTTTAATATAAAGTCGTAAAATTGAAGCTATTTGGTGCTAAGTCAATCTTCCTTCTTAACCTTCTCTGCAGGGATGAGACATTTTAATTAATGCAAATCTCTTTTGTCTATAAGTAATTTTCATGATCATTTTTGGCCATGCTGTTCTATGGAACTTTATGCTTGCAAATTTTGTTCCAAGTTTTGCTTTCAGCCAAAACTGCAATTTTGGTAGATTTTCAAACGAGACCGGAAGTGTCTGGGGGCCATTTTGTTGTGCTACTCAGTGAGCTCGGCTGGGTGATTGAAAGCTCTGAGACTGGGGAAGTTGTTTCTATTCAAAATACATTTTATCACATTGCTTTGCATGAATTTCTGATATACCACAGTCTTTATTTTCTTAGGCGGGTGCCCTTTGTTTAATTTTTATTTTATTGGGAACTAGCATAGGTAGGGTTGAACCTACGTTATTTCCCTGTGTCTTGAAGGGTGAAGTGATAAAGTCATGTCTGGAATCTTTTTGGAAAGTTTGCTATATCTGGAAATCCGTCCATAGGGGAAACCATAGAGGGCAGAGAAGGTTAACACCAGTGTCTAAAAAGAAATATCAAGAGAATATTAACAGAAAAGGTAATCAAAGAATAAAAACATGAACAAGATAGCCTTAATGGAAATGAGTCTGTGTATCTGAGGAAGAAGATCCCAAAAGCACAAGTAGGAAATGGACAAAGAGAATCAATAAGGAAGAGTTCACTCATAAAGTTCCATGAGGTCTAGAACTCTAGTGGTAACAATGGATCCATTTGCATGTGGAGCATCCCTGGTTTGTGGGTCATTGTTATGAGTCCTTCCCCCTGGCTAGTTCAGTTCTCTACCTCTGAATGAGGGATGGATACAGAATACATTCTGTTGATGGAATGAATAAATGAATGAATGAATGCATGAGTGAAGCATTTATTAACCACTTCCTATGTGCAAAGTGCTAGCTCAGCACTTGAGGTACAACTAGAAAAGTGAACCAGTCCTTGTTCTCACATTCTAATAAAGGAAAAGGAATTAGCTACAAGTCCGATAAAAAAATCACAATGATCTTTAGAATGCAGCAGCATTGCAGATATTCATGCCTTTTTCTTTAGAGTCATTTCAACTGGATAAAATCAAATGACTTCTTGACGTCAAACAATTTGATAGTGTCAAGGACTTTTGTAGCAAGAACTTTTCCCCTGGGCCTTTAGTAGTTGTAGCCATAACACCTGTAGGATCAGTTACAAAACTGTATCTTCACAGAGATTGCTTCTGAAAGTGATATGGAAGGTCATTGGCCTGGGAGCATTGCTGTTGTAAAGGCCTTTGAGTTCACGGTCGTAGCCTAATCTCTTTAGAGTCTGGGGGAAGTAGTCGACATGGTGGTGGTATTTGACTTGCCTGGCACGTGCTACTTCCTGTCTCTCTCTCAGAGTAACTTGCTGCTGTCCCTATATATGACAATTGCTGGGCAGTTGGTGAAGATAGCTGGCCTAGTCTCTATAGCATTTGCTTCCCTGAATAACGACTGCGAGATGCAAGAATGGCCATGCTGCCACACCCAGGGCTCCTACGCATATCCACCATATTGGTGGTAGTTGGTCAGCAAATGTTGCTAGTGGTGATGAAGAAGGTAGCCCCCTTTTTGTTTTCTTCCCTTGTTTATGTCATTTATGGGTTTGAAGTAGGTCAAATCAGCTATTCCCATGGCTCTTAGATTCAGGATACTGGATTATCCCATTATGGTCTGAGGGGAGATGGGGATCAAGGTGATGGTGGTAGTTTGCCTTTCCTGTCACAAGCTTGCTCTTCTCTTTCCTTCAGAATTCATTACTGCTTCAAGCAGGCTGGATGGACAGCAAAAAGTCATAAAGAAAAGCAAAGTCTTATAGTGGGGACTTGTTTACTGATGACCTAGTATTTACTTATATGTATATTCAAAGATAAAAGACGTGTAGATTCTTATTTAGGGAGAAAGGGGTAATCAGCAGAAAGAGGAAATAGACTGTCCAAGTCAGAAGCTGCCCATCATTGCAGTAGGACAAATGTGGCAATGCCCAACTAATGCTGTTAATGCTTGTGTATGTGTGAAAGCATGACATTTCAGAGGCTAATTAATTCCACAGGAACAATATTCTAAATGAATGCTCAACCAAATGACCTCATAGCAGAGATTTATAATTTTATGGTAGAGGGTAATTATTATAATATTTTCCTCTTAATAAGGTAATTTAAGGAGGGTGATCAGAACAATTTAAAGGGCATAGAGGTTAAGGGTGTGGTCAGATATATCACTCATAAAACAGGCAAATATTCTCATTGACATCTAATCCAGAACTTTGATCATATTTCCCAAAGCCTTGTGAAGAGTATTTTTGCCCTGGATGTTCCCCACCCATTGACAATGATTTATTGAATCAGGGATATTATAGATCTGAGCTATTTCCTCAGATTTGGTCTTTGACAGGGAATAGACAAGTCTGACAGTTAATCCAATTGAGCGTGGACATGGACATGAAAAAAGAAGACAATAGAGGTAGAAAAGGAGCTGTAGATAAGGAATGAGCTTACGATGCTGGAGGAGTAATAAGAGAGTAGCGAAGATATGACTAGATAGAAAACACTGAGAAGAGCGCGTGAGTGGTGAGTTTCTGGACTGAGAGATGAGAGGTGGAGTTCTTGGACACAGAGAGAATCTGGACCTTGCCCTCCACAAATGCTATTAGTTATGTGATCAGTGTAAGATGGAAAAGAGGTAAGCCCTCTTTCATTTGTGAATATGTTTTTCTTTCAGGAAGTGGAGCCTCAAGGACAGGATATTGATATAAATCTTGAGGACTATATAAAAGGCCATGAAAACGGAATCCATGGAGGGAAGGAGTATGGTCTTAATTATATATGGACATTAGCTAGGTGGCACAGCAGATAGACCACTGGGCTTGGAACTAGGAAAACTCATCTTTATGAGTTCAAATCTGGTCTCAGACATTTACTAGCCTCATGACCCTGGGCAAGTCACTTAACCCGGTGTGCTTCAGTTTCCTCATCTGTAAAATGAGCTGGAGAAGGAACTGGCAAACTACTCCAGTATCTTTGCCAAGAAAACCCCAAATGGGGTCATGAAGAGTCTGACATGGCTGAAACAACTGAACAACCATAGAATTATATTAACTTTAAGGAAAGGCACTCATTGAGAAGATATAGCAAGAAAAATGGTTAGAAAAATGATTTCTCTCAAACAGGGAAATGCACACATGATGACCCTGGGAAGAGGGGGCTCAAATTTAAAGAATCATGGGAGTGAGGCATATATGTCAAAAATTTGTGGACCAACCGACATATACAAAAATATTTATAGTAGCTCTTTTTGTGGTGTCCAAGAATTGGAAATTGAGGGGATGCCCATCAATTGGAGAATGGTTGAAAAAGTTGTGGTATATGAATGTAATGGAATACTATTGTGCTATGAGAAATGGAGAAGAAACGGACTTCATAGTAACCTGGAAAGACCTACATGATATGATGCTGAGTGAGAGAAGCAGAACCAGGAGAACATTGTACACAACCACAAACATATTGATTCTGTGATGACTAACCCTGATAGACTTCACTCTTCTCAGCAATACAAGGCTCAAAGACAACTCCAAAGGACTCATGATGGAGAGAGCTATCTACATCCAGAGAAAGAACTGTGGAGTCTGAATGCAGATTGAAGCAAACTATTTGCTCTCTCTTTTTTCTCTTCTTTTTCAGTTTTGTTTCTTCTCTCTCATGATTCATTCCATTGGTCATAATTCTTCTTTACAACTTGACTGTTGTGTAAATAAGTTTAATGCAAAGGTACATATAGAATCTATATCAGACTGCATGCTATCTTGGGGGGAGGGGAAGAGGAGGGAAGGGAAGAAAATTTGAAACTCAAGACCAGGAGAAAATTGAACGCAGTTATAGCTACATTGTGCACTGATCACTTATAATTGACTTGGCTCTTCTTTGCAATACAATGATCCAAGGCGAGTCCAAAAGACTCATGATGGGAAATGTTATCCACGTCCAGACAAAGAATTACGGAGTCTGAGTGCAGATCAAGGCATACTCTTTGGTCTCTCTCTTTTTTGTTTTGTTTTGTTTCTTCTTTCTCGTGTTTCTTTCCATTTCTTATAAGTCTTCTTTACAACATGACTAATATGAAAATATGTTCAATATGAATGTTTATGTAGAGCCTATATCAGATTGCATGCTGTCTTGGGGAGGGAGGAGGGAAGGAAGGAAGAAAAAATTTAACACTCAAAAGCTTGTGGAACTGAATGTTGAAAACTAAAAATAAAGAAATTTAAAAGAATATCTGTGGACCAGAGGGATGGATACCTCAAAACTTCAGGCTCCTTGAGTCCTGTTCCCTTTTATCCCAGATGTTACTATTCCCCTATTAACCAGTGGCCTGCAATAGGCTAAACCTCCATGCACTTGATTGGAATCTTATAAGAAATGTCACTGCATGTTCTATATAACCTATCAGAAAGGAAAAATCTGAGGATGTTCTAAGGAATGTATCTCATTACATGTTTCACATTTTTTTGTGGAGTGAAATAATGCCTTCCTTTTATTTTGATACATATCATTACTGTGTGTGATTTGTCTGAGGTGGTGATATATGGGAGCAGCTGAGGGTCCTTTTACCTTTCCTGTAGACAGGACCCACTGTCTGAGGTAGCCAGAGAAAATTCTGAATAAGGACCCTAGACAAAGAATAATTTGAGGGAATCTGGGGGTACTTCCTGTTTGAGAGAAATTATTTTTTGCAACCTTTTTTCTTGCTATATCTTCTCAGTGAATGCTTTTTCTAAAAGTTATTATAATTCTATTGTTCAGAATGAACTTCTTTCTATGTAAACCCAGAGAAGGATTCTGGATTGCAGATTATAGAAATCATTTTAAAACACGTTTTGATTGGGGCAATGTTATATAGGAAAAGCCTGAAGATGTTGAGAAGGAGAAGCATCTTGGGGAGAGAAAAAAAAAAGGAAAACTTCATCTGAATTCAATTTAAAGGACTACAAATGGAATAATTCTTTAAAACCCACAAACTCAATTATCCAGATAATGCAGATGTTGTGGAAACAACTTGTTCTTAGTGTGTAGAGGAATGCTACAATCATCTGAGGTCCTAGAATCAGGAGATGTATAAAAAGGTTCTCTAGGTGAACCCATTGTAGGATTGTAGATCTAAAATCCTACATGTAACCTAACCCCTTTATTTTACAGATAGGGAAACTATGGCCCATGGTCAGTGGCCGGACATCAACTCTGACTCCATGGCTTTTGTTCTTTCTATCAACAGTGTAAACTTGAATAGAAATGAGGGCCTCTAAAATGTACATAAGAATTTCTGCAGGCTGTATTCAGACTTAGAAAACCACCTGTGTTTACATTTTTTTTGTTTATTTATTTTGTTAAATATTTCCCAATTATATTTTAATCTGGTTTGGACCACACCCAGGAGTGGTAGACTGCCAGCCACCAGCAGGCTATGTTTTTGACACTTCCGCTTTACGTTGCACATTATCAAGATGCCCTTTGAATCTCCCTATGGACACCTAGGGAGTGGATTTTTTTCCCTTGAGTCCAGCATACCTAGAAAGAGCTATTTCTGGCATGTCACCTGTAAACCAAATCAACTAGGTCAGAAAATGAGAGAATCTTCAGCTTCTCACTACTCATTAAAATAATCTTGGGAAAAGAGGACAGTGTATAGGGTATAGCTATTTTTGGTCTCCATTCACCTTGCTATATATATAAAAGTCACTCGGACTTTGAGGAACAGAAAAGTGGTGCTTTCACTCTCACAGTTAAGTTGGCTGCTGCTGCTGCAGCTACAATTTGTTTTTTTTTTAAGTAACAAGACCCAATCTCTTGTGTGGTATAGAAAAATCTGTCTCATTACCTCACACGCAGCATTTACTTCTGGCTAATGCCTGGATTCATTTTTCAGTTTTGGGTTTATTTACAGAATAGTTTTACATTTTGAAAAGTCCGTAGCTGTGTACTTGGGGTTCAATGGGTGACTGCCATAGTAGGCCTAGGGCAATAGGATTTTCCAGTTGCTGTTTTGTTCCTAAAAAATTAGGCTCATCTCCCCAGATACCACATCATTTTTTTTATTTTTTGGTTTATTATTTTTGGTTTTTTTATTTGTTCCTTTTTTCTACTTCATGAACATTTTTGCAGCTCTAAGAAAAATCAATCATCGAGGCCCTTGAGGTTTTCTGCATTTGATTTCATTGTGAAAAGTTGATTGTTTAAATTTTCAGAAAGCTGGTTCAACATTGATGCCCTGGACTTAATATAGTTGTTTATATTGATAAGAAGTAATTGCAAAGCAATTCAAGTAAACACAGCAGGAAAAAAAAAAAGATTATTTGCCAAAAGGTTAAAAAAGCCCCATGACCACACCAGTACATAAATATTTTCACAATAGCCATTATTTAAGATTTAAGGAAGCCTTATGAAAACATTTTCCAAGTGTCCAGTCCTCAAATAAATGTACTTTTTATTTCAAGTACTCTAGGGCTTAGAGGTAAGTACGATGTTATAGAGTAAGAAAGAACAAATCAGAATAAACCACCCACAACTCTGAGAGAGAAAAAGCTAGACAATATGTTTCAGATTTTCTTTGAAAAATAGCTAATCTCAGGGGCAGCTAGGTGGCACAGTAGATAACAGTACTAGCCCTGGAGTCAGGAGGACCTGAGTTAAATCTGACCTCAGACACAGATAGTCTCACTAATGTACTATTGCTGGAGTTGTGACTTGGCCTAAACATTCAGGAAAATAATTTGGAATTCTATGAGAAAAATGACTAAATTCTTCATATCCTTTGACATATTATACTCACTTTATATACCCTCAGGAGTAGGGTATTCTGTCCAAATAGGAAAATGTTCATAGAAATACTTTTTGTAGTAGCAAAAAAAATGGGTGCTTATGGCATATACATGTAATAGATATTATTGTATAACTGAAGTTTGAACAGGATATATATAAAGCTATCCTACCAGTGTCCCGATGACCATGTATGCTAGCTCAATATTTGGGTCCTTTGGAAATGATGAACTCACTGGTAGCTTCCAGGCTTGGGTTACACAATGCTAAAGAACTCTTCTTTGAAATGATGAAATAGTCCCCTTGTTAGAAGACCTGTTGACAACATGGTCCTTAAATAAGTAAGTGGTCACAGGCCTCTTTTGAGTCTCCTCATAGCTGCAGAATAGTCCTTGAGCCTCTTTCTGGATAGAGTAGGAATAGGACTAATGTTTTTCCTCTACTTTGGCCTCATGGCTGCTTCTCTCATGTGACAGCTAGAACAGAGATTCAACTAGGTGAACTAGAACTTGCACCCGGCCTGACTGCTTTTTCTATTTAGTGTTTCTTTTCCTGAGTAGGTCTCCTTGAAGGCCACCTCTCAAGAGGTTCAGGGGTCTTGGGACAATTGTGTGGAACTGTCTGATGAGAGGGGAAGTTTCTGCTTTGGAGAAGAAAGACACTGATGAAAAGAGGAGCTCAAGCCTTTGGGCTTTCTGGCTGTAGTGTGGAATTCAAGGGATTTGTGCAGAGCTGGAGTGAAATGGAATGAAACTTATTCAGCAGTCACACAAACTACTTCTGTGATGAGGTTTGTCTCAACAGCCTGGCATAGAAGACCATTGTCATTACTGGCATTTGTTTCATTAGCTGTTTAAATCATTCTGTCGATGTGCACCTGCAAGCATTTTGTGTTAAGCATTTCTTTTGTACGTAGGAAATAAACATCTGTCTTATTTCTGATTAATATTGTACATTGAATACCTTTCCACTGTCCTCTTTTAGGACGACCTATCACATAAATGAAAACCTAAGCTTTAAGGAAATCATACCCAGGGCACTGGGACAGGAGTGTAATGTGCTGGTGAATGTGAGAAAAAGATGCCTAACCCTTCTCATTAGAGGCCAGGCTTCCCTGGGCCTATACTCGGCCTGATTTTGGGTGTCTAGAGGGGACTCTGTGAAAAGAAAGGGAGAAAAATCTCCCGGCCTTTGGGCCCAGAGTTGTTTTAAAAATTTAAATTAAGAAACAATACCAGGTATTCAGAGAAATGTGGACAGATTTGTATGAACTGAGATAGAAAGGTCTTCCAGTTAAGGCTGGCTAGTTATTTATGGGCGAAGTTGGTACCAGTTAAAGTAAATGGTCTCTGAGGGGCTTTCTAACACTGAAATCCTATGATTCTGGGTGAACTAAGCAGACCCTGAAGAAAGAAATACATAGCAGTTATAACAATTGAAGTGGAAAGAACATGAATCAAAAAAAGCCCAATTCTCAGTACTCTTGGTCCTGGAAAATATGCAATGCAACATACCACTATTCTCTCAGCAGAGAGGCAGAAGACTGTACAGGGAGAATGTTGTATACAATATCATGCATGATCATTGTATTTCTTTTTTTGCTCACCAATTTCCCTTGTTTACAAAGAAGGGTTCAATTTAAAATGGAAGAGTGTGTGTGCAGCTACATTCAGAAATGACCTTGATATTTAAAAAAATACAAAAATAAACCCAAATTTAAATAGGACGTGGGAGTTTATGCCTGTCTCTTATTATTTTCATTTCAGCACATTCCATTCTGTCCGGGAGGCAGGAAGAACATGCTCAGTACAGTTTGTATATCTACAGGTTTATGATCAGTGAATCGATGATGCAGGAAGTAATTTCATATTCTTTCCTCTGAGATGGAATGCCAACTCACAAGCTTATGCATATTTTTTTGCCAATTGAAAAATAAATGTGGTTCTTGGTTGGATTGTGGTTTGTTTTTGTCCTATTCTGAGTTCCATTTTGCCAGTATTAATTCATTACTACTATATGATAGGCACCATTATGCACTTGCTATGTACGCACATATTTTTTCAGCAAGAGCGAAATCATAGAAAATAGTCTTACAATGCAATTCAATTATGACATACTTTTAGTTCATGAAGATGGGCATGAAAGAAGGGGGAAGAACAAACGTATTCTGAAAAGTAATAAGGCACTGCCTCATTATGCCAGTTATTAAAATAAAATAAAAAGTGCAAGGGACCACACAAAGACCTTATTTATAAAATGTTGAGGGCAGGAGATACTTTAAAAGAGGTAGCAATACATCATTAGAATATAGAGCTAGAAGAGACTCATCTGGCAATAAGTATTCCCTGGCTGCTGCAGATCGTGCTGTACAAGGGACTTTCTAGGGTTCAGTCAGCTTTTTGTTTTTTTTTTAAAGAATGTAGCAAGCAATGAATCAATACAACAATGAATCAATAAAAGAGACACAGAAAAATGGTTAGGTAGAGTTCAATTTTTAGGACAAATACTTTCTAGAACCTCATTTACACTAAAAATGAGAAATTGCCATACAAAGAAATTGCTTTTATAACATTTATATTTTAAGTCCTCATCTAAAACTGAGTGTATGTGCATATAAAGATACACACACAATCTTCCCCCATTCCACACATAGTTATATTTCCCTGTTATTCTAGAGAGGCAGCCAGATGGCTCAGTGGGTAGACTGCTGAGCCTGGTATCAGGAAGATTGGAGTTCAAATCTGACCTCTGATACTTACAAGCTATGTGACCCCAGCTGGCAAGCCACTTAATCCTGTTTGCCTTAATCTACTGGAGAAGGAAATGCAAACCACTCCAGTGTCTTTGCCAAGAAAACCCCATAGGCAGTATTGGCATGCTATGCTTCACAGGGTCACAGTCAGACAGGACCAAATGACAACGATCATCATAGTATTTTCCCTGTGTGGCCTAATACCTTCTTCAAGGGCATAGAGAAGAGGATCATGGACCAAGAACTTTAAGTTATCATAAAGGCCATTTAATATACCCACTTCATTTTACAGATGAGAAGACTAAGGTACAAGAAAGCTAATGACTAGGGCAAGGTCACACAGGTAGCTAACATGAAAAGCAGTGTTTGAACTCAGGTCTTTTGCTACCATAACCAGCGCCCTTTCTATTGTACCGGGATGCCTTCTTAGATCGCTAAATGAGTAGTGGATAATTGATTGGACTGTGAAACAACAACAATGAGACCTATGTTGTAATTATTTTAGTCAGTCATGACTAGGTATTGCATACCCACTTGGTAATGAACACTGTGTGGGAGCTATGGTTATATTCAAGAAAGCAGGTCACCAGTCCTGTCCTCCAGGTGCTTACACAATATGTAAACATTTTCAGCCAACACACGTGCAACCCAGGTGCTCAAAAAGACTCTTTGGGAAGGTGGAGTAAAATCGATTCAGAGGGATAAGTACGTGAATCAGACAATGCTTCTTGAAGGGGGTGAATTTAAATTGAGCTTTCAATGAAGAAGAGATCATATCCAGCTGAAAGGAGGGAAGAAAGTTCTTTACCCTTAAAAGGAAAGGTAGCATAGTCCTGAACTTAGAGTTTGAGGGACTTGAGTTCAAATCCCACCTAAACCCTTAATAACACTTTACCTATCTAATCTCCTCTTCCATTACCTTACAATAGGAACTTTCTATTCTAGTTTGGCCTGCCTTTTTATTCTACTATATGCTATTTACTCATTACTTATGCTATGTTCTCATTTCTATTTCCTTGCCTTTGGTGATACTATACTTCTGTGGATTGATTTGTCTTTATTTCTCCTCCAATATAAATTCTTCAATCCCATTTAGTCCCTACAATAAGCCTTCCTTCAAGGGTTACCTCAGCCACCAATGATTTTTCTCATCATTTAATTCCTATGTTTTTGTTCTGCTTTACTTATTATGGTTCTTCCTCCTCCTCCTCCTCCTCCTCCTCCTCCTCCTCCTCCTCCTCCTCCTCCTCCTCCTCCTCCTCCTCCTCCTCCTCCTCCTCCTCCTCCTCCTCCTCCTCCTTCTTCTTCTTCTTCTTCTTCTTCTTCTTCTTCTTCTTCTTCTTCTTCTTCTTCTTCTTCTTCTTCTTCTTCTTCTTCTTCTTCTTCTTCTTCTTCTTCTTCTTCTTCTTCTTCTGTTACTATCCTGTATATTTTTAGAGTTGTTTCATTTGTAGACTTGGTCCTGGTTCCTCAGTTGAGCATCGATTTCTTAAAGACAGGGACTGTATTGTACTCTTTTGCTGTGTTTTCTCCAAGGTGTCTAGTGCTGTAGGCATTCACTAATTTGAGTAACAAGATTTGATTTAGCTGTTTGTAAATGGTTTTAATATCTTGAAATCTAATACATCTAAACTTGTAGTAGGAAAAAGACAAAATAGGTTGCCAAGAAGGTGCTGACTTACATTTTATAGAGGGAATTTTTCATCCAGAAGTTCCCTGTATCAGTAGAATTATTGGTCCAGTCCTTATCCTAATTTATCATCATCCCGAGGGCACTATATTGGAATATAATGTAAATGTAATGCAATATGGTAGTTTGAGATCTCAATAATAAATAAACTTGAGACTATCATATTAGCCAGACTATTCTCTGGCCGGTGGTTAAAGTTAGATAAAGATGGACTTTTGATCCAATACGTTACTGCATATTTCAAAAGGTCATAAATTCATAGTCTTACAGATTATTGAAGGGACCTTAGAGATGACTGGGAAAAGGAAGTGCAACTAGGTTAAGTGACTTGCTGAAAACATGCACACACTATTCCTACAGTAAATTCTAGAGACAGGATTCAAACCCAAAGCTAAGCTAAATATATACAGTTTTTCACTGCAAGGAAATAACATCCTTCTATAAATTTCCTTGAAGAGGGAAAGGCTATTTCTCCCTTTTCACATTCCTCATAAGCCAAGATAGAGCCATTTAGCACCCAAAGTGGGTAAAGTTAAGGTTAGGGTGGAAAAGGAGGTAAGAAAGTATAGCTCTTCCATATTTTCCAGGTGAGAGAGTATCTCAGAACAGGCATTTTGTGTATTTAAGGGACTAACATATTTGTGTCATGACAATGATTATAATGATTTTTTTTCCCACCATAGTATTGTTGAGATTGCAAGCGCTGTGGCAGCGGAGTTATTCTTAAGAAGACAGAGCCAATGTCCACTCTCTGACTTAAAGGTTGTGTATACTGTCCCTCTGTTTATACACATAACTACCACTCTTGGAAGTTTGTTATACCATTGTTTCTTCATGATAAAAGAGAAGAGAATTAGCATTTATTAAGCATGTATTACATACCAAGAACTGTGCTAAATGCTTACAAATATTATCTCAGTTGGTCCTCACAATTCTCCTGTGAGGTAGGCGCTATTATGATCTCCTTTTTACAGTTAAGGAAACTGAGGCAGAGAGAGGTTAAGTGACTTGCCCAGGGTTAAACAGCTAGTGCCTGAGGCTAGATTTAAACTAAGGTGTTTTTTGTTTTGCTTTGTTTTTTCCTTATTCTAGATCCCACATTCTATCCAGTGCACTGCCTAGCATCAGACTATTGAAAAAAAATCCAGATCAAGAGCTTTTGAGTCAGATGCATCTCTGTCATGAACTGATGTTTTAATTAGGGGTACTAAGCAAAAAATCAACAGTCATTTTCTTCAGTATATAATATTAAATTATATGAACATTTCTTTTAAATAAAAAGAAGAAAATTTTACCAAGAACCATTTATTTATGTGCATAATGTGGTTATGGGTAAAATGATTATGTTATAAAATGCTGTCCTAAGAAAAACAAATTGACTTCTTTCATTTAATTAATTTTGGTTATTTCTACCATTTCACCCTTCAAATAGTTTTGAAAGAAAAAAAAATTGACTACAAAAGTTTAATGAAGTATCTGAAGCAATGACTTTGGCAAATCATCCTCAAGATGATAATTTGGACGACAAGGAAACTTCTGATGTTATTTAGGACATTATTTAAAAATTGCTTAACTCATATTTCATATTGTAATAGGAATGTTAATGGGAAGATCTTTCCCATCCCTTAATAGGCCCATGTGACCTGCTTAAGTCACATGGAAGCTCAAGTCATATGAGTTTGAGTCACATGAAGCCTGTGGTGGGAGGAGCTTGCTGAATGGGTGTAATGGGAAAGGGGTGGAGCAGAGCTGAGAGGAAGTTGGTCAGAGCTGGGAAGGAGAGAGCAAGCAGAAGAACTAGCATGAGTGAGAGAGGGAGGCATTTTGCTTGAGGGGGTTTGTTTGTGGGAAGGCCCTAACAGGTGGAAGGCTTGGGGATGGTGGTGCCCCCTGCATTGTTGATGTGTACAGATTTCTTTGTTTCTATGACGGACTTGGCTTTCTGGTGTTGAGATTTGGTTTTCTCGTGTTTGAATGAATATTTTGGTTCTGTCTTCCATGTGGAGAGTTTGTTATATTTTGCTTTTCAGAACTAAGCCGGCATATTCATGGCCGCCGTAGGCGCTGTGAATATTGCATTGGCGCTACACGTGTGTACAGAATAACTTTGCTTTTGTAATTATTTGTAATTCATAGAGCTGTAGAATATTAGATCTCAAAGGGATATTTGAGGCCCGCTAGTCCAAGCCTTTCATTTTATGGATGTAGAAACTAGAGTCCAGGAGAGATGAATTGATTTGTCTAAGGTCACATGGCTCCTAGGCAGCAGAGGACATCCTCAGCGATTGGTCTTTTTAAGAGACAATAGTGACATAATAGCTAAAGTCCTGGACTTTGAATCAGGTACACCTGTGCTTGTCTCTGATCCTTTAGTTGTATAGCAATGAGCAAACCTTTTGCCCTCCCTGAACCTCAGTCTTTTCATCAACCAAATGAGGAGGTAGGATTAGATGACTTTTAAGATCTCTTCCAGCTCTAAATCTATGATCCCATGATGCTGAGTCCAACTCCTGGGATATGCAGCATAAAGGTTTTCAGTCTTTTTCTTCTCTACTTCAAAACACAATTGAAAAAAAAAATTAGTTCCCTGGATTCACTATTAAAAGCAATTACCATAAGCACCATGAGTGCTTAAACTATAAGTTTACATGATTAATTAAAAATAAAATTCTTCCTCTTCTAGCCATTATTTCAACATCCTAATTGGACTGAAAATATGTCTGCTTTTTATATCAGTGGAGAAACTTCAGCTATATGAAACTCAGATTTCAATTCATCCTTTTCACATGCAAGGTAAAATTTGGGAAAAGCTAGAATTTCAAGAGAAATTCAATTTGGTTTTTACTATGATGACTATTATTAATAGCTAGCATTTATATAGTACCGTGGCTTACAAGGCACTTTACAGATCTTATTTCATTTTATCCTTACAACAATCCTGGAAAATATGTATAGATGCTGTCTGTGTATCTGTTTCAAGATGTTTATGGTTTCTTCCTTTGTTCCTCACCAACATCATCAATGCTAATTATTCATTAAATTCCTATTGTGCACAAGACTCTGCTATTAAGAGCCGAAGCATTTAGCCAAGGTAGAAAAAAGCACCTATTTTGGATACATCCAAGTGAGAAAATTTGGATTATTTGGATACATCTAAGTGAGAAAATATTGAACTTCATAAGGGATAGAAATGTTCCATGTTTAGAATGGGAAACTGAATGCATTTAGGATAAGCAGTGACATCACTCTTGCTTCCATACCTTCTTCAGACTATTCCCCCATGCCAAGAATGCACTCTATGCTCACCTTTACTTTGTAAAATTCTTAGCTTCCTTCAAGGTTCAGCCCAAGTGCCATTTCTTACACCAACCCTTTCCTCATCCCCTGAGATGTTAGTGCCTTCTCCCTCTTAAAGTGATGCTATTTTCTTGTCTGTTTACTGGTTCTTTCCCTTAAATAGAATATAGACTCCCTTAGGACAAGAGCTGTTTTGTTTTTGTCCCTATATCCTCAGGGCTTGGAACAGGATTCACAGAAACAGCTCTTAATAACATTTATTGAAATAAGCAAAGGATTGTTCCTTAGAACAGAGAGGCCAGCTTTCTCTTGCTGCGTTTTGACCTTCATAGACTGTTTGTCTAAAGGCAGATCCAAACCAAGGAGATTTTGACATAACATTCCCCACAAATCATTCACCATCCTTCAAAACAAATCATAATCCTGTGTATTCTAGTTTAATCAGTATCACTCAGGTTGAGAGAAGGCTGGAACATATTCAATGCTTCTCAGTAATTAAGAGCAAACTCTGGCCACAAAAGCAGGAAATTATCTAGGAAAGAAATTAGACTAGTTTTATGGAAGAAAGAAACGGAGCCAAAGTTACAGAGAACAAATGAAGATGTGCATGATCTAACAATTCTGAGAGCAGAGGCTGGTGACTGTGTCTCTGGAATAGATTTGCCCATTTGTATGCATTGGTGTGACTCAGGGATTGGAGGGAAGCAGAAAGGTTTTGAAGCCACTCTTGCTTGCTGTGAAAACATAGTACCTAACAGGGCATGTGCTGTTCCTGACTCCACTTGAGCTGCTCCTGCTTCTGCTACTTCTTTTATCTTTGGAACTGGAAGTTGCCTGGCAGTACCACTGCCCCTTGGGAGATTCAAAGATCAAGGCCATTCCTTGGGGCAATGCAGAACCCCCTGCATGTCACACTGTTCTTGTGCCCTCCCTCAACACCACCTTTAAATTTTATTCATTCATCTATTTATCTTCTATCTCTCTCTCTATCTACCTTCTATCTGTGTGTCCATTCATTTATTCATCTACCTATCTCTGTTCATTTATTCATCTATCTATTATCTGTCTGTTCATTCATTCATCTATTTTTCTGTCTATCTGTCTATCTATCTATCTATACCAGCAATGTCAGATTAAAAAACCCTTCATAGGAATCCCTGCAGGGTAGGGGGAGAGCAGGAGAGCAGGAAGTCCTCTCTTTAATCTTGAGGGTACAAATTGTATAGATTAATAATAGGTTTATAAGCCTTTACCTTCTCAGAGAAAGTAACCATCTCCTCTCCTAGTGATTGCTTCCCTGAGTTATTGTTCACCTACTAGTCACTCTCCGGTAGGTCGGAGACCTCTAAATCTTGCACCCCTGGTCAATACTCTGATACTCCATTTTACTATAAGGTAGAACTCTGGTTGGAAGCTAGTGGCTTTTAATTTTTCAAAAGCTCACTTCCTCATAAAAGCCATCCTATATAAGTCCTGCAATTTCTGGGAATCACTGCAATGATTTTGACTCTAGTATCTGCATTACCAATATGATGTCATGAAAATGGCACTGTCAAAAGTCAAAGTCTGGAGTGTAGTCTCAGTTCTGCTATTAAATTGGAGTAGGGTTTATGGTACATATGGTAGAAAGAGTAATGCACTTGGAGTCATGAGAAACCTGATTTCAATTTCCATCTCTGACACTTATTCTGTGTCCATAGTCATTTAACTATTCTGAGCCTCAGTTTCCTTAGCTGAAATATTTGGATGGTAGCTTTGATAATTTCTTCATATGACTGTTATAAAGATTAAAGGTTGCTGTGGGTAAAGTACTTGTAAATATTTTTTTCCTTTTTTTCCACATTTGTAATTTCACTGACGTTGGTCCCTACCAATGAGGAAACTTGTATTACCAAAGCAGAAGAGCAGCTCTTATATGAATTATAGCCTTATAGAACTGCTGGCAGGGGAGGAGGGTTGGAGGAGGACACTGAGACGATAAAGGATTTTCCCAATATCTCACAGTCAGTGCATCTGAGAGGTAGGGCTTTAAGGCCACGCACTATGTCTTGAAACTGCTCTAACACAACAGAAGCATCAACGATGACAAAAAATAACAAAAATATTCATCTATGCCATTATGGATATGAACTATTCTTTTCATTATGTTTATATCGTGAAGTCAGAAGGTGACTGTAGTATCCATGGTTCACATGGAAGCTTCGTCCTAGGAGAAAGTTATGTATATGGTTTCCCAATAGATATTCTATAGTATGAGGTCCAATGTAATGTACTGTAATGGATGAATGAAAAAGAAACATCTATTAAGCACCTAGCATGAAAAAATCACTGGACATATACAAAGAAAAGACAGACAGTTTGTGGTCTTAAGGTCCTCAAATTCTGATAGAAAGAGACAACATGTAGAGCAAATTTCAATTGCAAGTTGGATGGAAAAGCCTCATTGTTTTTAAGGTGTAGTGGCAAAGCAGGTGGTAATACACTTTATTTGATATCATTTCCATTGATAAATCATATTTATATTTAACCATTGGAAAGTGCCAAGGACTTTGACGATAATTTTATTTTCTAGATCTTCATTAAATAGGGATGTAGCATCTGTGGAAGCATTTCCCTGGTTACTTCTCCTCAAGGGTCAATTCCTTGGATAATGGATGTTGGAGAAGGGCTGGAAGCAGGGCCATGAGTCTAGAGCCACTGCTATTCCTGACAGAGTATCCTTCCACCTCTAGATCTGAGATTCTGTGAATTATAAAGACTACGCATTATGGAAAACACGCTAACACTAAAAATTTGTTGCCTTTTCTGCCACACCTGCATTCTTGGACTTACTCTTCACTTGTTGGTTGGTTTTAGGTGAGAATAATGAGCTCCTTCTTCATGAGGGTTGTTCCTATGGATGATGGCTGCAAGTATAGGACTAGAAGAAGGGATTACGGTCTTGGGGATTCTGCTGTTCTAATACAAATTCCTAGGGTTTGGGGGTTCAAGGTCCTGGGTTGTCTCCCCTAAAGGTGAGGTGATGTTCAGAGATTGATGTGAAGTAGTGGTTATCATGATGATTTGGTCCGCCTGGTGCATCTCTCTCCTCAGTGGGGAATATAAGGATTCCACATGATATATTCAGTCTCCATTGCATTAGATAAATCAGGGGTGGGATTGGGATTTTCAGACATCTCTCCCGACTTCTGGTAACTGGAACTTCTAGTCTGGACAATTGCGATAAGCTTCTTTGACTGCTTTGACATTTGTCTTAAAATTATTTAGGAAGAGCTAATCAGGAAGAATTCTGAAGGGCTCTTAGGACTGATACTATCAGCAGCTTTATCTATGCAATAGCCAACAAAGATGGCCAAAGCTCCCTCTAAATTGTTACCAGAGGGTGCTCTGGGGCAAGCAACTACATCACACTTCGGAAAGATATTTTGGCTACCAGAAACAGTAACACAACAAATACATATAAGTAGATGCTGATGTTCTGCCTTCCCATATACCTTTGCTGGTTGCTTTCCCCAACAGATATGACATGACAGTGATGGTGGTCCAAAGGGATCTACGACCCATATAACAATTGTGGATTTGTTATATGAACCATTTGTTAAATAAAACCAGAATCATTGTTGCAGGGTCCAGGCTGAACACCGCAGAGAGTGGAGGTGGGGGGAAGGAACGTCATAGGCTGGGTGCTGAATTTAGAGCTAGAGGACCAGGATTCAAATCCCAGTTTTGCCGCATATTCCCCACACGACCTTGGGCAAATCATTTAACCTCACTGGGTCTGATTTGTACTCAGTGCTTCTTAAACTAGGTGCTGAAGGGGTCGAGAGTAGAAAACGTTTAAGAAGCCCTGGATCAGATGACCTTTAAGTTCCCGTCCACCTTGAGACCTAGGATTTGAGAACAGGCATTTTGGAAGGTATAATTGGAAGAAAGGTTTGTTGGCCTTCCTGCCATAACAGAGTTCTCAAAGGTTATGTCAGCAGAGCAGAAACTCTCCCACTTCCTACCAAGATAGAAAATCTTTGGAACTGGAGTCAGTGACTGACTGCGAGCTGAAAGTAACTGAGGTAACTGTAGAGAAGCTCATTACTGGAATGGCTAATATTTATATAGCAAGCTAAAGATTGCAAAGAGTTTTACAAATATTGCTTCATTTGATTTTCAAAAGAGTCCTGTGAGTTAAATCTTACAAGTCCCATTTGACAGTTGAGGAAACTAAAACTCAGAGAATTTAAGGAACATGTCCATAGCCACAAAACCAGTAAGTGTTCGAGGCGGGATCCAGGTCTTCCCTGATGGACCCTCCCAGTCTTCTTTCCTCTTTATCAAGCTATCACTAGGTGGCAAATTTTTTTTTCCAGCTTTGACAGCTCATGAATACTATCTACTTAGGTAGAAATGTATTACAATCCTCATGGGGGTGATCACACCTATAGTACTTATCCCATAAGATTATCGTGTACTTTAAATGAGTTAACATATGTATAGGAATTTGAAAACTTTAAACTACTATTAAATGTCAGTTATTATTGCTATTACCTACCACAATAAAATCATGAAACTATAAAGTAAGAAAGTATAAGAGTTTGTAGTACAATTATGAACCATATGGATACGTGGTAGCATTTTTTAAATAACAGTGAGACTTAGAAGGAGGATGGGGAACTAAAATAAATGGCTTCTCAAAGAGCCAGAGAATCTTATAATAAGTGCCATTAGCTTCTAAAAGAATTCCACAGATAGAATCCGAACAAAAGAATATGCACCCCCCCCCCACTATCTTCAGGACTGAAGTTGGGTGGCAATGACACTCTTCCTTCCATCTCCCAGTCAGTCAACTAGCATTTAATAAGAATCTGTTATGTTGCTAAGGCACTCTCTTAAACATAGGGTACACAAGGAAAAACAAGCATGTTGATAGACAGATGAGAGAGAGAGAGAGAGAGAGAGAGAGAGATAAATGTGAATAAATGAAAAATGAATAAGTGAATGAACTAATTGAAATGGATAAATGAATGAACAAAGAAAGGAAAGATGTTATGTTGCTAGGTACTCTTCTAAACACTGGGTACGCAAAGAAAAACAAGCATGTAGATGAGAGACAGACAGATAGATAGACAGATATGAATAAATGGAAAAATGAGTAAGTGAATGAACTGAATAAAATGGATAAATGAATGAACAAAGAAGGGAAAGAAAGAATAAGAAAGGAAAAGAGAAAAAAGAAAAAATAGACATGATGATAGATAAGTGATAGATAATATAATAAAAATCAGCTTTAATCTCAAGGAGCTCACTTTAGGATTTTGCAGAATTAACTAAACAAGAAAACTACAAACAATGGTGGGTGGAAGAAACACATGAGAGACAAGTTCAAGATCTAATTCTCTCACATAGTTCTCTACTGTTGGGGAAATAATAACACCAACCCCCCTCCCCTTCCCCAATATAGAGAGAATGCTGAAGCATAAATGAAGTGGTGCTTCTTTAGAAAAGGTTTTGGGAATAAGATGAGTAGAAGAGGCAAAGAAAAGTAGCAGTGACCTAGATATATTTATTTTACTTGAAGAGGCTAAAATGACAAAAAAGAGATAACTACCAATTTCCATATTTACATAAATGTATCAGCCAAAACCATGCTCCTGCAGTAGTATTAATTATGCTTTAGTGTTTATCTTTTGCTTCTCATATGTTAAAGTGCTTTGAAAACTCAAACATGCAATACAAATGTGCGATATCATCAAATCTCCAGTTCCTCTCAATATACTCTCTGCATAATGGATATAATTCTTTTCCTGCTTATCTTCTAGGAATTTTTGTTTGTTTTCTTTTTTCTTTTTTTTTCAGACCTATGATTTCATCAATCTGGAGAACTCCCAGGGCAGAAACTCTGACCACAACCTGACAACTTGTCTGTGAGTTCCTGTCTTAGAGATTTGTTCAGGGGTTAAGTGACTTGCTCATGGTCATATAGCTAGTAAGTGTTTGATGCAAGTCATGAACTCTGGTATTCTAACCTTCTCTAGGGCTGCTAGTTTCTCTTTCTCTCTCTCTCTGTCTCTCTCTGTCTCTCTCTGTCTCTCTCTGTCTCTCTCTGTCTCTCTCTGTCTCTCTCTCTCTCTCTCTCTCTCTCTCTCTCTCTCTCTCTCCGTTATATCATATTATCATAGGAATATAGATTTAGAGCTGGAAGGGATTTAAAGGCCATTGAGATCCCCCCACTCCCATTTTATGGATAACATAGCTGAAATGCACAAAGGCTAAGTGACTTGACCAGAGTAACATAGCTAGTGTCTGAGCAGAATTTGAACCTGGACCTTCCTCACTCCACATCCACTGCTTTCTCTCTAGGCTATGACTCTTCAAATTATTTTCTAGGGATATTTAATGATTAACGGATAAGACAATATTAAGCACTTTAGAAAATTTGGGTTTGTGATGTGTAGATAAGAGGAACATTGTGTTAATATTTCCAGGAAAGAACAATCTATTGGCAGAAGTAAGAGAATAATAGCACAATGAATGAATGACTATTCCTTTGTTGGAAAAGAACACAGGATGCCCTATTTCTCTGAGAGAAAAATATGATTCAAAATAACATATAAATACATGAAGATTTATCAAAGCATAATCGCTATTAAAATTCACATTTAAAACTTATTTCATTTTGTTTTATATCTTAACTCTGTTCCTATGTCTCTCTCTTGATGAGAATTTGCTGATGTCCTTTAGATTTTCAATGAACAACTTTATCATGCCATAAAGGAAAAAAAAAACAACCTTTTGAGTCTCAGTTTGACTGCAAAATCTCATTTGGCTTTTCTGCCTCTGGGTTTTATTTATTTATTTATCAGACTGGTGTTGAAGTATCTTATATTCTCATCATGCATTTTTCAAAAAACTACTGCTGCAATACTTTTTTTTTTAATCCAGAACCATAATAAACATTTTATTATTGGATTTCAGCTTGTTCTCTTTTTCTCTTAAGATACCCCAAAAACTTATGGATCACTGAGGGCAAAACAGATTTCTTGTAGTTGGGCAAAGTTTTATTAAGTACTGCAGTTCATGCTGGGAAAATTGGAAAACAGTATGGCAGAAACTGGGCATAGACCAATATCTTACACCCTATACCAAAATAAAGTCAAAATGGGTTCATTATTTAGAAATAAAGGCTGATACTATAAGCAATTTGAGAGAGCAAGGAATAGTTTACCTGTCAGATTTATGGAGAAGGGAAGAATTTATGACCCAATAATAGACAGAGAGCATTACAAAACAAAAAATGGATAATTTTGATTATGTTTAATTGAAAAGTTTTGATACAAACAAAGCCAATGCAACAAAGATTAGGAAGAAAGCAGAAAATTGGGAATCTTTATAACCAGGGTTTGTGATAAAGGCCTCATCTCTAAAATATACAGGGAACTGAGCCAACTTTATAGGCATACAAGTCATTCCCCAATTGAGAAATGGTCAAAGGATATGAACAGGCAGTTTTCAGAGGAAGAAATTAAAGATATCTATAGACATATGAAAAAATGCTTTAAATCACTATTGATTAGAGAAATGCAAATTGAAACAACTCTTAGGTACCACATCTCTCCTGTCAGATTGGCTAACATGACAAAACCAGAAAATGATAAATGCTGGAGAGAATGTGGGAAAATTGGAACATTGTTATATTGTTGGTGGAGTTGTGAACTGATCTAGCCATTGTGGAGAGCAATTTGGACCCATGCCCAAAGGGCTATAAAAAATGTGCATACCCTTTGACTCAGCAATAGGTCTAGGGCTGTATCCCAAAGAGATCACACAAGTAGGGAATGAACCAGTATGTACAAAAATATTTATTGCAGCTTTTTTTGTAGTGGCAAAGAATTGGAAATCAAGGGGATGCCCATCAATTGGGGAATGGCTAAACAAGTTGTGGTATATGAATGTAATGGAATACTATTGTGCTATAATCATTATAACTTGGAAAGACTTATGTGAACTGATGCTGAGTGAAGGCAGCAGAACCAGGAGATCATTATACACAATGACAGACACACGGTATCTGTAAGGACTAACTTTGATAGACTTGACTCCTCTCATTAATGTAAGGTTCAAAGACAGCTCCAAAAGACTCATGATGGAAAAAGTTATGAATATCCAGAGAGAGAATTATGGAGTCTGAATGCAGATGGAGGCAAACTATTTGCAATTTTTTTTCCTTCTTTTTTTGCTTTTGTTTCTTCTTTTTCATTATTCATTCCATTGGTTATAACTCTTCTGTACAACTGGACTATTATGTAAATAGGTTCGATGTGAAGGTTTATGTAGAACCTACACTGGGTTACATGGCATCTTGGGGAGGAGGGGAGAGAAGAGGGATTGGACGAGAAAATTTGGAACCCAAAAATCTTGTGGAACTGAGTGTTGTAAACTAAAAATAAAAAAAAAATAAAAAAAGTACTGCAGTCCAAGCTCCTGAGATCAAGAGTCCTATATTTATTTTGAGCCATCATCCAAAATGCTGACAACAACATTATTCTCTCATCCATTTTTTTTTCTTCCATTGTACGTTTGGCACAGTTTTGCTCTTTTCTTAAGCAAGTCACCATGAATCATCATTCACCTCAGACTTTAAGACGGTCAGAGAGATTGAGATACTAAAGGGTCAAACAAGATGAAAACCCTTATGTCACAGGCCATTGCCTGACTTTTTTTTGGTTCTTTGCTGTTTTCTGAACCTGACTTTGTCAGTCCATTCTTCTTCCCAATCCTTTCCTCATTGGGATTACTCCTTTAGATGGATACAATGAATACTTATATTTTGATTAATGTTTCTTTTATACATCTATCAATCAAAATTTCAAGTAAGATCAGTCTCTAACTTTTCATTCTGGCATTTGAGAATTTTCCTAACCTGGTCCCACAATATCTAGCCAAATTTATCCATTAATCTTCCTCAACATAAACTCTGTACTCCAGTTAGGCTGTTCACTTCCCTATCCCCAAACTATACCTCCTTCATTCCAACCTGTGATAGGTCAAAAGGCCCATCCAAGACCAGCAAGACTTACTCATGCCTCTCCTTTGTCCTTTTTTTGTCTTTTTGGAAAATACCATACTTGCTTTCCCTATTTGATTCACCAGCCAGTCCTTAGCCTCTCTCTGACTATATTGTAGCACCGGTATGAAATTAGGAGAATAAATTCAATGGTGAATCCACCTCCTTCCCTATAAAACCTAGGTATCCTGCATAACTAGAATGAGAGGCAAAAATCTTGGGAAAATATGGGCATGAGGGGAGCACCATTGGGAATAGTCTCAGAGCAATGGCAATGAATAGGCAGAGATAGGGAGTGGATAGGTGTAGTAGACATTTTGAAGCATATACTGACAGGCCTTGGTGAGTAATTAGTTATAAAGGATATACAAAGGAGAAATCTCAAAAATAACGCTATGGGTTGACAATCAATATTGCATGAGTAGGGGGCATTTCATGTCCATTCTCATAAAGTCATAGATTTAGAGCTGGACCTTGGAGACCATCATGTCCAACTCCCTCATTTAGAGACTGAGATTGTAAGTGACTTGCCAAGGGTCACGCAGCTAGCAAGTATCTGAGGCAGGGTTTGTGCTCAGTTTTGACTCCAAGCCCAGGACCCTGTTCACTACACAATCAAGCTGCCTCATTTGTTGTTGAGGTTCACTTCCTAGCGCTGTGCTACCTGCACTTGGCCAGTGACAGTTTTTCTTGAAGCCTGAGACAGCAGTTGAAAACAAAACAAAACAAAACACAGTATTAAAAATCAATTTTGATATGTTTACAATTAATCATGATCTCATTTCTCAAGTCAAGGCACCAGAACAACTTTATGGTTGACAGAAATCATTTAAAGAAAGAGAAGCATTACTCCAGACAAAATGAAAGAAGACATGATTCAAAGACAAGTTTTAGTTACCAGAGAGACTGAACTGCGCTGTTCCAATGGGCTGAGGTACTAGACAAGCTAAGGAATCCATTGCTAAGGAATACTGCTGGTTTAAAGAGACAAAATGTAGAAGGTGTCATGGAACCTTGTTTGAACTCATATACCAAAAGCTTAAATCTTTTCATTTTGGAAAACTATCTGCCTTACCCTGTCTGGTGCCCACATTCTACATAGACCATATTTCTGCTGTCTTAACCACCCCTAGAAATTCTTGGAACCATAGAAAAAGTAAGTACTTGGGCCTATAGTATCTTTTCTAAGTTATTATAGTACACTTTTGTTATAATACTGATTATAATACAGTCATATTAATATTTGTGTTTACTCTGTGTCATCATCATTATTAGAATGTAAGCTTATTCAGAATGGAGATCATGCTGTATCTACCTTTGTAATAACCTTACCACTTAAGTACTGGGCTTCGTACATGGTAGTCATTTAATAAGTTTTGAAGAAAGGGAACTAAGAAAGAAAGGAAGAAAAGAAGAGAAGAAGGAAGGAGGGAAAGAGGGAAAAAAGGAAGGAAGGAAGGAAGAAAGAAAGGAAAGAAAAACTTGTAAAAAGAAACAATGTAAATAAAAGAGGGTTTGCTTTTAATAGTTCCCTATGTTGTAAGCCTGTAGGTACTTCTGGGAACTATTAAAGGTTTTTTTTTTATTAAATACATAATTAGATACCCTTCTAACTACTTTCAATTTTGTAAAAGAAATAGACTGACTATGATGGCTTAGCTCAAAAAGAGCTGAATGAGCAGAAGAGGCAGGGAAGGTCTATATCCTAAATTTTGGGCTTTTAACTTTACTCTTGTATTAAGGGCATCCTGTTGTATATGTCACTGAAAACTACATTTTGTGAGCTGTTTTATCACTGAAAGAGAAAGCAAGTTGATTAAATAACTTCTCCAAAGAAGGAAAAATGCATTGTAAGCATCATTCAGTTGCAATCATGTAACAGAACAAAACAAACAAAAAATCCCTCTTTTTTTACGACTTTTCCCCCAATTTTTTTTTCTAGAAAACAACAACAGCAACCGAGCAACACACAAGGGCATAGGAATACATTTAGGACATTTGATTTAATTTCTTTTTCAAAGAAAATCCATGTTCTTTAAAACCTTGTGATATTAACAAGTAGCTAGGAGTATATCTGGTTTAGAAGGGCAGGTTAAAGTTCCCAGAGGAGCCATGCTCTCACTTGTTTTTCAGTAATGATATAAAAAAGCTTCAGGGGTATATGGGTATTCAAAGAGGACTAGCACCTCTGGCAGGAGGACTTGCCAAGCTCTTTTCAGGGCTACTCATTCACCTTTAGGGTCCACCTGGCACTCAACTTTCACCCATGGTTCTGGGAAGCTGTAGCACCTGCCGCAGCCATATCCTGGTAAACCGTCTTGGCAGACAGGATAAATCAGGTTAAGTGTAACTGATGGGCATCAAACCCATTGGTGAGTTAGGAGAATGACTACCCCAAGCATGTGAAGACTCTCCTTGATAGAACAGGTGGATGAAAACAATTTGTTGCAACAGCCATGAAGGTGGCTGAAACAGGTGCTGTGTGGTGCTTGGAGCTTGGTCAGACATTGAAAATGATGGTGATTTAGCAGATTTCCATCTTGAAGAGGGGAGAGGGAGGGAGGGAGAAAAAAAATGGAACTCAAAATCTTATGAAAGTGAATGCTGAAAACTAAAAAAATGAATTAAAAAAAGAAAAGAAAAAGAAAATGATGGCTGGTTGTCCTGACTGTTGTCTTGCTGTTGGATTTTGATGACTCTGGAAGAGAGATTGAGGCTGACAACTTTGTGCAGCTCTGCCTCACTTTAATCCTACTCATGCTCAAGTCAAGGTATCACTCAGGATGTCACTGGTCCTTTTTGAAAAGGAAAGATGAACAACCAACTACAGCAACAACAACAAACAACAACAAAGAGCTTCAGTTTGGCCAATGACTAAGGAATCCAGATATCGATCTAGAGATGCAGATCTAGAGATATAAAGGACTTAAGCTGTGAGGTCCAAATCCATCGTTTTCCAGTTGAGGAACTAAAGCCAAGAGAAGAAAATGGAAATGCATAGCAGAAACCCAGAAAAGTGAAGTTAGGAGCAAACACCACCCTATTTAAGAGTTCCCTGGCACAAAGTCCCAAATTAAGAACTGAGATTGGAGTAAGAGTAAATACCAGAAGACAGAATGAAGAGTTATGGTAGAAGTCAAAGAGGAGCAAATTTAGGCTAGGGATGAGGAATAATTTCCTTAAAAAGCTGTCCAAAAATGGAATGTCCCAAAACAGAATGGTTTGTCTTAAGGGTTAGTGAACTCCCCATCACTTGGGGCCTTCATGCCAAAACCTAGTAACAACTTATCAGTGATATCATAGAGGACATTTTTGTTCAGGTGTGGGCTGAACTAACTGTACTCTGAAGTCTCTTTCATCTCTCAGGTTCTGTGATTCTGGCCCTGAAGAACCCATGCATTTGATTCTACCCACTCCCATCATCTTGAGAAGATTGTAAACTTCATCACTTTCTCTAATTTTTAACCTCTGTCTCTACTGGTTCCTTCCCTGTAGACTTCAAACATGCCCAACTTTCTTCTATCCTTATAACAAATCAAAAACATTCAAAAATTATCCCTTAGCATCCCTCCAAACCATCATTCTATATCTGTACAATCTCTCAGCCAAACTTCCAATAAAAGCTGGCTGCACTCATTGCCTCCAATCCCTTACTCTTCAATGCTGCAATCTGGTTTCAGACCCCATCATTTGACTGATTCCACTCCCTAAATTTGCCAACAATCTCTTAATTGCCTCATTTGTCTTTTTTCAGTCCTCATCCTTCTTGCCCTATTTCCTGCATTTATACTGTCGACCCCTCTCTCCTTCTGAATATTCTTTTCCTTTTGGATTATCTTGGCATAACTTGATGAAAGAGGAGGTTTTTGACCAAGAGAAATTCATAGGTAAGTAATGGTAATTTTTAATTATATAAATTGAAGAGCTTTTGAACAGACTAAGTCAATACAAGGAGAATTCATTTCCTTTCCACCTTCTAACCACTCAATCTCTTTTGCTGGCTCATCATCCAAATAATGCTCCCAAACTTTACATATTCTCCAAAGCTTGGCTTTTACTCTTTTCCTTATATACTATCTTTCTTGGCAATCTCAGCAGCTCCCATGTGTTTAATCAATGCCATTATGCTTATCACATACACATACACACATATATGTTGTTCTTGTTCAGTTGTTTTAGTTGTAAATGAATCCTGATGACCCCATGGACCTTTGTCCATGGAGTTTTCTTGGCAAAGACACTGGAATGGTTTGCCATTTCCTTCTGCAGTGGATTAAGGCAGATATTAAGTGACTTACCCAGGATCACACAGCTGGTAAGTATATGAGGCTGGATTTTAACTGAGGTCTTTCTGACTCTAAGCCCAGTGCACTATTATGTCACCTAGCTGCCATATATCTACATATAGGCAAATAGTGTAACAACAATGTTGCTTGCAGCTACTGTGGCTATGTAAGGCCAATAACACCAGCACACAGGAGGACTGCTAGCACAGGTTCTTTGATCTGCTTTTGTAAGGAAAGTAACTTTAAGGGATTAACAATCTTACTTTATTCAAACCTACATATATCATTCACTTAGTTCAGGGAAAAAAGTCAGCCCTCTGAACTTCAGAGAAAACACAAATAGAAATTACAAGAAAGAATTACAAAAAGAGGGAAATAACAACAATCAACAGACAAGCTTCTAACCATCTGACCATAGGAATACATACAGTTACCAGAGAGAGAAGTGCCAACATCTGGGTTTTCAAAGCTGGGAGGAGGGTTTCCTTAATGGCTGCCCAGAGTCTCCACACCAACACTCTTCCAGTGAGTGAGCCCCCGAACAAAATGCTAACCTCAGAGTACATATACACTTCTTCAAGGTCAGAGCATTTTACACTTCTCGAGGGTTTCACACCTCTGGTGACCTAGCTAGAAAAAAGGTGTGGGCCTTCCTACAAACAAAGGCAAGACTCAGTCAAAGGCACTTGATTGCCTTAGTGCTGAGAAGCACTCCAAAAGAAAAGACAACAAAAGTCCCACTTTGGTTGTCATTGCAGATAGATAGATAGATAGATAGATAGATAGATAGATAGATAGATAGATAGATAGATGGATGGCTGGATCTAGATCTAATGCATGTATATGTTTATGTATGTGCACGTATAGGCAATACATATGTGTATATGTGTACACATGTGCATATGTGTATATGTATGTATGTATATACGTACGTATATATATTCACACAATTGCCTCCTTAATTCTCACTTCTCACACAGAACATTTTAATGGCTTCCTAATTGGTCTCCCTGACCAGGTCTCTCTCTGCTTCAATTCATTCTCCATTTTGCTTTTAAAATAATTCTCTACTTTCTTCATCATTCTATTCCAGGCAATGATCAGAGATCTCTGTGTTTCCTGGAGCTCACCAGACCATGGAATTTTGTCTTCATAAGGTCTGAGGCACAGAGGGGAAAATATGCCTGCTAAAAGATGGCTGAATCAGAGAGGGGAGTGGAGGTAGTTAGTTGTGGAGAACAATTTTGAACAGGAACAGAAAATGCCAGCACCACCTCAGACTAGAATGCATCATTTTTCCTCACTGTCTATTTGTTAGCCACAAAGGAGGCAGAGCTGGTTTACTGGATGGATTTGCCCACTCGAAGTGAAAGACAAGGTATTGACATTATCCAAGGTATTCAGGATCATTCAAGAGCAAGATTTTAAAAACGATTCCATTTAACAATATGCAGCAAAAATAGGAAGTGTAAAAAATTTGGCTAAATCCAGGTCAGTGCAGAGACCTGAAAAGCAAAACAAAACCCACAAAAGGTAGAAATTGAAATTGGACCAAGTCACTAGGGATTTTTTTTATCATTACATGGGACTAGGTAAGGAAAAATATCAGGCAGAAAGAATTGCTTCTTGCATTAAGTATAAAAAGCAACAAGAAACCATTCTTCTGTTCTATCAGGCACGATCAAGAAAAAAAGGAAAATGCTACCTACCCCAAATAAGAAAGGAAGCAAAACTACTAGATAATGAAAGGGCCAAACCGTTATGTAGCGTCTAAAGAGGGGCAATTAGATGACTGGTAATTCACAGAAAACACCTCTTTGAATGATCTTTCTTGTAATGTAATTGATAATCTGTCTGGAAAGTATTGAGTTAGAGACAGAAGAAAAGCAGAGTGAAAGTCAAGTGGCTAGTTACAGGGGCTGTAGACTACACTACTGGTGTAGTGTACTCTGATGGGGGTTAGTGACCCACCTCCAAATCTTTCACTGCCCAGGTGAGTCCTGTAAATCTCAGGGACTGTGTAGGTATCTGGGCGAAAGCTGTACTGAAGAACATCATTTCTCTTTCTTTTCATCTTATATAGTTATAGTCTTAATTTGTTTTCCCTTAACTTCTCTTTGTGAAAATGGTCCCCCTTGATTAGCTAACTCAATGAGTCAGGGAGGGAGAAACAAGGATAATAGAGGAATAATTTAAGTTGAATGCATTCGAATTAGTGGGACCAGGTCACAGGTTTAGAACCCTTTAAGAATTTGCAAGTGTTTGGAGGGAGAGGAGATCTTTTGAGCATAAATGTGTGTGTGCCAGGGAGAGAATTCCCCTCCCTCTCTTCCTAGTTATTGCACATGATCATTCTAAACAGAATGTAGTCTATGTGCAGCTTGAATGATGATTGTGGCTGGTTGGGCCCAAAGGGCATGTTCATATCATCACACACAACCTTCTTGTCAGAGGCTCTTTTGACAGAGGGCATGGATACTTTATGGGAATCTCTCATTTCTCATTCCTTGCCACCCCTACTCTTCACACCCCGATGATATGGGAATGTGAATAGCTGCCATTCTTCAAGATTGTGCCTAGCGTAACAGACGCCATGGACTGATAGGGCTCAAAATATGATCAGTTTTATTTACAGGTTAATGGAAGCACAAGATTTGCATCTGAATGGAAATAAAAATGGTATTCCCCTCAGTGCACAGCTCTCCTCCAAAGACCTGTACAGACTGCCACTAGTACTAACCTAGGTCAAAAGAGAGTTGGGTCATTGTATCTCATCGCTGCTCCCACAGATACTGTTTTCTGTAGCCCCTGCATTCCGTTACTTATTTTATTTTTTTTTCTGCCCTCTCCAATTCAGCTCTGTCAGTTGATCCACAATCATTTATTAAAGCATCCACTATGTGCCAGTCACTATACTAGGGACTAGAGAAGTAATACAAACAATAAAACAATCCCTATGGCTCCCCCCAATAACATAGCCTCCCTGACTTTCTAGTACTGTTTATACTTTCCAATACTGCTATACCTTCCTTCATTTTCCTTTGCTCATTGGTTGAGGGGGAAAAGTTTGAATACTACTTGTTCCCCTTTGCCACTTCCAGTTTCTCCCCCTACCTCCATTACTCAATAACCTCTCCTCCTTTGAAGTTCATGCTATTCTTATCTACTACCCTATTAAAAACCTGGTAGCGATTGTCTACAGACCTCTAGGTCACTCCCCTTCCTTCTAGAATGAACTCAGTACTTGGATCACAACATTTCTCTCCTCCTCCACTCCTGCCTGCATCCCAAGGAACTTCCACATCCACATTGACTATCCCTCAAAGACCCTAACCATTCAGATCCTCAACTTCCTCATCTCCCATGACCTACTCCTCCACTCTACTTAAGTCATGCACAAAGAATGCCCATCACTCACAAATACACCACTTCCACATTCCAGAATTCTGAAATCCTGGAATCTAATCATAACCTATTGCTTTCCCACCACTCCATTTTCCTTCCCTTATCAAACCCCACAAACTATACCCTTTGTTTACACTGTAAACTTTAATGCCTCAACCCTTCAGTCTTCTCCCAGGTCTTCTCCTCTGCACTAGCCACTCTTTCCTCTTTTCCCTGTCTTGACCCCTTCATGAACTAGTTCAACTTTACAATGACCTTTTCTCTTGTGTCCCTAACTACATAACATATCACTAATTGAATCTTACCAGCCTCAGTCTTAGATAACTCCTATCATCCACCACCATGTGTTGCTGAATGAATGAAGGTTCCCTGTCTTATTATCCCCCCCTCCAATATCTTATTCATAATAGTAAATTAACAAGCATCTACTGAATGCTTAATAATACTAGATGTTGGCAATACAAAGACAAAAATGTAACAATACCTACTGCTAGAATAAGCTTACATATTATTGGGGGAAACTACATGTGCATTAATACATACAAGGTTAATTGGAGGGGACATTAACAACATGGTAGGTCAGAAAAGGCTTTATGTTTCACGTACAGCATGAGCAGAAATTTTGAAGTAAATACAGGATTCTAGAGTGCAAAGATGAATTTGGGGTGCAGTTTGGGGATGGGGTCCAGGCAAGTACAAAGTCATATAGATGAGGGATGGAGCATTGTATGAGAGGAAAAATAAAAAGGTGAGTTTGAGCCGGGCTGTTAAACACAGGAAGGGAAGTAATATAAAATAAGATTGAAAAGGTAAGATAAAGCAAGTTGTAAAGCGCTCTAAAAGCCAAATGAGAGGTTTTGCTTGATCCAAGGGACAATAATAAGGAACCATTAGGGTCTACTGAATATTGGAGTCATATGATCAGATCTTCACTTTAGGAAAATCACTTTGATAGCTATCTTAGGGGTGGATTGGAGAAAGGAGCTACTTGAGGTAGGGTGGCCAATTAGGAGGCTGATGCAACAGTCCAGGAGTGAGATAATTAGTACTTGAACTCCATGTGAATAAGTACTTAAGATATTTCTTGTTAATTGAATGGGTTAGAGTACATCAGCTAATTTCCAATTTATCATAGATGGAACACAGGAAAGGATGGGAAGCCAGAGATGACTGGAGCATTTGTATAACCAAACAAGGTCTTGATTGCATTTTAATGAATCCGGCATATTATCAATTGATCTCACAAAAATTGCTACTTAATTAATACTACTTAGTTGTATCTCCTTAGCTCTCATCATCCACATAAAATAGGAGCTTTGTAGTATAGTCACTCACCTCAATGAAAATAGAGCCTTCTTTGTCTCTCCATTCTGTAGATGCAAAAATCGCTACTTAAGGTTTCCTAGTGGAATGGAGTTGAGCCAGAGATAAAATATATACTGTTTAATGACTTATGTTTACTTTGATTCTCTTTCTGTGGGGAAACTATTGGAAGATAAAGACCTTAATGATGAGATCTTATAAGCTCAATCTGTATTTGAAAAAGTCGTGAGCTATTTTTTTTTAAAGTTCATTTTCTTTTTTTCTCCTACATCATGCATACTAAGAAACTGTACCTGTGGGAGTACGTACCACCCCTCAATATAGTTTATGCCCCTTGAACGAGATTTCTTTTAAAGGAAATAAACATATAGGTACTTTAATACTATTGTGGATCTTGTCCTCATCAGTGCACACGTTCTCTCTATTGGACTTAATCATGACCCATCTGTGCTTTGTCATCTTGTGTAATTCATGCGCATGTCATTTCTATTATTCCTCTATTGACAACTTGCAGTGCTCTACAGGCCTTGTACTAGGTCTTTTGGTACTTAATGCATATCAATATGATATTGGGGCTGTTCATCTGTTACCTACCAGTCTCAATACAATTGGCCCACATCCTTTTCTGGTCATCTATGTTCTTGATGATGTCTTTTACACCACTTCTTCAGGGAAGTTTCTTATCTGTCATTTTCTTATACCAATGAAATGACAGTTCCATTCCCACTTTCAAGGCAAGTCTTAGTTGTAACATGAGGCTGCCTACTTACACCTAGGATGAACTCACCTAGAATTTTAAGTCTTTGCAGGTCATTTTCTGCCGTATGAGAACACTGGTAGGATGCTGGTATTGAAAAGCTTAGCTTTTCCAGTGACAAAAAAAATCGGCTGTTATTGATTAGTTTGATTTATTTTGAGTTTGATTATGGGATTAGGCTCCCTTCTTCAGGAAAAACTAGCCCTAAAAGCTAAGCCAGACTAACATAGATAGTCTCTTAAGCCTAGGTTACCTATAGATTTAGTGAACAGATAGATCGAGGGGACTTTATCATTTAGTAGCAGATAATTTAGAAGAATAAAATAACTGTAAGATTATAAGGTTTTTCAAAAGGCTAACCCCTCTTTCTGGCAGAAAGTAGGGTTGACCAGAGGCTAAGTCCTTCTTTCTGGCAGCTGGAGAAAAGTCAGGAAGAGGTTAAATTATTTTTTCCCATTCATAGTATTTAAGCTCCTTTTTTTTTTCTGGAACTACAGTCTAAGTTGAGTCATGGTATCTTCTAAGTAAAATGGGGTAGGGGGGCGGGGATGACTGCTAACCACTGACCACAAGTTTCTCTTTCCCAGTGCACTTCCTGGTTACAAAAGATACCACCTGGAGGAAAGAATGTCTGGCATAAGATTAAGAAAATCTGGGAGAAGCTAATTAGTCAGGTGACCTGCCTTGTCCAATTGAATTATGTTCAAAACAAGGAATTCATGTGAGTCTCAGAATTGTGCAAGTCGGGAGAATTTTTCCAATTCCTTTTTTTTAATAAAAAAACCCATCTCTATAAATCACTCCTTGTCTCTGATCTCTGAGGAGTCAAGTAACCTGATTTGATATGCAAATACTAGGTTTGCATATTAAATCATAGATAGCTCTTTAACTTTGTCCTCAGTTTCCCTTTTATTTCAGATATTAAATTTTAACACTGGAAGCAAAAGACTTGGGATTACTGAAAACAATATGTAATTTTCTAAACATGATTCAACCTACTCTCTTCTTTTTTACTCAGGCCTGGACCTGACTCATTATTCAGCTGTAGTATACACTGAAAAATACTCTTCTTATTAATAAAAGAATATACTCAAAACCTGGAACTTCAAATGGCCTTTTATGATGAAAGAGAAGACATACAATTGGGTCCTTCTCATTCACCCTCTCCCACAATTCTCATTTCCACTCCCCTCCTGGAGAAGCCTCTTGCTCATTTACAAAGCTTGAAAACTTCACTATTCCATGAAATCTATCAATTCTGCTTTGCGTCTAAGCCTGTGATGAAGCGATCTTGAGGGATTCACTCCCACCATCCACCCCTAGTGAATGATGGACTTTGCAGGGAGAACTTGTCTCTAAGAGACTGGAGGCAGGAATTCATGTGAGTCCCAGAATTGTGCAAGTCGAGAGAATCTGCCTTTCTTATCTTTCAGTACTAGCAGCAGAAAATTGAGCACAGACTCTTCCATGGTGTGTGCAGCTGAGAAGCTGCTGTTGTAGCTAGGGAGATGAATGAGGCTTCAGAAATATCTCTTGTAATAAGGATGTAGTGAGTCTGTCCCCCATTTTCCACATCACATGCTGTTGTAGTAAAGGGAGGTAGACTAAATATCTATAGCCTCTTTCCGCCCCCCGCCCCAACCTTTCTTTAAGGGACACTTTATGTCGGGCTAGGAGAGGAAGCAAGAAGTTGGAGCCAGCAGCTTGGCAATGCTCTGCTTTCTTCCCAGAGAGGGGATACCAGGCTAGAATTATATCTATATCTATCTATATATGTTAAATATCATTAGTCTAGTGAATATGGATTCCAGTTTCAAGCTAAATTTCTGCTGAATTTTTTTATTAATGGGGAAAGGGAAATTCAAGATTTCATTCCAAGGCTTGGCTCTCTTTCCACCAAATACCAGTTCTACATAGAGCACACACAACAAGGAACAAAGAAACCTGTTTACCTAAGGCAATAGCAAACAAGAAATGAGAAAAAGTATGCAAAGGAAAAGATGTACCAGATAATACAAAATGGAGGAGCTTTCCCATTGGAAATGATATAACTCAGCTCAACTGAGAAAGTTCCAGATCTTACTCTCAAGGAAATTCCTTAAAGTCTTTAGTTCAGCAAGTTGGGGATAGGGACATGATGGAAACTGCCAGCTCATCTCATGTTGGGTTCTTCCCAGAGTCTTATTTTCCTTTTAGCAATATGAAAAGGAACTGGCATCATCCATTTTCTCTGTTGAAGTTAGAAGCCAGAAGTGCTTGAAGTGACTGCAGAGTGCAAAGAGTATAGGATCCCAAAGAAGTTGAGACTAAATATATCTTCTTTCTTTTCTACAACTCACTCCATTACTCACACAAGTACAGGGCATTTATATCTACCAATAAGTGTATCTCCACCAACGTACTTTGGGACTTTCATCATAAAAATATAATTATAGTTCACTCATGAGTTTGATATAAGTCAGTTTTTGGGGGGAGAAAAAGATACGATATATAGTAGGACTAAGGGAGTAAATCTATTCAAGTAAAACCTATTTAAATAAGCTTATGAATATAAAAAAAACTTGTCAGATTTATTGCTTTAGTTTCCTCTTCATTGCTAGTGCATTTATCCTTTTCAATTTTGATATTGGTAATTTGGTTTTCTTCTTTCTTTTTAAAAAGCAAATCAATCAATGGTTTATCTGTTTTATTATTTTTTTCCATAAAACCAGCTGCTAGGTTTATTTATTAGTTCAATGGTTTTCTTACCTTCAATTTTGTTAATTTTTCCTTTGATTTTCAGAACTCCCAAGTTGGTATTTAATTGGGAAGTTTTAATTTGTTCTTTTTCTAGTTTGTTTTTAGTTGCATGCCCAATTCATTAATTTGTTCTTTCTCTATTTTATTGATGTAAACATTTAAAGATACAAAAATTTTCCCCTAAGTGCTGCTTTGGCTGCATCCCATAAATTTTGGTATATTGTCTCATCATTGTCATTATCTTTAATGAAATTATTGTTTCTGTGTTTTGTTCTTTGACCCATTCATTCTTTAGAATTGTTATTTAGTTTCCAATTAATTTTTAATCCATTTCCACAGCCCTCTATTAATCGTAATTTTCATTGTATTATGGCCTGAAAAGGATGTATTTGATATTTCTGCTTTTCTGTATTTGGTTGTGAGGTTTTCATGCCTTTAAACATGGTCAATTTTTGTTTAGGTGCTGTGTATTGCTGAGGAAAAGGTATATTCATTTCTATTCCCATTCAATTTTCTTCAGAAGTCTATCATAGCTAATTTTTCTAAAATTCTATTCATCCCCTTAACTTCTTTCTTGTTTAGTTTTTGGTTAGATTTATCAAGTTCTGAGAGAAGAAAATTGAGGTTTCCCAGTAGTATAGTTTTACTGTCTATTTCCCCCAGTAACTCATTTGACTTTTTCTTTAAGAATTTGGATGCTTTACCATTTGGTGCCTGTATGTTTAGAATTGATAATACTTCATTATCTATGGCACCATTTAGCACATTGTAGTTTCTGTTTCTGTTTTAATTAAATCTATTTTTGCTTTTGCTTCATCTGAGATTATAATTGCTACCCCTACTTAATTTATTTTACTTCAGCTGAAGCATAATAGATTCTTCTTCAGCTACTTACCTTTATTCTGCATGTATCTCTCTGCATCAAGTGTGTTTCTTGTAAACAACATATTGTAGGCTCCTAGTTTTTAATCTACTCCACTATCTGCTTTTATTTTATGGGTAAGTTCATCTTATTCATAGTCACAGTTATGATTACTAACTGTGTATTTCCCTCCACTGTATTTTCCCCCCATTTATCTTTAAAGGGACTGTCTTGCGGCATTGACCTACAGAGGTATTTTTCCTTTTTGAAAATGCTAGGTGCTGTACCACCTTCCTGAAACAACTCACTTTCCCATGATTCTCTTGTGACCCTCCAGAGGAATAGGTCACAACAACTTCTGGCCACAAGCTTTTCTCGCTATGATGCCCTTCCCCACAGACCTCAGGGAAAGGAGCGATGATCATGACTTTGCGGGATTATTGACATCTCCTTCTAACATGAGTGCACTCACTCTGTGAGTCTGTACTTCAGCCTTGGATTGAAAATGGCTCCTGTGTGAGTTCAGTGAGATACATATTCTATGTGAGTTCAATCATTTCAGAAAATCTGTAGTTTGAATTCTTGTTTAAACTGGGTCACACCGCATGTTTGGAGGGAAATGTTTGCTTTTAGTTCTGATTAGTTAGACCAGAAGCTTTCCTTCGGGTTCTAGTCATTAGTATTTAGGAGAAACAAAATAACAGTAGATAAAGAGTCTACCTTGGAGGCAGGAGTCGTGAGTTCAAGTTTGACCTCTGGCTCTGTGACCCTTTGGAAAGCCACTTAATGTCTCCAAGTCCTAGCCAACTTTCTAAGTCTAACTTGAAGAATAGTTGCCTATTTGCTTTAGTGGAGGATATTTCCTAATAGTAAGTTCCCTATACCAATGATATCACAGGTTCTGATGAGTCAAGAATAATCAATAGACATTTTATGTGCTTACTATGTGCCAGGCACTGTACCAATCACTGAGAATACAAAATAAGCTAAAAATTGGCTCTACCCTCAAGTTCACATTTTAATGGGGGAGAGAATATGCACACAGATATGTACATATCACAGCCAAAAATCTACCCCTCTCTTAAGAAAAAAAAACAAAACAAAAAAACTATGACAGAGACTCAGCGACACACAAAATTAACATATGAGATTGTTTTGCAAGTTAATCATTTGAGTTTTAGCTGTCTTAGTTTTGCTTTTGGCATTTCCTCGCATTCAAGTTGTTACTAAACAGAGTAGATGTGCTAGACACTAAATTTGGACAGAATCTTTCCCTACAGAGAATGAAACAAAAGCAGTCAATTCGGGAGAAAAGTCTACAAGACCAATTTTGGCAGGTGACATTTTGGCTGAAGAACCAGTTGTTGGCTGAATTTTTCATTTGAACTTGTATTTGGAGCACTGTTTAGCCATAGCTACAAAGAGACTACGATATATTCCTGCTGCAGAAAACCATCCAGCAAAGAAAAATGTTGTGATCGTCACACTTGAACAATTATTTCCACAAGTTAAAATCATGGCAGATTCTGATGAATAAAACTTCTTCTTTTCCTCCCTTAATGAGGTAGGTGGGAAGCTGTCACAGTCCTTTATTGAGCATGTGGTAATTTGTTATTAAGCTGTAAACAACTGCTCCAATTTTACTATTAAAATAAGAGGTTTATTGTTATTCCTTTCCACATTTCTTAGTGTCAAATAGGAATAGAACATCTTGTGGAAAAGGATATGAAGTAATCTTTATTTCCTTGTCAAGGCACAAAAATTCTAAGTTATCTTTTTTTTGCAAGGTTTTTCATAAAATGCATTAAGAGGTATTGGACTGGGAGCTGATTTCTAGTTCTCACTTCAGACACCACAGGGAACTATGTGATTAAGTAAGATTAGAAAGAGGAAAAAAAAGCAGGGAGAGTATCTCACCCTGTCAATGTTCATTGCTTGGTTTTCTGCTATCAGACAGCAATACTTTTTTCTTTTTGCTTTCTGCTTTTTATGCTTCTCTTTCACCTCCAAGCCTATAAATTTACTTAGAAACAAATATAGAGCTTTGAAGTTACAGAATCACAGAACTAGAAGTGACCATAAAGAACATTCTGCCCAACTTTTTTCATTTATTTTGTCAAGATACTAGGAGACACACACACACACACACACACACACACACATCCTGTTTTCCCAGAGCAAAGTCCCAGCAAGCAAACTGTGCCCTGAGTTCGTCATAACAACAATCCTTTGTGCTCACCCTCTGGCTTATCTCACCCTCCGGCAAAATCACATAATTGTTGTATGGCTTTGACCAGCACCAGGTGTTCTCTGAGCTCAGACAAGTTCTGGTCCCGAAGCCCTGCTATGAATCAAACTTGTCACATTATTACTGTTACCTCTCGTTGTTAGGGTTACAGCTCACTGCACAACCATTGGTATGAGTATTGGTATAAGTTAGGGCTACAGCTCACTGCACAACCTTACACTGCTTTGCAGACCCTCCCCCCTCCCCTCCGGAGTCAAGGCCCTAGCACATGTGTCTAGATCACCTCCTTTCTTGAAGCTGTTTCCCTCACTTCGAAATTAAACTTCTATTTGGCTCCTGACTCTCCTATCTCTAGCCTGTTCTGTTTGGCTTCAGCCACCCGTAGATTAGAGGCCAGTTTGGTCTGGTTGGGATTTCCTGTAATCTTAGAGAAACATTCAAATAGACAAACAAATCTTTGACCTTACACAAAATTGTTAACTACATTCTTTAGGTAACATCCCCTCTGAGCTCATTCCCTGTCTCCCACTCCCCATGGTAGACTGGATCCTCAGAAGGCAATACTACTTCTCTCCTCACAGTTCTATGGGTTTCCTTAAAGAGTTGGACATGACTTCATAAGTCCTTATCTAATGTGTTTACTATTTAGCTAAGCAGATTTAATAGCTAATTAGCTATTGGAAAGGAGATAACTAACTGATATGACATAGTAAGAGCAGTTGTTCCAAACATTGTGTAAAACTTTTGGCATATTCTCCTCCTATATATACAAGGTCTTTGGGGAAAGTGAGTTCAAACTTAGTGAGCTTATGTTGCCAAAAGGTAAACCTATAGCCTTTGATTATTGGAATTGCTCTACCTTTGTGAAGGCCTGCGTTAGTAAGGCAAGATTCACAATATCAATGGTGGCCATGAATATGCCTATATAGTTCAGAATCACAAAATAGAAGAGACTCTCTATATAGAAGACAGAAGAAGTAAAACATTTATTCAGACACCAGAGGATCAAATCCCAAAACCAATAATTCCAATTTGGCATAGCAGCTATTGTATCCCAAAACCAGTAAGTCCACTTCACTATAACAATAAGGAAATTAAAACACAACATCACAGCAAGGAGCCTTCTGCTGGGGCCTTCTTGTAAGCACACATTCACAAATCCTAGCTCTCTGCTTGCCTGTGTCCTCTCTTCTTGTAATTCTGAGAGCTTGCAGTCCTCTGAGCCCTTGCAGTTCTCTCTCTCAGCCCTTCCAATTCTCTCTCCCTCTGCAGTTCTCTCTTCCCTCTCTGCAGTTCTGTCTCCTTGCAGTTCTCTCTTCCGCAGCTCTCTCTTCTTTGAAGTTCTCTCTTCTGAACTTAACAGCTATCCTCAGGGTATAGTTGCCCTTTTTAGGGCCCAAGGACTTCATACCTAATCAGCAAAAGGATATGGACCTGTCTACAAACAAGCCTCCATTAATCAAGCTTCCCTTAACTAACTCCACCTGAGGCCTATTAAATGGGAAGAGAACATCTTTAATCACATCAACACCACAAGGCCTCATCTCTCTTCTGGGCTTTGAATGTTGGTGCCTTTGTAGAGACTATTGTTGTACTCTTCTTTTCTGAAGATTTCTTGCTTTCTGGAGCTGTCTTTCCTTGGTGTGTCTAGTTTTTTCTCCCTCATGCTTTTCTACTGGTTCAGTCTCTCCAGTGACTTTGTAAGTAGCAAGAGGGGGGAGTACATTACTCCCTCTGTGCTCATCTCTACCCTCCCTCTGTAACAAGCATAAGGTGTTTGTCTTCTCAAATTCCTGATCTTGACTGTTTTTCTGATTCAAATCTCTTCTCTGATGAACCTTGCCCCAGAGGTGTGTCTAAGTCTTTCAACCAATCCCAATGCACTTAACATCTGATTTGGCTAAAAGCTATTCACTCCTCTGAAATTTATTAAAGGACTTATTACATGTATTAAGGACTTCTTTACACCTAGTATGTATCTTTTACTTGATTGACCTATAATTCAATCAAAGAGATGGTCTCACTTGATCAGGATATAAGGACATAGAGCAACTTACTAGTTGACATTAAGTGGGATTCAGGGAAGTCATCTCTCTTATTCTTGAGCTTAGTTTTGAAAATCACTGACATTCATTATACAGATAAGGAAACTAAAGCTTAGAGAAGTGAAATAATTTACCCAGTCATGTAAGTAGTCAGTGGTAGCTTTCTACTTATTGGTTTTCTCCTCCTTCCTCAAATCTTCAGTATTGCTGTTTGTGCTCTTTGCCTCCTCGATCATGTGCAAAATTTCAAATATGTGGACCACAGACATAGTTTTGTCAGATCAAAGTTACTCTTTTACTTAATGTGTATTAGGTTTGCTTATGGAATATGGAGGAGGAATATGCCTTAATATGTCATGAATTAGTGCAAGGATAGTTTCAGTGTGTGGCTTATTTCAAAGCCTGCAAATTCTTCATATTCACAAAATGACCTTTCTTCGGGAATGACACCAGCATAGAATTTTCTCTGAGGTCTATTTTATATTGAACTGAGCAAAATTTCATCCAGAAGTAACATTAAAATGATAACAATAATGCTTATAATAATAATAATAATAATAGTACTTAAAATAATGAGACCAAAGGTCCTTCTTAGTGACTGCAAGAGGCATTGTGATGCAGTGGTTAAAGAGCCAGAAGACAGGAACCTGGAGATCATTGTATGTATAGGATAGAGCTAAGATATGAAATGTGTTTAGCATTTCTTCTGGTCAGCAGAAATAAATGGCTATCCTACACTTTTCTTTGCTTATCGAGTACCTTTCTATTCCCTCCTTTTCCTAGATCTGAGCTTTATGTGAATTTTTCCAGGTATCCCTGTAGCACAAAAGACACCCAAAACTTACTATATAGGTGCCCACCGAGTAATCAAAGAGATACAAAGAATATTCTAAAGGGAATTCTGAACTCATCTAACAGCAGGGAAAACTGAATTAGTGTGAAAAGAAAGCAACAGGCATAAAATGAATGCATCTAAAATGAAAAAGAAGTAGTTACTTAGGAAAAAAAAATAACCTATAAAGCCTTGATCGTATGTGTGTGTAAATACACACACATATGTATATATGCACATGTATATATGTACATATATCCATATATGTACATATACATATATATACATATACATATATATATATACACACACACACAAAACATGAGGCCAAACACCATAAAGCAATGGTCAAAGAATATGAATAAATGATTTCAAAATGAGAATTCCAAATTACTAGCAACCATATGGAATAAAATTCTAAGTTACTACGAGTAAGAGAAAGGCAAAAACTAAACAAAGCAAACAAATGAACAGAACTCTGAGTTTTCAACTGGCAAAGATGAGAAAAGATGAGAACAGTCCATTTTGGAAGGGCTGTTGAAATACAGGCATTCTAATAAATTGTTCTTATGATTATATATTAATATAACCCAAAATTATGAAATTAAAGTGATTAAAATATTTCAGCCCTTTGACCCATCAACTGGAGAATGACTAAATAATTTATGGTATGTGAACAGTATCCCCCAATGCCAGTACTCCAGCAATTTATAGCCAGATTAGGGAAAAATTGACTAGATATTTTTTATCCCCTCTGGCTACTTTGTTTTGTAGTACTCTGTGTTACTCTGGCTCTCTGTGTGGCATGGGACAGGCAAGAAAAAAGGCAAAATTTAACATTTCAAAAAATGTACCTTTAGTCACCAATCATTAAACTCTTGCCAGGCTCGTTACGGTAATATATGAGAAGGGAACAAGGTTCAGTTGGAAAAATGTTTTCTTCTGTAGGAAGATGAAGTTGAAAAGCTTGGGCCATAGTTTAGGAAAAAGGCCAAGGCTGGATAAAAAGGAGTCCATTTCAAAGTTTCTGTTTTTAAAGATGGTTTAATTTTGAATTAATGGTTAATTTTTTAAAGTTAAATTTTAGTATCTTTAGCTTGTTTGCCAAGTAAAAATGGCTTTGTAAATGAATATTCAATAAATATTCACCCTGGAGAATATTAAAAGACTAGAACTTACTACACACGCATGAAATGTGATGCTCATGACTATCCCTTTATATTAAGGAAGAATGTACATCATGCTGACCACTCCGCTGTAAATAGTATTTAGTCCATTTTCTCTTCAAGACTAACACAGGATGGATTGATTTTCCTAGCCCTTTGGTGTTGCTTGCATATGCTCTCTCATGCAAGTTAGACGTTCTCCTCTCATGTATTATGGCTTAGCTTTTGATGTGGCATTTATATAGAGAGTGCTTTCAGGCTCGTGAAGCTTTTTGCATATATTCTCTTGTTTGATGCTCAAGATACTACTTGCTGAGTTATTTCACTTGTGTCCGACTCTTCGTGACCCCATTTGGGGTTTTCTTCACAAAGATACTAGAGTGGTTTGCCATTGCCTTCTCTAGCTTGTTTTACAGATGAGCAACTGAGGTAAATAGGATTAAGTGAATTGCCCAGCTAGCAAAATTTCTGAGACTAGATTTGAAGCTGGGAAGATGAGTCTTCCTAACTCCGGACCCTGTACTCTGTCCACTGTGCCACCTAACTGCCCACAACACTAGTAGGTGATATTATCTATCTTTTACAGATGAGGAAACTGAAAATTGAGAATGTTAAGTGACTTGCTTAAAATCACCCAGCTTCTGTCAGAGGTAGAATTTGAAACCAGATCTTCCAGGCCCCATGCTCAGTATTCTATAAACACCCACTTTTCAATAGAGTGAATGTTTCTGATTTTGTAAAGCACTGCAGGTGGTCAGTCTGTGTGCTTTTGACAGGTATACCCTGATGAGGCTCTGCTGAGATATTTGCTTGAACCTTTCCACAGATGTAATACAGCAGAGATGTTTTTATGCCTTTAAAGGCCCAATATTGGTGTGAGGGCTGCTGATAGTCCTTGGAGAGGAAGGTTGTAGACTTTTATCTTTAGCCTCCTTGTCACTGGATTTCCCTTTTCTACTGTCAGAATGTCAGCTCCTTGTTGGGGTCTTTGTTCTCACATGCAGTGATAGTAACTACTGTCCTTGATACCCCCCTGATCTTTTCCCATATCTCTCCAGTTTTCTTCTTTATTTCTCTCTTTTCTGTCACCTGCATCACATTTTTTTTTCCAGCTTTTCGATGAAAAAGGTGGCTGGTGGCCATTTATAAACATCACCAGGCAATCAGAGTACTCTGTTTCTTTTGCTTAGGGAACTGGCCAGGCCTAGTAAATTGGGTACTATCTTTCAGGGCCTTTTGTCTCTTCTTGCCTGTGTTCATTTGGTGGTTTGCAATCTGAGGCTGCTTTTTCAGCATTTGTACTTTTTTGGAGGGGGAGCTGTCAGTGAAAGGGAAGGGCTATATTGAGTTCTGAAAATATTCTAGAACCTGGGTATTCCAGAAGCCTGGTCTTCAAATAGCTGAGGTTTTAATGTAACCTACTTTAAAAAGTAAAACCTACTTAATTCTAAATCTGATTCATCAGTCCTAAATCAAAGTCATTGTAAAAGATAACTTTAACATTTCATTTTTGAGGACTCATATTCTATTTAGCTCTTCAACTAAAGCTTTTCATCTCTATGAAATTATTGATATAGTACCTCAGAACTAAGCTCATATGACAGCAAAAAAAATCTATATTATGCAGGGAACTATGAATCATTGTGGTATTTTTAAATGTCAAATCTTATTGTATGTGGACCACTCCTGACTTAATGATTTGTACTTTCTATAGCTTCTTATCAAGTACCTCTCTTTGACCCTTCCCACTAAGTCAGGGCAGGGAGAGATATGTCAACATCATTAGCATCAGTATCACAGAAGATTCTATACTTCCATAGTCTCCCATTGTGACTTGTCACTTATATTAGCAATGACAAGGATATAAGGAACGCTACTGAGCACTGCTATAAGAAAAGTAACTCTTCTTCCCAGGATCTGTTAGCAAAGAGTGACCCAAACCTCTTTAAGCACTGTCTTCAGGTAGGTCTAGTTACATGCCAGTCATTAGTGGCATCTACCAACATTTTGCCCTCACATATACTTTTTAAAGTGAGAAAAAAAACACAAATCAGATGTAAACTATAATTTTGAAAATCATGGAAACTTCCTGTTAAAATGGTGCCATGAAAGTTCATACTTAAGTCCAGTTTTCCACCTATACACCAAAAATGATTTAAAATGGTACCAGATTGAATAGTGATTAAGAAGTCCAAAAAGAAACTATAATAAACTCCTTATCCATCCATACAGAGAAAGACAGACAGATGCTAGAGGTGGTGGAAGGGTGGGGTATGCCAGGGGAGCCAGCACAAAATTAAGCAAATAAAATTGGAAAATTGAAACAGCATGCTGGCTGGGACACCACAAAATGGATGGAAATCCACAGCAGCATCCTGATTGGGGAAGGCCCAGAGAGGAGAGAAGCCAGTGTAAGTGCCCTGGGAAAGGTTATCTCAGGAGGGCTGTAAGACCCAAACTGTTTTCTGAATAGAGACTCTCCAGATCCCCCAAAAGACAACAAAACCTGGCTGGGCAAAGTAAAACCTTCCAAATCGCTGAAGTACAGAAATAAAAGGGGATGTGGAAGACAAGAAAAAAAAAACAACAACAGGAAATTGGGGCCAGAAACAAACAGACCTTTACCACCCTATTCTGAAGTCCAAAAGGACATGGAGTCTATCCGTGGGCTGAACATTTAAAACAGGGTAGAAATTAAAGGAAAAGATAAAGGAATATAACCAATAATATAATCCTAACGGGTAAAATCAGTGGAGCCTTAATGGAACGGAGGACTTTTAAGTGAGCAGAACCAGGAGAACATTGTGCACAGTAACAGCAACATTGTGTGATCAACTATGGTAGACTTAGCTCTTCTCAACAATACAATGATCCAAGAAAATTCCAAAGGATTAGTGATGGAAAATGCTAACCACATCCAGAGAAAGAACTATTGAGTCTGCATGAAGATTGAAATATACTATTTTCAATTTTTTTTCTTGTGGTTTTTCCCTTTTGTCCTGATTCTTCTTTCATGACATGACTAATGTGCAAATATGTTTAACATGATTGTATTGTATAGCATATATCAGATTGTTTGCTGTCTTGGGGAAGTGGGGAGGAAAGGAGAAAAATTTGGAACTAAAAATCTGACAAAAAAATTAATGTTGAAAACTGTGTTTGAGGGGGATGGAGCCAAGATGGTGGCTGGAAAGCAGGGACTTGCTAAAGCTCTCCCCCAGGTCCCTCCAAACACCTGTAAAAAATGGCTCTGAACAAATTCTAGAGGTGCAGAACCCATGAAATAACAGAGGGAAGCAGGGCTCCAGCCCAGGAAAGCCTGGATGTTCACTGGGAAGGGCCTATCACACGGAGCTGGGAGCAGAGCAGAGGACAGCCCAGTGTGAGTTGTGCTAGAACCAATCAAACCAGGAGCTGGGTGGAATGGGCTTGGGGCCCTGAATCATTGAGCTATGGCAGTTACCAGACTTCTCAACCCACAAATGCCAAAGACAACAGAGAAGGTTAGTGGGAAAAACTGCTGGAACTGAGTGAAAGGAGCACATGGTAGGCCCCAGCCCTGGTGGCACAGCAGTGGTGCGGCTCTGGGGATGCTTCCAATGCTCCAGCTGCAGTTACTTCTGGACCCAGGCCCACCTGGTGGGAGGAATCAAGTGGCAGATCAGAGTGAGAGTGCAGAGCCTGCTTGGATCTGGGTCACGGTCTGGATTGGTGTTTCTTGGGGGAGGCAGAGTGCTGGTGTGGCAGAGCTTGCTGTATAGAAATAGCTCTGAAAACACCAGCACAGCCCCTAAAGCTTGGGACAAAGTGCTCTCTACTCTACAAGCAGTCATACCCTGACGAAAAGCTCAAGGGTCAAGTAGTTGGCTGGGACCATGAACAGGCAGTATAAAAGGACTTGGATTCAGAATCAGACTTTGGAATCTTTTTTTTTGGTGACAAAGAAGATCAAAACACACAGCCAGAAGAAGTCAACAAAGAGCCTACATCAAAAGTCTCCAAGAAAAATATGAATTGGTCTCAGGCCATGGAAGAGCTCAAAAAGGATTTGGAAAAGCAAGTGAGAAGTAGAGGAAAAATTGGGAAGAGAAATGAGAGTGATGTGAGAAAACCATGAAAAACAAGTCAATAACTTCCTAAAGGAGACCCAAAAAATACTGAACAAAATAACACCTTAAAGAATAGACTAACTCAAATGGCAAAAGAGCTCCAAAAAGACAATGAGAAGAATGCCTTAGCCAAATGGTAAAGGAGGTCCAAAAGACTGCTGAAGAAAATACTACCTTAAAATTTTAGATTGGACCAAGTGGAAGCTAGTGACTTTATGAGAAATCAAGATATTATAAGGCGGAACCAAAGGAATAAAAATGGAAGACTATGTGAACTATTTCATTGGAAAAACCACTGACCTGGAAAATAGATCCAGTAGAGATAATTTTAAAATTGTTGGACTACCTGAAAGCCATGATCAAAAAAAGAGCCTAGACAATCATCTCTCAAGAAATTGTCAAGGAAAATTGCCCTGATATTCTAGAACCAGAGGGTAAAATAGAAATTGAAAGAATCCACTGATCGGCTCTTGAAAAAGATCCCAAAAACAAAACTCCTAGGAACATTGTCACCAAATTCCAGAGTTCCCAGATCAAATAGAAAATACTGCAAGCAGCCATAAAGAAATAATTTGAGTATTGTGGAATCGCAATCAGGATAACACAAGATCTAGCAGCTTCCACATTAAGGGATCGAAGGAGTTAGCATTAAAACCAAGAATCACCTACCCAGCAAAACTGAGTATAATGTTCCAAGGCAAAATATGGATTTACGATAAAATAGAGGACTTTCAAGTTTTCTCAGTGAAAAAGATCAGAGCTGAATAGAAAATTTGACTTCAAACACAAGAATCAAGAGAAGCATGAAAAGGTAAACAAGAAAGAGAAATCCTAAGAGATTTGCTAAAGTTGAACTGTTTTGCTTACATTCCTACATGGAAAGATGAAGTATGTAATTCATGAGACCTTTCTCAGTATTAGGGTAGTTGAAGGGAATATACATATACATTGACAGAGGGCACAGGATGAGTTGAATGTGAAGGGATGATATCTAAAAAAAATAAAATCGAATTAAGGGATGAGAGAGGAATATATTGAGAGAGGGAGAAAGGGAGAGATAGAATGGTGTAAACTATCTCACATAAAAGTGGCAAGAAATAGCAGTTCATTAGAAGGGAAGAGGGAGCTGGTGAGGGGGAATGAGTGAATCTTGCTTTCATGGGATTTGATTTGAAAAGGGAATAACATACACACTCAATTGGGTATATTACCCACATGAAAGTAGGGGGAAGTGAATCAAAAAGGGGAGATGATAGAAGGGAGGGCTCATAGGGGGAAGGAGTAATCAAAAGCAAACACTTTTGAAAAGGGAAAAGGTCAAGGGAGAAAATCGAATAAAGGGGGACAGGATGGGAGGGAGGGAAATACAGTTAGTCTTTCACAACATGAGTATTGTGGAAGGGTTTTATATAATGATACACATGTGGCCTGTGTTGAATTGCTTGCCTTCTTGGGGAGAGAATTTGGAACTCAAAGTTTTAAAAGCAGATGCCCCGCCCCAAAAGTTGTTTTGCATGCAACTGAGAAATAAAATATACAGTCAGGGGGGCATAGAAATCTATCTTGCCCTACAAGAAAGTAAGATGAAAAAGGGTGGGGAGGGGAGGAGGAGTGGGGTGATAGAAGGGAGGGCTGACTGGAGAACAGGGAAATCAAAATATATGACATCTTAGAGTGGGGTGGGAGGGTAGAAATGGGGAGAAAATTTGTAACTCAAAATCTTGTGGAAATCAATGCTGAAAACTAAAAAATATCAAATAATAAAAAATGTTAATAAAAGGAAAAAAACTGTATTTGAATGCAATTGGAAAAAATACTATTAAGTAAAAAAAAGAATCTGGATAGAAACACAGAAACTGGGTAAGAATTTTGAAATGTAAACACAAGAATCAAGAGAAGCCTAGAAAGTAAATAAATACATTAGAGTAATTGGAAGGGGTGTTACATTAAATAGTGCTTATATCCTAATATGCAGAGGAGAGAGGCATCCCTTCAGACTCCTAATGTCTTCAAGCACACAGAAGGGATTAAATAACACAGAGTTCAATGTGTGTATGTGTGTGTGTATGTGGGGGGGGGGTATCCTTGATTTCATGGTTTTAATAGAAGAAAGAAAAAGCAGGGGGAAAGGAATGTATGAGGGAGGAAATTAGGACAAAAGTGTGTAACTTCCTAATTCTCGTAGCTGTGGCATATGAGGAAAAAATGTATATGGACGTGGACAAGAGATGAGGTGAATCGCTGTGACATAAAACTCATTGTCATCTGAACTGGACAGAGGAGAAGAGAACACACACTCATGCCCAATGAGTATGGTATAGTAATACAGTAAACTCAGCAGGTAAAAAAAAATGGGAAGAGTGAAGAGAAAAAGAGGGATTTAGTGGACATTTAGACCAGGAGAAGGCATAGTAACAAGCAAAACCAACTTCTGATCATAAAGAAGGGTGTTAAACAGAAAGAAAGTATAAAAAGTAGTGATCAGGGTATGGGAAAGTGGAAAAGAGGAGGGGCAGTGGAATAGAAGCAGATTGTTTCCATTACCGATCACGAGCATAGTAGAAACTCTTCTACCGTATTTTTTGTAAAGGGGGGAAAACAGGAGAACAGAAGAGATACTTTTTTAGGGAAACATATAATTAGAGAAACACATAATTAGCAATAATAACCTTGAACACAAATAGAATAAACTAACCCATAAAATGTCAAAGAAGGTACAAAATTGATCAGAAATCAAAATCCAGACACGAATCTTGCTGATAAGAAACATGCTTGAAACACATAAATATTCACATAGAGCTAAAATGATGGGCTGGAATATAATTTTTATGCTTTAAATGAATGTGAAAAAGCTACCATAAGAATAACAATGTCAGATATGATAACAGACAAGGTTAAATGGGATAAAGAAGACAATTACATTGTGTAAAGGCACTATAGTCAATGAAATAATATTGATACCTAATATATAAACCTAATGACATAGCATCTAAGTATTTTAAGGAAAAGTTATTCAAGTTATAGGGGAAAAGTAGAGAGAAAAAAATGATAGCTGGTGACTTCAATATATCCCTTTCATATCTATGGGATGGATCCTACCTAAAGATAAACGTGAAAGAAGTTAGGTACCTCAATAGAACTTTAGAAAAATTAGATATGTAAAATTTATGGCAATTATTGAATGGGAATAGAAAGGGATATGTGTGTGTGTGTATGAATATATGTATATATATGAATATATGTGTACATATAATATCTGTACGTAGCACCTTTACATAAATTGACTATGTGCTGATCATAATAATCTCACGAAGAAATACAGAATAACAGAAATATTAAATGCTTCCTTTACTGAACAAAACAAAATCAAATTATTATCAATAAAGGACTTCTGAACAAAAGGTTAAAATTTGAATGGAAACTAATTTAATCAGAAGGAGTAAGTGAGTCAAAGAACAAATCACATGATCAATAGGTAAGTTCATTAAATAAAATGAAGACAATGAGACAATATAAAAAAAATTGGGATGCAAGACACAGTTAAAACAGGTTTTAGGGGATTTTTTAAGTTCAGTAATATTTGATTTTTCCTAATTGCATGTAAAATCAATTTTTGACATTCATTTTTAAAAATTTTGAGTTCCAAATTCTCTCCTTCCATCTTCCCCCTACCTCTCCCTGAGACAGTGAGCAATTTGATATAGATTATATATGTACAATCAGGCAAAACACGTTTTGATATTAGCCATGTTGTGAAGGAAAACACAGATCACTTAAAAAAACGTGAAAAAAATAAAGTAGCAAAATAGTGTGCTTTGATCTTCATTCAGACTCCATCAGTACTTTCTCTAGAGGTGGTTAGCATTTTTATCATGAGTCCTTTAGAGTTGCCTTGGACCATTGTATTGCTGGAAATAGTTGTCAATTACAGTTGATCATTGAACAATATAGTAGTTACCATATACAATCTCTTCGTGGTTCTGCTCATTTCACTTTCTATCAGTTCATGTAAGTCTTTCCAGGTTTTTCTGAAACCATCCTGCTCATAATTTCTAATAGCACAATAGTATTCAATTACAATCATACACCACAGCTTGTTTAGCCATTCCTGATGGGCATCTCTTTGATTTCCAACTCTTAGCCACCACAAAAAGAGACACTATAAACATTTTTTTCTGAAAATAGGTCTTTTTCTCTTTTTTTGGATGTCTTTGGGATATAGACCTAGCAGTGGTATTGCTAGGGTGTGCATAGTTTTATAACATTTTAAGCATAGTTTTAAATTGCTCCAGCATGGTTGGATCAGTTCACAATTCCAACAATGCATTAATGTCCCAATTTTCCTACAACCCCTCCAACATTTATCATTTTAGCCAATCTGATATTCATGAGGTGACCCCTTAGAGTTGTTTTATTTTTTTCTAATCTTTTTTTAAAAAATTTCCAAATTTTAAAAACATTTTTATTTAAAGTTTTGAGTTCCACACTTTATCCCTCTCTCTTTCTCTTGTTTCCCCCTCCCTCAGATGGTAAGCAATCAGATATAGGTTATACATGTGCAATTATGTAAAATATCTCCATATTAGTAATTTTGTGCAAGATTCAAATAAAAGAAAAAATGAGAGAAATAAAGGGAAAAATAGCATGCTTCAGTCTGTATTCAATCAACATCAGTTCCTTCTCTGGAGACAGATAGTATTCTTCATCGGTAGCCCTTGGGGTTGTCTTGGATCATTGTATTGCTAAGAATAGCTAAGTCATTTATAAGTCTTCATAAACAATATTACTGTTATTGTGTACAACATTTTCCTGGTTCTGTTCACTTCACTATGCATCAGTTCATGTAAGTCTTTCCAGCGTTTTCTGAAATCACCCACCTTGTCACTTCTTATAGAACAATAGCATTGCATCACAATCATATGTCATGGTTATTTAGTCATTCCCCAATTGATGGGCATCTCTTTGATTGCCAAGTCTTAGCCATCACAAAAAAAGCTGCTATAAATATTTTGTACAAATAGGACCTTTCCCCTTTTTTATGTTTTTGGGATATAGACCTAGCAGTGGTATTGCTGGATCAAAGGGTATGCATGGTTTTATAGCCCTTTGAGCATAGTTCCAAATTGCTCTCCCACACCTCCATCAACAGTGCATTAGTGTCCCAGTTTTCTCATATCTCTTCCAACATCCAACATTTTCCTTTTTTGTCACACTAACCACTTTTATAGATATAAGATGGTACCTCAGAGTTATTTTATTTTGCATTTCTCTGATCAATAGTGATTTAGAGCATTTTTTTCATATGACTAAAAGTAGTTTTGATTTCTTTGTCTAAAAACTGTCTGTTTGTATCCTTTGGCCATTTTATCAATTGGGGAATTCCTTGTGTTTTTATGAATTTGAATCAATTCCCTAGATATTTAAGAAAAGAGGCCTTTATCATAGATGCTTGTTGAAAGATCCACCCCCCCCAGTTTTCTACTTTCCTTACAATTTTGTTTGCATTGATTTTGTTTGTGCAAAACCTTTTGAATTTTATATAATCAAAATTATCTATTTGACATTTTGTAATGATTTCTATATCTTCTTTAGTCATAAATTCTTCTCTTATCCATAAATCTACTAGATATACTATTCTATACTCTCTTAATTTGCTTATCATATCACCCTTTATGTGTAAATCATGTACCCATTTTGACCTAATCTTGGTATATGGTGTGATATGTTGGTCTATGCCTAGTTTCTGATGTACCGTTTTCCCGTTTTACCAGCAGTTTTTGTTAAATAATGAGTTTTTTTTCCAAAAGCTTGGATCTTTGGGTTTATCATATACCAGATTGCTATGATCATTTACTTTAATGTAATTTGCACCTAATATATTCCACTGATCCATCACTCTACTTCTTAGCCTGCAGAAGTTTGTTCTGATAATTACTGCTTCATAATACAGCTTGAGATCTGGTATGGCTAGATCACCTTCTTTCCCATTTTTTCATTTATTCCCTTGATATCCTTGAGTTTTTGTTCTTCCAGATGAATTTTGTTATTATTTTTTTCTACTCTATAAAATATTTTTGGTAGTTTGATGGTGTGGTATTGAATAAGTCACAAGCAATTAATATTTTTCCAATTGTTTAGATCTGACTTTGTGTGAAAAGTGTTTTGTAATTGTGTTCATATAGTTCCTGGGTTTGTCATGGTAGGTAGATTCCCAAGTGTTTTATATTGTCTACTATTATTTTAAATGGAATTTCTCTTTCTATATCTTCCTGCTGGACTTTGTTGATAATATATAAAAATTCTGATGATTTGTGTGCATTTCTTTTATATTCTACAATTTTGCTAAAGTTGTTAATTACTTCAACAACTTTTTTAGTTGACTCTCAAAGATTTTCTAAGGATACTACCATATCAACTACACAGAATGAAAATTTTGTTTCTTCTTTGTCTAATTCTTTCAATTTCTTTTTCTTCTCTTTTTGCTACAGCTAGCATTTCTAGTACAATTTTGAATAAGAATGATAGTGGGCATCCTTGTTTCACTTTATTGGGAAGGCTTCTAGTTATCTCCATTATAGATAATATCAGCCAATGGTTTTAGAAAGACACTACTTATCATTTTAATGAAGGGTCCATTTATTCCTATGCTTTTTAGTGTCTTGATAGGAATGTGTATTATATTTTGTCAAAAGCTTTTTCTGCATCTGTTGAGATAATCATGATTTCTGTTGGTTTTGTTATTGATAGAGTCACTTATGCTGATAGTTTTCCTAATATTGAACCAGCTCTGCATTTCTGGTATCAATCCCACCTAGTCATAGGGTATAATCCTTGTGATATAGTGCTGTAATTTCCTTGATAGTATTTTATTTAAATTTTTTGCATTATTATTATTAGGGAAATTGGTATATAATTTTCTTTTTCTTTTTCCACTGTTCCTGGTTCAGCTTTCAACACCATATTTCTGTCATAAAAGGCAATTGGTAGAGCTCCTTCTTTGCATATTTTCCAAATAGTTTATGTATTTCTGGAATTAATTATTCTTTAAATATCTTGTAGAATTCATTGTGAATCCATTTATATTCATAATCCAGTATCTTTTATTACTTTCTCTGGCTTATCTGTATTCAAGATTTCCACAGTGTTCTGTCAGATTTTTTCCAGGCCCAGATCTTGTGAAGGAATCTATAAGCTCACTCTATATTTTCTTTTAACGTGGTACATTTTTAGATCTTTACTGTGTTCTGAGGGAGCTGGGTTCCTCTACATAGATTCCTCTATATTTCTGCAATTTTTAATTTACTCAGTGACCCCAACTACTGAAGTAAGACATCATTATTTCATAACAACTAATGAGAAGACTGGAAATCAACCTGGAATAAATTTACTTTAGACCAGCTTCTTGTACCATATACCACAATGAGTTCCAAATGATACATGACATGGACATAAAAGGTCACATATAAACAAATCAAAAGAACAGGAAATATGATACATTTTACAAATATAAATAGGACAAGAGTTTTTGGCTAGTAAAGGAAGAAATAAAGAACATCACAAGAAATAAAATGGATGATTTTAATTACATAATGTTGAAATGTTTTAGTATTAAAACATCAATGATATTAATACTATTATGAAAACAGTTTACTTGGGGAAAAAACACTGCAGCAAGTTTCTCAGATAAATCTCTACTACCTAAGATATTTAGAGAGCTGATTAAAATATATAAGAAGAGCAACTACTCCCCAGTATTTACTTGGTAAAAGTATATAAACAGCGCATTTCCCAAAGGAAAAAAAAATCAAGCTAAGAACAATATGAAAAAATCAAATAGTAAGTAAAAATTCAAATTAACACAACCATGAGGTTCTACTTCATATTCATTGCTTGCATAGTCAAAAATCAAGAATGATCACAATTGTTCGAGATTTCATGGAAGGAAGGCACATGAATTCTCTACTGGTAGATTTGCAGTTTAGTATAGCCGCTTTGGAAATCAATTTGGAACTACTACCACCACCACCCTCCAAATCACTTAAATGTATTTAAACTGTGACCTAGTGATATATCTACTAGCAATATATCACTTTGAAGATAAAAGAAAGAGGAAAAGAACCTATATGCACAAAAATATTTATAGCAATATTTTTGTTATAATAAAGAATAGGAAATGGAAGCAGTGGCTATCAATTGGGGAATTGCTTAGGAATTATGAAATATGCACATAATGGAACATTATTTTGTTATCAGAAAAGACAAATGGGATAGATTTAGAGAAACCTGAGCAGGGGGTTGTATTAACTGATACAGAATGAAGTAAGCAGGAAAATAATTTAGGCTATAATATTAACATTGTAAGATTGAACAATTTCAAAGGACTGAAAAACTTTGGTCAATACAATGAGCAACCACAATTTCAAAGGACTGATAAAGCATCCTTCCCACCTCTTGACAAAAATGAGATGGACCAGAAGTGCAAAATAAGACAAGAATTTTCATATATAACCAATGTATAGATTTATTTTACTTAACTATGCTTATTACAGGAGATTAAAAAAATCAGTGAGTGGAGAATTGGTAAGCAAAGGAGGTACTAGTGATGCCCTCCACACCTCCCCCAAAAGAAATAAAAGTGAATCAGTGAAGGATTTTAAAAATACACAGAAAAGAATAGAATGAGGTTCAGAGAGGAAAACACAAAATGAGGACAGCTTTAGAATTAACATGCTAAATTTATCATCTATTTTTAAAAATAAACTGTACATAATGGAGATTTGTGATTTCATATATAATTCCCTTTTAAAAGTTTCCTCTGTAGGTAAAAATATTCATGTTTGATGGTGTTAATTAAGTTCAGAATAACAACCTCAAAAAACCATTACAAAAAAGAAAACTTACCACAAGAGCCATGAAAATAAATTATTTCACCTAGGTAAAAAAAAAAAATTAACGCAGATATAGCACAGAGGAGAGTCTGATGAATGTGCGGATAGGAAATAGCAAAAGAGAAAGTCTAACTGTGAGTTTCTTCTCATTGGAAGAAGAGGTGGCTAGCCCCTCGGGGATTCTAGCACTTGGGGTTAAGAAAGAAGGTCTAAAGTGGCACAGTGGTAAAAGGACCCTGGGATTGGTGGCTTAGTGCCAGATGAAGCCTCACTAAATAGTGAAGCCCAGTGGAAGACCAGGGATTCATTTTCTAGGAAGATACAGGGATACATGGAAAGGAAGAATACATCCCTCCCATTTAGATGTTAGCACTTAGGGGCAAAGTCCTAGTCTCCTCAATTTAGATATGGTACTGCTCACCAAAATTATTTGGAGTAGTGACCAAATTAGGTCACTGCATGAGGGAAGGGATTAAAATTTGAATCTTTACATTGTTCATGTAGTGTATTTACATTTTACTCCTCAAGTCAACTCTTATATATAACCTATAATCTTCCAGGTAACTCTCTACTTTCCATCAGCAGCTCTGCTTCATTTAGACTCCAGGAAACAACATGGCCCAACCAGAATAAGCTGAACACCTGAAATCTGGTCATCATGCTGATTGACTCAGTTTTGGACAATCAACACCCTATCAATTCCTCTGTTTGGTGGGCTGGATGATGGAGCACTAAAATCTTCCCAAAGCCTTCCTTTACAGAGGGCTCTGAACTTTCAGAACTTTCCAGGTAACTCTCCACTTTTCAACCAGCTCTGCTTGATTTGAACTCTACAGAACATCATGCCCTTGAGCTGGGTATTCCCTCATGACCCATCTCTTGCTTTTCAGTTTCCTTTTGTGTATTGTCTTCCTTCTTTATATTGTAAGTTCTTTGAGAAAGAATGTGGGAGAGAAGATGCCAAGAACTGAGTATAAGTCCAAGTTTCTCCTTCAAATTATGTATTTTATAAGAATATGGCGGGTGGTCTTTGGTACATGTGTTCTGCAAAGTCACCTTTAGAATGTAAGATGTGGTTCTGAGTCTACTCCCTCTGGATCAGAAACTCCTCTGGCTATAGAGGAATCAGCCTCATTATCTTTACCTGATAAAAATCTCCCAATGGTCCCATAGACACTAAAATGTATAAACATTTTTCTTTACATGGGCCCTCAAGCTGAGTATGTTATCAGCTTTGGACTGAGTCAGAAAAACAAGTATAGCTTTTTCTTTTTTTGTCCAGATCTCAGTAATGTGACTGAAAGGGTTAAATATTAAGGGAAAAGCTGCGGGGAGAATGTTCAATAATGCATTCACTTAGATACATGGATTGGATGCTTTCAAATGCTATGGTATTTGTTAAAGATGTGCCAAGTAAAAGAAATCAATTATTAACAAAGTTAAGGCAGCCCAGAAATCATAAGATTAGCGACTTCAATTTTAAAGTAAAAAAAATTGCAAATAAACCACATTTATAATGTAAGGAGAAAGAGTAGTTATTATCCCATAGCTCCTACACTGGAAGCCTACCAAGAATTCTAATTCTTCTAAATTATCCTCCCACTTTCCTCCGTGAAATCATGTATTAAAGTCATTTCAATCAATGAAGATTACAGCAAAGACAGTGATTTTGATCTCATGTAAATTTCTCATGTAATCTGATACAATGTAGCAAATTATTATAGTGGTACCTCAGTTATTTGATATGCATTGGTATTGAAGGACAGTCCAGGTGGCTGAATTTTTAAGGATAATTGAATTTATTCAGAGACTCATAAAATCTTAGATTTGGAAGGAACTCTAGAATACATGTCCATCATTCAATCAATAAAACATTTATTAAGCACCTACTATATGCCAAGCACTGTACTAAACATTGGTTATACACAGAGAGGCAAAAGACAATACCTGCCCTAAATGAGCTCATAGTCTAATGAGGAAGACATGTAAACAAATATATGCCAAACAAGCTATATGTAGGATCAATGGCAGATAGTTAAAAGAAGAAAGACACTGGAATTAAGAGGGGTTGGGGAAGGCCTTCTTAGAAGATCGTATTTTAATTGGAACTTAAAGGAGGAGAGGGAGGTCATGTAGTTGAACCATAGCTGTAACTAGCAATTTTTGAACCTAGGGCAAGAGAATGGGCATAGGGCAACTGGGAGGAAACTCACCCTGAAGTAGGGACACCATAACCCCATAAGGTGTTACTCTGGGATGCCATGGCAAGGCTATTGCTGGAGAGGCCATTATTGGTGCCAAAGTTTATACTGCTGGTGTGTGTGTGTGTGTGTGTGTGTGTGTGTGTGTGGGGCGGGGTGGGGGGGGGAGATATGAGATATGGTCACTGGGAGAAGAGGAGTTTTTCAATCCATAGTTTACTATATAGACTAATTTTCCATGTGAATTAGATGCTATATGCTATTTTTCTTCTGCTAAAGGAATTTAAATGTTCTTGTCACTCTCAAAATTTGGCGCGCTGGGACAAAACCACAGTTGCCCTGCCCTAATTATACTGCTGACTCCAACTGCCTTCCTGGCACATTAATTTCCTCTATAGAATTTTGACAAGTGGTTAACCCAGTGTCTGCTTGAATAGGTCCAATGAGAGAGAGCTCCATGTGTTCTTGCGCACTGTTCCAAGTGCAGAAGCCCAACCAGTGAAAACATGAGATGCTGATGATAAAAATCAACAATGAAAAAGGAGCCACTAAGTAAGCAATATGTGCTAAAGCCAAAGTTTTTTTTTTCTTAAAGAAATACTTCATTCTTTATAATAATTTAGAAAGAGAAGTCAAGTTCCTCGAGCTCCTTTACATTCTCTTTCAGCAGTCAGACCAAACTGTTCTTTGAGTTTTGCGAGTAGATATTTGGTCATAGCTGAAGAATAAATATAATTTACCCTATACAAGTCACTATAAAATTATTTGTGTCTTCTGTATTTGCTGTAAACATAATCTTCAGAGTTTTGTAAAATATTAGGGGCTATTGTATTGCCTTTCCATGACTCACTCCTATGGCAAACTCTTCTTAATTATTCTTCTACTCATAATCCCATCAGTGGCTGTCCAGCACCAATCAAAAAAATGTAAATTCCTTATCCTGTCATTCAAGAACTTCCAACTTATTTTTCCAGCCTTATCTCATACCCAGTAGGGGCCAGAGGAAGAAAGGATAAGTAGTAGCAACTGGTGGCCACCTGCTAAGAGATAATGAGGCAACCATTTATCAACACAGAATTAACAATAGAGAGATCTGGTATCTTCATGAAGCTATATCCAAGATGTGAAAAAAATCCCAAGACTTGTCAAACCTGATAACTACATCTGTTGATTCATGTGGGAACATACGATATTGCCAGAATAAACCTGGAAATTGTTGCTAAGGATTATGAAAACATGGGTGAGGAACACAGGTGGTGATCTTCTCAGTAGTGGCAATTAAAAACTGCTTAGCAAATCACAAAGTGTTATTTCAATGCAAGATATCATCATCATCATCGCCATCATCTCATGTAAAACAACTGTAAAATTGATCATGTCGTGAGAAATACATGCCGCTAAAAGGTAACAGGCCAAAAACAAATTATTAAATATATGTGTATGAAATAACATAGCATGTATATTCATAAAGAAAAGATGGGTGATTTGTAAAAAAAAAAAGACATTGATAGTGATCTAATAATATTGGGAGATTTTAACATTCTAAGAGCTAGATAAATCTAACATAAAGATAAAAAAGAAAGGAAACAGATCTAAACAGTTTGTTGTAAAAAAAGAAAATTTTATTATCTCAGAACAGTAATATTAAAAAATTCACAATTTCTTAGTATCTCATGGTACTTTTACAAAAAATTGATTGTGTAATAGGTCTTAAGGGAATCATGAACAATTATGTTGTGCCCCCAAACTCTTAAGTGCAGTTTTAAGCTATTAAAGCTTAATACTTTACTAAAAAGCATTTTATTAAACACTTTATTAATATTTTATTAAAACTGCCCTATGATTTTTAAGACATATTTTATAAAAAACAGAAATAATACACTCTACTCTTAAATGTTATAATGGAATAAAATAATGACAAATGAAGTAAATATGAATTAAAGATTAAAAATGAAATTCAAATGTAATAATGACACTGAATAATGAATGGGCCAATAGAAATCATGACAAATTGCATAATTATGAAAAGATAAGGATAACAATTAGAGAATATGTTAAAAATTAATGATCATCTAAAAGAGGTATCAAAATATAATTTTTTTCTGAAAACTCATATTGGCAAAATAGAAAATAGAGTATAAATGAACTAACTACAAAACAAAAAGATTGAAAAATAAACAACATAGCAACTCTAAAGTAAATACAAAAAGAGAAACCTTGAAAACTTCAAGAGAAATGGAGAAACTTGAAAACACAATGACAACAGAACTGATGAAATTATGTTCTACTAAAAAAGAACAAAAGCAAAAACCCCACAAACTATTACCTAATCTTACCCAGAAAAAAGAGGAAAATGAAATAGCCAAAATTTAAAAATGAACAAAGAAAGTTCACAAAAAGAGAGGAAATGTTTAGAATCATAAGAAATAGATGCATATAATTAAATGAAAATTCAAAGGAAATTGCAAAAATGAAAATTCAAAGGAAATTGATTATTACTTTAAAAAAGTGGTAGTTCCTAGACTAATAGAACAAAAAATAAAGAACTTATAAAACCTAATTTTAGAAAAAAATTAAGATATAAAATAATTGCAAAAGAAAAAGAAACAGAAACCTACTCCAGGTGGATTTTTTGAGAATTCTATCAAACATTTAAAAAGCAATGATATCCACTGTTATAAAAAATCAATCTCAAAAATAGAGACAGAAGGCATTCTGTGGAATTCTGTTTATGAATCAAATATAATCCCAATACAAAAACAAAGGAAAAAAATAAAGCAGATAAAGAGAACACCAGACAGATCTTATTAATAAATATTGGTGGAAAAAAATTTAAATAAAAATCTAGTAAGGAGACTACAGTAATATATCCAGAAAATGATGTGTTATGACCAAATTAGATTTATGGAAGGGATATGAGGATTAAGATGTAATATGAGGAAAGCAGTTAGTATAGTCATATAAACAATATAAACAAAAATATATATGTATATGTTTATGGGAGTAAACACGGAAAACTGTCCTTGATGAAAAATAGCATTCATTAAAAATTCTAAAAAGAGTAGGCATACAATTTTTCTTTAATATGATCAGTAGTGTATATTGAAAGCCAAGAAGGGGAATGTTTTGCAATGGAGAAACCCTAGTTCTCTTAATACAAATAGGAAGTATTTCCTTTTGTCCCGATATCATTTGAAATAGTTCTAGAGATGTTAACTACTGAAATAAGACAAGAAAATAAAAGTACTTGTATGAACATCAGCAAATGGGAGGAAATTTGTTTAAAATATATTGGTTAACTTAGAAAATCAGCAAAGAAGCTAATATCAATCAACAAATATTTATTAGCGCCTCTTTTGCACTCCTATGTATTAAGTGGGTTTTGTTGACACAAAAACAGATTTAAAAAGATTCTTAATATCTTCAGTAAGACATCAAGGTACAAAATAAGCCCATAAAATCATTATTTTTATATTGTACTAACAAATCCCATAAAGAAATGATTATAGTGATAAAAATATAGCTAGAATTTATATAGTATTTTAAAAGATATTTGTATAGAGATATAGAAATATATATATGTATATGTAATATATACATACATACATATATATGTGCATATATATATGTATATATATATATATATATAGATATAGATAAATCTTATTTGATCCTCACAACAACCCTTGGAGGTACTGCTATTAGACTGATTATATAGATGAAGAATAGTGCAGATAGGTAGTGTAGTGAATAGTGTTGGGCCTACAATCCATAAGATTCTTCTTCATGAGTTCAAATCTTGTCTCAGACACTTCCTAGCTGTGTGACCCTGGGCAAGTCATTTTTCCATGTTTGCTTCAGTTTCCTCATCTGTAAAATGAGTTGGAGAAAAAATGGTAAACCATTCCAGTATTTTTGCCATGAAAATCCCAAATGAGGTCACAAAGAGTCAAACAGGACTGAAAGCTACCGAACAACAACAGATGAGGAATGGTGATAAAGAGATAAGTGATTTTTCTGGGGTCACACAACTCTCAAGTGTCTGAGGCAGTATTCAAGTTCAGATCTTTCTGACTCAAAGTTCAACACTCTATTCATTATATTAACTAGGTACCTTTATGCTGCCTTTCTAACAAAGATATTAAATGCCAAAGAACTACTAAATGTAAAACATACCTATTAGATAAGCAAGGTGGGTACATAAAAAAAAATCCATAAATGCAATTGAAAAAATAGAGTTTAGGGAGCATCTAGGTGGCTCAGTGAGTAGAGCACTGGCCTTGGAGTCAAAAAATTAAATTAAATTAATTAAGCTAAAATCCAACCTCAGACACTTGACCTACTTACTAGCTGTGTGACCTTGGGCAAGTCACTTAATGTTAATTGCCTTGCCTTTACCCCCTCAAAAAAAAAGAAAAATAGAGTTTATATAAATAAAAGAAGAAAAAAGGAAGGATTTATTGTTCATGGTTAGGTCATGCCAATTTAACAAAAATTATAAAGCTATTTAATTAATTTGAAGATTTGTTATTATGCCAATAACATAAAGCATATACAGGAGATACTTTATAAAACTAGAAAAATAAAACAAAATTTATTCAGAAGGAAAGAAAAAAGATGAGGAAAAACTATGAATGAAAGATGCACGACATTACAAAACTTAAGCTATGTTATAAAGCAATATTTATCAAGCAATTGTACTGGTTAAAAAAAAAATCCAGTAGATTAATTGAACAGTTTTGCTAATCCAGTAATAGAAGCAATCTAAAACAAAAATACATTTTTGATAAATGTGACCATAAATTACTTAGGGAAGATTTTTTTTAGAAAAACTGTCAAAATTAGAATGCAGTTTGGCATATAGCAGATTTAGACCAATGTCATACTCCATATTTTACAGTAAACATGAAATGGATGCCCAACCTGAATTTAAAGTTATAATAATAATAGTAATAATAATGTTAATAGAATTGAATAGGACCAAGTACCTTGTAAACAATGATTGACAGTATATTTCTTAACTAAGCAGATATAGAGGGAGTCATAAATGACAAAAAGTGACTATATCAAATAAAAAAGCTTTTATATGAATAAAATCAATGAAGATAGAATAAGAAAAGAAAGTTTAGAGTGGGAAAACAATTTCAATCAATTATCACTGATACAAGTCTGATATCTTACTAAGACATGTCATCAAGAGTCATTCCTCAATGGACAAGAGGTCAAAGGTTATGAATAACACACAAAAGGAATCATAAACTCTAATGACCGTGCAAAAAATATTTTGCACAATAGTCCAAACAATTCAAATTAAAACATTTTTGAGCTCTAATCTCACAGTATACAAATTGGCCAAGAAGACAAATAATAAGATTAATCAATGACAGAGAGGCTGTACAAAAAAGAAGACACTAAAGCACCAACAGTGGAGCAGTGAACTGGTCACACTCTTCTGGAAAACAATCTGGAATTATGTAAGAAAAGTGACTAACTTATTCATATCTTCTGACCCAGTGATACCACTTGGATTACATCCAAAGAAGTCAAAGATAGAAATGATATTTGCTGAAATATTAAGTATTATTTGTGGTAGTGAAGAACTAGAAACAAAACCCATGTCCATCAAATGGAAATGGATGAACATAAGTATATTACTGTAATGAGAATTTATTTTTAATACAAAAAGATAAATAAGAGAAATTTACAGAAATGAGACCTATGCTATATAATATCCTATACAATTTGTATCTAAAGGCATAAAAGGTATCAAATTTGAAGATGATACTTTGATGGAAGGATAGCTAGTATGTTAGAAGACAGAATTGCATCCATTTGTTAGAATGTTGGGTTGAATTTAATATTGATAAATTTAAAATCTTGCATTTGGGTTTGGAAATCAACTTCATAAGGCATAGCTTGACAATTCATCTTTTAAAAAGATCTGGAAGATGTAGTGGATTGTAAGCTGAATAAAGAGCCGTTTATGCCTTTAACATCCTCTCTTCTGAACCAAGGATTGGTCCCTTGAGACAGTTATAACCTAATCCTGACTGAAGTGGCTTTAAGCCTGATCTAAGGAAAAGCTTAACATTTAGAATGGCTCATAACTAGAATGGATTTCCTCTGATGAAAATGGGACCTCCCTCACTGGATTTCTTCAGTGGAAAACAGAGGACTATTTGGTGGGTGTATGGCAGAGGGATTCTATTTAGATAGAGGAGGGATTAGATGGGTTTTGTACTCACTTTCAATTCTGGAATCCTATGAAAAGTATATAGATACCTATGTGAAGATCATTTTGAAGATGGAATAGACTGGCTTCTTCAGAGGACAAATTAAGAGTGAAAAGAAATATCAGAATGAAAAGATGTAATAACCTAAATTAAGCCTGAGCTAGAATTCTTATGTCCTTCTTGGATTATCTCGGCCATTCCTATGTAGGGACTTTTCTTTTATTGAAAGCTGGGGAATCAAGAACTGTACCTGGAAGTCTTTCAATTTTTCCTTGAAGAGGGAATTTAACTTGCATTTCTAGCATTTATATCCCTAGGTCATGAATAATAGAAACCAGACATTTGTATAACACTTTAAGACAGGCAAAGTTCTTCACATGTTTCATCCCAATTGATTCTCACACAACACTACGAGGTAAATGACATTCATATTATTATCTACATTTGTGGATGAAGAAACTGAGGTTTGGAGCGCTTAAATGATTTGCCCCAGGTCACAATTAATAAGTTTCTGAAACGGAATTTTCTTGACTGTAGTCTGTGCACTAGCAACATGGCAGATATCTTGAACAGTTTCCTTAGTGTTACTACTCACTGTGTCTTGGGTGTAACTATATTGTTCTATAGCACTCTACAGAAATTCTCTCTGCAAAATTTCATGCCAAACTGGTTGCTTCTCTAACAATATTCCTACAAGCTTTAGTTAATTATGGAACTAGAATAGATTAGGGGATAGAGATTCTAGCTTAAATCAACTGGGAAATTGAGGAAATGAGGAAAAGCTATGGGCAAAAAATTCACCAATGAAGAAGAGATTAGAACATTCATGTTAGTGGTGACAAGCTAGTGTTTGTGGCCAAGAGTATGAAATGTTGAGCTGGGGACCCAGTGATAGAATGACCTCAATGCATTAGAAGCAGGAATCAGTGCAAGCATGAAAGTTTGAGGAGCAAGCAGAAAGATGACCCCTGGGGGCTTCTATGTTATCAGATCCAATCCAGTAGTGGAAATCCTTCCTTGCCCAAAAAAAAAAAAAGTGGCCACTTTATCAGCAGCTGATTTAGCTTTCAGATATGTTGATAATAATACATTAAGACGGAGTTCAGGGCACAATTCAAGTGGTTCATCTAGTTACATTAACATAGGGTCTAAGGTTTTGGTTCCCTTATGATGAGGGCTAATGATCCGCTTTCAAAAGCTTTTGGGTGCCTGAATGAATATGTGTAGGGTGTGCTCAATGCTACAAAATATAGGTAGATGGTAGCATCCTTTAAATCCCACATATTTCTATATAGTTGATGTCACTACCACATTTCATATTATTTGAGGCCCTTTTTGTTCAAATTCACATTCCTTCAATTTTGCAGACTGACTCAAGCCCTGAGGACTCTTTTCACCAAAGTCTGAGGTTCTTAGAGTAAAACAAGATATGCTCTAGATTAAGAGTTTTGAACCATTTTGTGCATCATGGAAACTTTTGGAATTCTAATGAAATCTATATACCTCTTACAATGCTTGATACCTACAGTCATAATTACACAAAATGTTAGATTTCAGTTGGAGGTTAGTAAAAATAAAGATATGCATTTTTTCTATCTAAATTTGTGGGCCTCCTGAAATCTTAAGACCAGGTAAAAAGGCCTTTCTTTAGATGTTATCACACAATATCATCCCACTCCCCATCCAAAAGGTTATGAAAGACCAAGTTCATAAAATGATAGAAAACTCTGAGGTGTTACAGAACCCTAAAAATCATTACTTATACAGTCCTTGGAAGTGGAGGTTCCTACTTCCAGGTATTAAAAATAGTCAAAGACCCTGAGTCTTGATTTAGAAAGCAGAATCTTTTGGAACTTCCAGATTATTGAGAAAGAACAGGTGGATGACTATTTGGATGAACTGGGTCAAGGTTTTGTTCCAATAGATACTCTGCTGTAACAAAATTCTTGTATTTCCTGCCACTTGCCAATCCATTGGGTCATTAGTTGGACACTCAGTTAAACAATACTCTAAAATCGTAGGATTATACAGTTAGAGAAAGAATCAGAAATCATCTATTTAATAATTAATCATCTAAATTTTCTAAATGAGGAAACCAAGTCTCAGAGAAGGTAAGTGACTTGCCTAAGATTATTGAAGACTCTACTGTATAAATATCAGAAGCAGGATTCAAACCCAGGTCATCTGGTTCTAAATTCAGTGTTCTTTTAACTGCTTCATGTGTCTTCCCTAGAAGCCTGCAATGCAGTCATCTCCCTTTGGTCAGATGCTGGGTGCATTCAGCCAGTATTATTCTTCCCTCTGCCTCTCCCCCCCCCACCCCATGACTGAATTTCCTACATATTTTGGAGCACTTCTGAAAGCATAGTCCCACACCATTTAGTTCTTCCAGGATGACAAATAAAGTCTATTTTCAAGAGTCCTATCCATTCTCTTCACAAGGTAAAGGTTACAGAGGTTTCATATACAAAGAAGATCCCTGCAACTAATTTCTTTCTATCTTTTCCAGAAATGACAGGAAAATAATCTCTATATTCTCTCAAGCCATCACTTTCAAGGCTTTCTTTCCAGACTCACCTCTCCTGAAATCTTCCTTATCATTTTCATCATAAAATATAAGTTGACAATTCTCTTGAGAAAGGAGTTTCTTTTTGCCTTCTTTTCTCTCTTCTCCATGTTTTCCCCTCAATTTTTTCTTCTCATAGATCAAAGTTAAAATTCATACACTCCTTACTACCATAGAGAAAAATTCCCCAGACAATAACAGTTTCAACTACAACTCCTCTAGCTTCTCTGCTTAAAAAAATAGCAGCATTTTCCATAACTCATGCAAAAGAGGGTTTTTACATGGTGGTTACATAGACTTTTTGCTGATTCAGGTTTTCACTTTCATGACTATGGGCATAAATGCAAATTCATATCTTCATCTTTTGGTTTACATTAAAGTTGATTATGTTTGTATATAGAACTAATATATAGTTATTACTATTACTATATAGCATACTATTACTCTTACTATATTATATAGTTTACTAATTAGTAATATAGTAATAGAAAGTTACTGTATAAGAACTTGAAAATACTATAGAACATCTTCTGTTTTCAAAAACTCAGGTTCATATAGTAAAGTTCTGTGATATCATATTCTATAGATAGTATTCTTTCCCTAGAACCAAAATTATTAGGGAATTTTATGGCTTATGAATAGCTTAAGATTATTCTGGTCACTGTATCCAGAGAAAGCAATTAGCCTACTCATTAATTTTTATTGTATTTCATTTACAGAGGTCGTGTCAGTTTGGGGGAGCTATGTTTAATACCTCCATCAAAAGTATTGATTAAGCTCAGTCTCCTGATACGAAATTTATGCAAAATGAACATATATGTGAAATATAGCTTAGTTTAGATTGTAGTAAAAACACTGTTAAGTGAGTCTGAAAAATTGCCTTACTTGGTTGAAATGTAAATGGAAGTTAATTTAGGATTTATCCTTCCCTTTTGACATATCGTCTTTAAACTAATGTATGGAAAGAATGGAGTGGGACAGAGAGATAAAAAGGGGTTTTTTGGCTCGAAAATGATATTGATCATTTTTGTGCTCCTGACTGTCACTGAGGCTGACTAGGGGACCCATAATTGGTATCAAGACCATGTGACTGGACCAGGTATAGGAGGAGAGGGGAAAAAGAAAGTGTTGATGTTCCAAATGCTAATGCTTGCTATCAAGGGAAAGAGAAACAGTGCAGAAGTAATCTTTGCCATATAAAATACAAGTGACAATTGTTGAGGGTGAATTAAGCTACCAGCTCCATACTGGAGGCTGACTAACATAATGTTGTTCATGAGCTTAGAAGGGACCATAGAGGGTGTTGATTCAATCCTTCCATTTTACAGAGGAAGAAAATGAGGTTCTTAAAAGCTAAGTGACTTTTTCAAGGTCATACAGATAGTGAGGGAGTCAATTTGATCACAGGAGGCCTGACTCCAACTTCATCATGCTACACCACACTGTCACTGTGCAGTCATTTCAGTCATGGCCAACTCTTCTTTACCCCAAATGTGATTTTCTTGACAGAGATCCTGGAGTGGTTTGCCACTTCTTTTTCCAGCGCGTTTTATAGATGAGGAAACTATGGCAATCAAGATTAAGTGACTTGCTTGGGGGCCACACAGCTAGTGACTGAGACCTGATTTGAACTCAGGAGCATCAGTCTTCTTGACTCAGGGCTGGTACTCTACCCACTGCTTCCACCTAGCTACCCATACCATACTGCCTCCCTCTTTTAGAAAGAACCTACAGTACGGATTACTTTAAAAGCTATAGTACTATCATAGTCTCTGGTAGAGAAAGAGAAAAAGAGAAAAAAAAATGTATTACTATCAGTCCCATACCTTTAAAGGTAAATAATTATTTAGATTAGTGTGCTAGATAAAGCACTAGGTTGAGAGTTTGGAAAACCATGTTCTAGTAGCCAGCTGTTAACTAGCTGTTGGATTTCAGGCAAGCCTTTTAACCTCACAGGACTTGTTGTTTAAACTGAAGCATGGGTTATTGTTTCCCAAACTAAGCAGTATTTCAGCTTAGAAAATATCTAAATTCTCTTCTGTAAATTGTTCAACCCTCTCCAACAACCTCTCGGTAGCTCAGCCGCTCAGAGGCTCACGACCTGGGAAAAGCAAAAAGCCTAAGGAGGAGAGTATGGCAGAAAGATAAGGAGGAGAAGAAAAAAGAGTCAGTATTTTAATGTTATAGGATTTAAGCAGTAAGGACCAAAAGTAGTAAAACCTTTACAGATTGATAAAGTTTTGCCTCAGACCTGTAGTTGGGAAGCTGAGGATGGTCTCTGAGGTATCTTCCACTCTAACGCTGTACTGTTCAATTATTTATGGATGTCTTCCTTCTACTTGAAAGTCTCTCTCTTTTGAAGGCACACTTAAAACCAGGGAAAGAAGAAAGGTTCAACTGATAAATAATGGCTTGTCTCAGCCTAATAATCTCTCTCCTCCAATGTTGCCCGCATTATGATTTTTCTCTGCCCACGTTTCTAATTTGGAATTCCAGAGCAGTAACTATGACCCTGACTTCCAGCAGCTCCATTTGTTTTATTTGTCTTGTGTTTACTTAAGAAGTTAAAGAAAATTGCTTTCTATATCCCAGTCCCCCCCCACACACACTGAATATTAAAAACATAAGAAAGATAGAGAGACTAATTAAGCACATCCCATTTCAATCCTGTGGCTTTTGCTGTCATTTGCCGGCAATACAGCGCTGTCTTTTCTCCTGTAGTTTATGCTGACAGCAGAACTCTCAAGCCTGAAACATAGCCCTGTGATTAGTCTCATTATATCTATTATTCTAGTTTCAACCAACTCAATGCAAGCAGAGCAAAGTTATGCTAATTATCTCAACTCATGCCTGCGATAAGGTTACCAATGCTGTGGTAACGGCAATGAACAATGAAGGGGAGAAAGAAAGAGAGAGAGAGAGAGAGAGAGAAAGAAAGAGAGAGAGAGAGAGAGAGAGAGAGAGAGAGAGAGAGAGAGAGAGAGAAAGAGAAAGAGAAAGACTTAGATCTTTCCCTCTGCACATCCCTCTTTACACACCTAAAATGTTTCTTTTGGCTTCTCAGAACTCAGAATTGAAAAATGAAAGCATTGCTTTGGTATTACTTTCTGCCACCGACCCCTTTGGCTACATTTGTTTACTATGCAATTGAAGATAAATATTCAGTTTCTCTCTCAAAGTGGATCTGCCTCACAACATTTATATCTGTTTTCCAGTTGTGCAAACAGACAGGAAGTATCTTTTTTGTCTCTGCCCAGGCTAGACTCCAATAATGAGAACCAATATCTACCAGAGCTCTCCAGCTCCAACAGGAATTTATTTTTCCTTAAAGGTGACAAAGCCATCCCCAGTACCTGATTAACCCTAACCTGACTTGACACTGCTTCCTGGTTAGCTAAAGGCACATAAAAGACCCTATCCTTACAGATTCAGGGCCTTTCTGATTTGGTAGATGTCCGAAGTTCGCTTGGGTCACCACACTCTGCCCTGTTGACCAGATCATTTCCACATGGAAACAGAACCATTACATTATTTTTATATTTCTTTGACACTTTAGGTTTAAGTTTAACCTGGTTTGTTAACTTTTCAATTACTTATGAGTGCCTGATTTCATCCTGAACTAATGAACTGCCAGCATCAGGCTCACCCCTGATTCCATTTCACCCTCAGCCCATTCATATCCTTTCCTACTAAAAAAGACTGGGGCTTTGTATATATGCTCAAATGATTCCAGATAGCCAGATGTGGAGTACACGCACAACCTCTGGAATCCTGTTAATTTTTCACTTTTCACTAGAATGCTCACCAGGAAGACATAATTATTGGATTCTCCCTAGGTGTGAATGTAATCAATGAACACGATTGTTGTCTCCTTCATTTTCCTCCAAAAAATCAAAATAAAACATATCATTTATAACAAAAAGTGACATATTGAGATGGATAAAAGTTTATTATTATGTTTGTAAGAGGATTAATCAATAAATCAACAAGCATTAACTTACAATGTATGTCCCAAGCACTACCTTTGGTTCTGGAAAAACAAAAGTAAAACAGTTCCTACCTTCAAAGAGTTTATGTGCTGAGGAGGTGAGGAAGGTCAAAATGTACACAAAAAATAAATAATATATATACATATGCTACATGTAATATACTATGTATGATACATAATATCCCATCATATATAAAATATATATAAAATATATATAAAATATATATAAAATATAACATATATTACATCTTAACATACAAGAATATGTATATACTATTCATATATACATGTATGCACATGTATGTGTATGCATGTGTGTGTAGTCATGGAACCAATGGACTTGAGCTTGGACAGACTTTGGGAGATAGAGAATTGAAGAGCTTGCTGTGCTATGGTCTGTGGGGTCACAAAGAGTTAGACATGACTGAATGAATGAACAACAATTACGTGTGCTTGTGCGCATGTGTGTGTGCGTATAATATGGTATACCACACACACTATTGTATATATACGACATACACTATATATAAGAGATATAATACTATATTAACTCACACATGAGTTAAACCTTGTCACGCATATTTCTTACACCCCTGGATGCTATTTGTATTTGTGAAAAAGAGTGAACCAGGTTCTTAAGAGAAGGTTTTATATTAACTGCCTTTACTATTTTATCTAAGAGTAGTAGTAGTAGCTGCTCTATGGGTGTGAGAAACATGCTCAACTCTAGAAAGAGCGATGCTCCTTGTGAGGCCAGGAAAGTTCTTATTTTATTTATTGTACATTCCTTGTGAATGGGTAACTCCCTAAAGGAGTACACTTGCTCAGATCAATGAAAGGCTTTTTGTTTCCTGTGCCTGATTCCAATTTCCTCCCTTGTTCTCCATTGGCAGAATGCAACTTCCCAAACCATCTTGTAAGAAATGGGAGGAGGAGTTTTGTTTCCACAGAATTGAAGATGTACCTTTCCCCCTCCCCCACCCCAGCTTTAGCAGAAACTAGGTCTCAGGTTGGTCAGGTGAAAGGTCAGAGGCTTGTATGTATGCTTAAACGAGCCATTTGAGGAGAGCATGAAGTAGATAGTCAGGTGGTTGTATCTGGCCAACAAAGAGCCTGGCAGGAGATTCAAGGTGAGGGTCTATTAAACGACTGGCGTCCATCTGAGTCCATTGTACTTTCTCCTGTACTCTGCTCAGGGGAGGTACCCATTTATTCAGGGGGAATAAATGTAAATTATAATTAAAACGTTCCTGACTTCCCAACAAGTCTTGCTTATTCCTAGACAATGTGAGTATGTTTCTAACAACCTCTGCCATGTTCTCCTCCTTGATGTGTTCCCTCTCCCTTGTCATGCATCACATGTGCATTTCAATTGGCTTGCTCTGCCCTGGGGGTGTGTTGGATAATATTAAACAGCTCATTAAGCATATGTACAAGCTTCTGACCTTTTACTTGATCAGAAGCCTGGTTCTGCTAGGTCACAGCTCTGATTAGAACCAGTCACCTCTGACTACCATCCTGTTATCACTAATCCTGTGGAAACAGAATTCCTTCTTTTGTTTATCACATGGGGACCTAACCTTCATTTTGAACAGAAGTTGGGAAATGCTGCTGTTATTTCTTTTCTCCTCCTCTTCTTCCTTCTTTGTCTTCTTCATTATTTATTTATTTATTTATTTATTTATTTATTTATTTATTTATTTATTTATTTATTTATTTATTTATTTATTTATTTTTTTGCTGGGACAATTTACTTTTGTTCTGAACAGTTTTCATTTTTGATTTCTTGGAATCTAGCTTTAAAAAATCCCATTGTGTTTTAAATTCAACTACTTGACTACACCTTTAAACCCAAATCATTCTGGCTTTCATTGAATGAACAATAACAGGCCCAGCCCAAGCCTCTGTAGCTTATACTTTAGATTTTGATACCTTAGAATGCATATAAATAGCACTTGTTTTCTATTCTGGACAAAAACTCTGAGATTCTTCCTCTCCCAGACTGATATCTTTGGAACAATGAATTGGACTATCTTTGGTCTCAGATTCTTACCTAGCCCTTAGTCATTAAATGGAGGTGGCCTCAGACAAACTCAGACCTGGGAAAGACCTTAATTTAGAAAGGCCAAGGTAACCCACTGCATCCTGGGTTATAATCAGTTTTCTTGACTTTTGCCTTGCCAGTGGACTTTGATGACTCTGGAAGAGAGAGAAGCTAACAACTTTTATGCAGCTCTGCCTCACTCAAATCTAATTCTCATACAAATCATCACCCTTATGATGTCATTGGACTGCCTTAAGAATAAAGGACGAATAACAGCATTACTATATATGTAACATATGCACGATTGTGTGTACATATGTATACACATGTGTGTGTACATATGTGATACACATATGTGTATATGCATGTATGTGTGTATATACATACATCTATATATCATATACACCCCTATTTATACTCAGAAATTTTTTTGTAAATATGCTCTTGATCACATTAAAGAACCCTTTTGTGCCTATGCTTTTCAAAGTTTTAAATGAAAGTGTATTTTGTCAGGGACTTTTTCTACAACTATAAAATGATCATATGAGTTTTGTTGTTTTTTTGATTGTCTGCTTTATCTTTTCCTGATGCTAAACCATCCTTGATGGCATGAAATAAACAATCACAGTGGATTATTTTCTGGATATTCTCCTGTCGTCTCTTTGCTAATTTTAAAAATTTGCAAATATTTATACTATATATATAATATATATTATTTATTTATACTATTATATTATTTATACTATATATTACATATATTCTTTATAGTATTATATTACCATATATATATATATACACATATATATATATATGTATATTGCAAAATATTTATGCTTGGCCAAATCCTGTTCAATCTTGTTGCTTCTTGGCTATGTTTCTGTGCTCTAGCCTTTGCTTTAACCTGGAACCACAAGCTCCTGTCCTGAGACTCTGGGCTTCTCATTCCCCATACCTATCCTGCACTTTGGCCTACTACACCACCTCCCAGTTTGGCTCTCCCTCTGATCTCTTGCTCCATGTTCCCACCCTAGCTTCACACCTGGGCTTCAGATTGGAGTGTATTTCCTTTTCTATTTTTCCTTCATTGGCTGGATTCTGACATTCTTTGTCTCTCTTATATTTTCTGTTGTCATGAAAAGAGTGTGGAAAATCAATCCAAAAGGAAAATTCTCTTCAATCATTTGTACTTTTTGCTCATTTGCTATCTTACTAGAATAAAGAGGAACATAATCAATCCAGAACTGGCTGTATAACCTTCCCCTTATTACACATCAAGCAGTCATAGTGTATAGTTAATAGTTTATTTTATGCAAACGTTTATCATCACTCATATATTTGGATAGAAATTCCTATCATCTATTTTTAAACACTGATAGTTTACATGCCAAGTTCTCACAAAAGCTGCTCTGAATTGCAGCTATTGATTTTTTTATGGTTTAATGGTGTCATACTGAAAGAAAAAAAACAAATGAATTTTATTCACACAGTGAACAATATTCACAATAGCTTATAGCACTATAAAATAAGCACGGCCAATTTTTTCAGGAACCTTTCACCTTCTGTTAACTTTTGGAATGTTCCATGAATAATGAGATTGTCACCTTTAACAGAGTATTTTTAGCACTTATAAATACACAGTGAAAACAAGGATCATTAAGCTGGATTTGAGACTCTTATGCATATGTGTCCTTGGTTTGATTCAATGATGAAATGATTACCATAAAATGCTGCCCAGTGCTATGTCTTATAAAGTTTGGAACATAGAATCTTAGAATTAGAAGAAAACTCAGAGTCCAAGTGCCCCATTTTATGCACAAAGAAATCGAGAGGCAGAAGTTGAAGTATCTTGTCAAAGATCACATAGATTGACAAGATAGAGGAACTAAAAAAAAAAAATCTTAATTTCTCTAGCAAAAACTCCTGATCCAAACATGGACCTACAGCATGAAAAGTTAATTGACAGACACTTTCTATTTCAAGTCTTTAATTTCCATATTGGGGAATCATAGAATCTCAGGGACCTTGAATATGACCTAGTCCAACAAGTTCAAACCTTCTTTCCCCTAAAAGCCCTTCTAATATCTGAAGATAGCTAACATGTCCCCATTGTTTTCTCTTCTCCAGGTTAAACACCCCTAATTCCTTAAACTCATTTGCATATGACAATATCTCAATGCCTTTCACCATCTTGTTTATCTTTCTCTGGGTTTATTCCAGTTTATCAATGTACTTCTTAAGATGTGACTCCCAGAACTGAATAAGACACTCTAAAAATGATATGACCAAGACAGAGGAGAGCAAGACAATTATTTCCTTATTCCTGGAAGTCACAAGTCTTCTAATACAATCCTAGATCATGTCGACTTTTTTGGCTGCCATAGCTTGCAGTCCACTAAAACTTGTAGATCTTTTTCAGATAACTTGTGTCTAGCTAAGTCATTTATGAGGAGGAAAAGATACTTAGCATACCATGATAGCCTATGTCCTGGAAGTAGTTGAAATTATTAAATTATTGAGTCTTTTACATGAATCGTAGGGAATTTTTTTTCCTATTTGTGATAGTTTTGACAATTAAGACCAGAATATAATTTTACAACATAAAAATCTTGTAACAAAAATGATATACATATAAGGAGTGGTGGAATGACCCTCTTGCCTTAATTGACCAGGAATCTTTAAATAAACTGACTTTCTTCTCTAACCTGAATGCTTTGATCAGACAAGACGAGAAACTTTGTATTTTCCAATAATAGTCACAAAATGAGAATGACATGAATACAACACCACCAATGTAACTTAACAAAAAACATGTCTTACTGGTAGGTAACTTTCTTGTGTGGCCATTTTCCACCTAGTTTAGAAGAGCATAGATTTAGCTGAAACTGGTAGGAACCTCAGAGGTCTTCTACTCACACACCCTCCTACTCTCCCCTGCACCCATTTTTATAGATGAGACCCAGAGAGATTAAGGAATTTGCCCAAAGTCATATGAGTGACAGAACCAAAATTGGTGCCAGGTCCTCTGTTTCCAAATTCATTGTGCATTCTACTATATATTATCTCTTTGAGAGAGGTCCATGAGTTGTTCAATGAGGACTAGCACCTCTGGTGTGAGGGCTTGCTGAGCCCTTTTCAGGGCTAATCATTCATCTTCAGTGTCTACTTGGCACTCAACTCTCACCTGTGGCTCTAAGAAGCTGTAGAACGAGCAGTGGCTGTACCTTGGTAAACCATCTTGGTAGATGAGCTAAACCAGATTGAGAGTAACCAATGGGCCTCAGACTTGTCAATGAGTTAAGGGGGTGTCTACTCCAAGCATGTGACAACTTCTCCCAGTGGAAGGGACAGATGAGTACAATTGGCCATGAAGGTGGCTGATATGGGTACTGTAGATCCTTTAACTCTTGGTCAGAGACTGAAGATGCCAATGTCACCGACTACATCTTGGGCTATTGCCAGTCATCTTGATTTTTGTCTTGCCACTGGACTTCGATGACTCTGGAAGAGAGAGTGAGGCTGATAACTACACAACTCTGCCTCACTTAAATCCAATTTGGGGCAAGTCAAGACATCACCTTGTGATATCATTGATCTTCTTGGAAAATGAAGGACAAACAACAACTTCTTTGAGTGTATGCTTACCTTTTTTGTGTCTGAAACTGTGCCACCTAATACAGTTTCTTGAATATTTGTTCAATAGTTGTAAATTAATTATTAGAGGCAAATTTTCACTATTTCTTCTGCACAGAGCTTGCTTAATTACACTATGCTGGGTGACCAGATGAAAATGAGAGCGAGAAAGAGAGAGAGAGAGAGAGACAGAGAGAGAGAGAGACAGAGACAGAGAGAGAGAGAGAACTGGCTGAGCAACAGTGTTTTCTGAGGTTGTACATTTCCAAAAAGAGACACGGCCTCAAACTGGGAAGGGATAGGAAGCTTAAGTGTTCTCTGTTCTTCCTCAGCTAGTGTAGTAACTCTACACATGGACTGCATTAACATACACAGCATAAAAATTAAAAGATCCATTCTAATCTTAATTTTGAATTCAGAACATCTCTGGTGTCTGCTATTGTGAGATCATCACAATGTACTTCTGTAAGGATGTAAGGATGAATAAATGGCTTTGGTCTCATGTGTTAAGACACAACCATGACTGGGTTTCTGCTGAATAGAAAATAGTATAACTTAATTATTAAAATATTCAGTGTGGTATTTTCAAAATGGGAGGCTAAAAAAAAGAAACCAAAAGTTTAGCCCCTTAAATGAAATCAACCTTAAATAATAGGCCGTGGGATATTTGAGAAAGTCAAGTTTGATAAGAACAAAGCTTCCCTTTGGGAAGAACTTATGGGCAAACTCAGCGTTATTTCTATATAGTGCGGTTAGACTACTAAGAAGTAGATAGAATTTTATAGATAACAGAAGCCCTAAAGAGCCAGAGATGTACCAGGAATATTACCATTACAATGATGGGGATATAATTTTTGTCCAGTTCAAGGAAGACATAGTGAGAGCCAACAGCAAGAATTTATGCTACTCAAATCAAAAAATAGGACAGAAAACATGGATGTCTATCCTCTCCAGAGATCAGTTGTCAGAATCCTACAACCTTGTCTGCCAGAGTTCCACAAACTCTAGTATAGGCAAACTTGAGAGGCAAAGAAAGGGTTGAAGAAATAAGGGACAAACTTACTACTGACCTTGTGTGCAGTCTTCATTAACTATAACCTTCGAATACATATTTTGTCTAATACTATTAGGAGATTATTTTGTTGTTGTTCAGTCATTTCAGTCATGTTCAACTCTTCGTGATCCCATTAGGTGTTTTCTTGACAAGGATACTGGAATGATTTGCCATTTCCTTCCTCAGCTCATTTTACAGAGGAGGAAACTAAGGCAAACAGGGTTGAGTGACTTGCCCAGGGTCACACAGCTAAGTAAGTGTCTGAGGCCAGATTTGAAGATAGCAAGACGAGTCTTCCTGACTGCAGGTCTGGCACTCTATGCATTATGGCACCACCTAGCTTTCCAAGCAGATTATAATGCTTACCTTTTTTTAATGCTTAGCCTAATTCAGAAGGTTTTCCCCAAGAATAGCCATAACACAGAGGGATGGGGAAAATACTCCATGAGATCAGATTCCCTAGACACAAAGAATTTTGGCATAAAGAGTTCTTTTACTCTCTTTCCTTAAAATAACAAACAGCTCCATGACTATATAATTGCAAGGGGGCATTGGATCATGGACCAGGCATAATAGAAGACTTTGAAAGAGCTTTACCATTGGCCCTTCCCCTCAAGGTAATGGTCCAACAGTGATGTCAAACTCAAGTGGAAATAGGGGTCAGTAAACCATACATAAAGGGCAGCTAGGTGGTACGGTGGTTATAGAGCTAGACCTGGAGTCAAAAGACTCATTTTCATTAGTTCAAATTCAGCCACAGACACATGTTGGCTTTGTGATCCTGGGCAAGTCATTTAACCCTGTTTTCTTCAGTTCTTCATCTATAAAATGAGTTAGCTAAGGAAATAGCAAACCACTCTAGTAGCTTTGCCAAGAAAACCCCCAAATCAGGAAGATTCTGACGTGACTAAACAATGACAATGAAACCATACATAAGGATCCTTGTTTACTACATAATGACTTAGAAAACCACACTTTTAAAAAATTAAAACATTAAAATCTGCTTAGCACTACATTTTAATTTGGTTCTGGCCACGTAAGAGAGTGTTACAGGCTGCACACATGTGTTTGACACCTCTGATATAGCATACCTGTCCCATGCTCTTTGCACACTTATGTGTATAATGAGCCAGTCTAACATGAGCTCAGCAATTAAGGCACTCCTTACTTTTATATATTGTCTATAGCCAGAAAGACATAATGAATAAGGTGCTGTACTCAGAGTGAAAAAGACTTGCTTTCAGATCTTGCCTTTAACACTAACTAATTGTGTGACCTTAGGCAATATAATTAACTTTTCTGTGCTTAGTGCAACTCCCTAAGACTTATTTATTGTCATAGAACTATTGTAAGCTGCATTAAGGGACAGAATTTCACAGAGAATTTCTCATGGAATCACAGATCCTTTCATGTATAAGCAACCTTTGAATGGGATTGGGGTTAAGGACCTTGTTAGGGCTATTAGCAATTTCTGCCTTCCTTACCGACAGATCAATAGACCTGCCTTCCTTATTGTGGTGACCCTGATCAGATAAGAGGAGAAAACTTTGTATTTTACTTTCTCTGATTAAGGAGGACAGTTGATTAAAAGTATTGAGCCCCTATTATCTGAAATCATGTGACCAGTAAGTTAGTATAGCTATTTTCCTCAAACTTTCCAAGTGAAAACTATCTTCAAAAAAAGAGAGAGAAGAATAATTATGTGTCAGGGAGAGAGTAACTAAAGTAGAATTTTAAAGATAGGAAACAAAAACACCTCACTAAGTAAAACAAAATCTCATTAAATAAGAGCAAAGATTTTAAATACTTAATAGCTTCCATTCAGTGTCCCTATCCCTCAACTCAATATGTATGCCAGATTCATTGAACACAAAACAACTTCACAGGCTTATGCCTCAGAATCCAGCTGTGTATATCTTTTCCTGGTTCCTTCAAGCAAATGATAGCCTGAATATATCCTCATCCCACATGAGGAAGGAGAAACAGTTTCTGCCCAGCCATATTAAAGATATGTTGAATAACTTCAGGAAGAATGTGTACGTATGTGTGCCAGAGCAAAGATGGCAGCTAGAAAGCAGAGACTTGCTTAAGCTTTCCCCCAGATCCCTCTAAATGCCTGTAAAAAATGGCTCTGAACAAATTCTAGAGCTGCAGAACCCACAAAATAGCAGAGGGAAGCAGGTTTATAGCCCAGGACAGCCTGGAGGTTCACTGGGAAGGGTTTATCGCACCATACTGGGAGCAGAGCACAGCCCAGTATGGGCAGTGCCAGGACTAACCAGACTGGGAGTCAGTTGGAACAGGCCTGAGGGCTATGAATCATTGAGCTGTGGCAGTTACCAGACTTCTCAAGCCACAAACGCCAAAGACTACAGAGCAGGTTATTGGAAAAACTGCTGGACTGGGGTGAAAGCAGTCCAGCCACAGCCCTTGGGGTGGAGGAGGTGGCATGGTGGTGGCAGTGGCAGCTGCAGGAAGCTTCGGTGGCTGCTTCCAGAGCCCACACAATGGGAGGAATCAAGCAATAGATCACAGCAGGAGTACAAAGAGCACTTTGCTGGCACAGAGGGAGGTTCTCTTGCTTTGCCCAGCTTGGATCTGGGTCACAGTTATGGTTGGCGGTTCTTGGGGGAGAAGTAGCACTGCTGGGGCAGAGCTTGCAGTGTTGGTGGAGTAGAAGTAGCTCTGAAAACAGCAGCACAGCCCCTAAAACTTGGGACAAAGTACTCTCTACTCTACAAGCAGTCATATCTTGACAAAAAGCTCAAGGGTCACATAGTTGGCTGGAAACATAGCCAAGCAGCATAAAAGGATTCAGAATGTAGAATCTTTTTTTGGTGACAAAGAAGGTCAAAACATATAGCAAGAAGAAGTCCACAAAGTCAAAGAGCCTACATCAAAAGCCTCAGAAAAATATGAATTGGTCTCAGGCCATGGAAGAGCTCAAGAAGGATTTGGAAAAGCAAGTAGAGGAAAAATTGGGAAGAGAAATGAGAGTGATGCAAGAAAACCATGAAAAACAAGTCAATGACTTGCTAAAGGAAACCCAAAAAAATACTGAAGAAAATAACACCTTAAAAATAGACTAACCCAAATGGCAAAAGAGCTCCAAAAAGCCAATGAAGAAAAGAATGCCTTGAAAAGCAGAATCAGCCAAATGGGAAAGGAGGTCCAAATGACCACTGAAGAAAATACCACCTTAAAATTAGTTTGGAGCAAGTGGAAACTAGTGACTTTATGAGAAATCAAGATATTATAAAACAATGCCAAAGGAATGAAAAAATGGAAGACAATATGAAACATCTCATTGGAAAAATCGCCGACCTGGAGAATAGATCCAGGAGAAATAATTTAAAAATTATTGGACTACCTGAAAGCCATGATCAAAAATAGAGTCTAGACATCATCTTTCAAGAAATTATCAAGGAAAACTTCCCTGATATTCTAGAGTCAGAGGGTAAAATAGAAATTCAAAGAATCCACCAGTCACCTCCTGAAAAACATCCCAAAAAGAAAACTCCTAGGAATATTGTTGCCAAATTCCAGAGTTCCCAGGTCAAGGAGAAAATACTGCAAGCAGACAGAAAGAAAAAATTTGAGTATTGGGGAAACACAATCAGAATAATCCAAGATCTAGCAGCTTCTACATTAAGAGATCAAAGGGCTTGGAATATGATATTCTGGATATCAAAGGATCTAGGATTAAAACCTAGAACCACCTACCCAGCAAAACTGAGTATAATGCTCCAAGGAAAAATGTGGATTTTCAATAAAGTAGAGGGTTTTCAAGCTTTCTCAGTGAAAAGACCAGAGTTGAATAGAAAATCTGACTTTCAAATACAAGAATCAAGAGAAGCATGAAAAAGTAAACAAGAAAGAGAAATCATAAGGGACTTACTAACGTTAAACTGTTTTGTTTACATTGCTACATGGAAAGATGATGTGTGTAATTCATGAGACCTTTCTCAGTATTAGGGTAGTTGAAGGGAATATACATATTTATAGACAGAGGGCACAGGATGAGTTGAATATGAAAGGATGATATCTAAAAAATAAAATCAAATTAAGGGATGAGAGAGGAATACATTGAGAGAGGGGAAAAGGGAGAGATAGAATGGGGTAAATTATCTCACATAAAAGTAGCAAGAAAACACAATTCTTTTGGAAGGGAAGAGGGGACAGGTGAGGGGGAATGAGTGAATCTTCCTCTAATCAGATTTGTCTTGAGGAGGGAATAACATACCCACTCAATTAGGTATCTTACCCCACAGGAAAGTAGTGGGAAGGGGATAAAAATGGGTGATGATAGAAGGGAGGGCAGATAGGGGGAGAAGGTAATCAAACCCAAACACTTTTGAAAAGGGACAGGGTCAAGGGAGAAAATTGAATAAAGGGGGGTGGACAGGATAGGATGGAGGGAAATATAGCTAGTCTTTCACAACATGATTATTGTGGAAGTATTTTGCATGATGTTACATATGTGGCCTATGTTAAGTTGCTTGCCTTCTTATGGAGGGTGGGTGGGAAGGGAAGAGGAGAGAGAATTTGGAACTCAAAATTTTAAAAGAAGATGCCCCAAAGAAAAAAAGTTGTTTTCGCATGCAACTGGGAAATAAGATATATAGAGAATGGGGCATAGAAATCCATCCTGCCCACAAGAAAGTAATGGGAAATGGGATGGGGGTGGGGAGTGGGGTGACAGAAGGGAGGACTGACTGAGTAACAGGGCAATTAGAATATATGCCATTTTGGATTCAGGGGGAAGGCAGAAATGGGGAGAAAATTTGTAACTTAAAATCTTGTGGATATCGATGTTGAAAACCTAATAAAATATGAGAATAAATTTAAAAAATGTGTGTGTGTGTGTGTGTGTGTGCGTGTGTGTGTGCGTGTGTGTGTGTGCGTGCCTGCATTTGCAGAGTTGAACATACAGCTTCCAGTTAGAGGAAAAGTAGGACTGGAAAACCAGCTGCATCTAGTTCTTTTCTCTAAGAGTTTACTCTGTGTAGAGACCCAGGTCAGCCCCCCCCCCACTTTTCAAAGAAAATAAACTAAGGATATCCGCCTTTGGTAGTGATCTGGGTGAAGGGGAAAGGACCAATGTATATGGATAGTAACCAGAAAAAACCTACTGTGAATAAAAGAGAAAGGCAGAAAGATCAAATAAGCAAATGAAAAAGCCTAAGTAAAAATATAACTTGCTAGCAGGTAAACAGAGAACCTCCTGAAGACAGAAAAGGAAAGGAAGGAAGGGAGGAAGGAAGGAAGGAAGAAAGGCAGGAAGGAAGGAAGGAAGGAAGGAAGGAAGGAAGGAAGGAAGGAAGGAAGGAAGGAAGGAAGGAAGGAAGGAAAGAAGGAAGGAAGGAAGGAAGGGAGAAAAAAGAGAGAGAAAGAGAGAGAGATAGAAAGGGAGAGAGAAAGAAGGAAAGAAAGAAACTGGAAAGAAAGAAAGAAAGAAACTGGAAAGAAAGAAAGAAAGAAAGAAAGAAAGAAAGAAAGAAAGAAAGAAAGAAAGAAAGAAAGAAAGAAAGAAAGAAATTAGAAAGGAAGGAAGGAAAGAAAGAAAACTTAAAGAGAAGGTAGATTGCTATGAATTAGTATTATGCCATGGAGAAAAATAAACCAAAATTCCATAACTGAAAAATAATTCTGTGTGCTCCCTAGAGATCATGAAATAACAGCCAGAAAGTTTAAGATTGTTCTAAAGAATAATAGAACTGCTGAGGAAAAAAATGTTAAAAATGACATTAATTTTTAAATCGGAACAATATGAATTGAGGGGGAGAAATTTGAATGCACAATTTAGAAGCAACAATGGATATTCACTCCAAAGAAGCAGAGGCTCTGAAAGACAAATAACAGGGTTGGACGACAAAAATGAAGAAGCAAAAAAGTATTTGGCAAAAAGAAGCAAAAAGAAATAATGTTAAAAGAACACATGAATTCTATGCAAATCAGAGTGACCAACAAGAAAGCATAAGAATCATGGTGAGAAATGCTGCTGGGGAAAAAAAGTAAATAAACTTTTCAGAATTTTGGAATTAAAATGAAATTCTGGTCAATTGAATCTACAAATTGCTATCAAATAAAACATACACATTCTTAAATCTCCAAGGTATATAATTTTAAATTTTAAAAACATAACAAACTTTATGAGCAACCAGGAGAAAAAGCTTTCAAATATGAAGGCATGCTTATTTGAACAACCCAGGTTTATTCAACAGTTATGGGAAATGAGCATTAATATAATATATTCTCTACTCCCTCCCCTTCAAAAAAGGAGTTTAAGCTGCAACCCCAAATATCCTGTCCTGCCAAGCTGAGTCTAAACATTAAAAAAAAAGATGGACTTTTGACCAAAGAATGTCATTTGGTACATTCCTGCAAAACAAAACACAGAATTGAGCAGAATACTCAACTTGTTCCTGTGTTTGTCGTGTTTGTCCTTTGTTCTCCAAGAGAACCATGGCATCAGGAAAATGATGATATGACTTGCAATTGATTTTGATTTGAGTGAGGGAGGGCTGTGTGAAGTCACTAGCCTCACTTTCTCCTCCAGAGTCATATGGGTCCAGTGGCCAGATATTCACCAGGACTGGAGATGGCCCAGGATGGCCTTGGGAGACCCTGTCCTTTTCAGGCTAAGGTCTTGTCAGGTTCTCACTTTGAGTGAGATAACGCCCATTTGGTGATTCAAACAAAGAGAAAGGAGGTTAGAGATACTGGAGCTTAAAATGAACCCACACCAAGTCCATAGATTAATAGTGAAATAATAATACATACTTTAGTCTCTCAACAAGAGGAGGGCCTATGGAAGAATGAAATTAAAGTAAGGGATGCTAGCAACTAGAACGAAGGTGTACAGAAAGGAATAGTTTACCCCAGAAAGGCAAAATTGACAGTGTCATTAAGGAACATTCTCCTGAAGAGGATAGACAGATAGACAGACAGATAGGTAGGTAGATAGATACAGATATAGACACATAGATATATGATATAGACACACACACACACACACACACACACACACACACACACACACACACAAGTATATATTCCTTAAGGGAGTTGAGAGAAGGATTGTGGAACTCAAACATTAGGAGGCCATTTTCCCTAAGAAAGATTATATAGCCTAGGACTCTCTCCCACCTCAAGAGACGGTATATATGAGTTCCCTAGAACAGTGAGCAGAGTAGGGCAAAGGGGGAAGGGTGGGAGGGTGTTGAATCAAAGACAGAATAATCTACCCTTATGACTGGGGACACAGATTTATTGACATCAAATAAGACTGTTTTCATTCTACATTACTTCTTTCATGAAATTATATTTCTAAGAATGAAACATAGCGTAGAAATGGGAAGGATGAATTTGTGTGTGGATTATCAAGTTTAGTAAGACAGAAAACAAAGAAGGAAAACATAGGGGTATGGTGCATAAACTGGAATAGAATACAAAATAGACTAGAAGAGAAGAAAAACAAGGACAAAGCTAACAAAAACTTCTTAGAAAGAGGTGCAGCAAAAGAATGTTACCTAAGAGGGTGGAAGAAGTGGAAAGAAGGATGGCAGGGAATATTTAGACTGAGAGGAATAGATAGACATAGAAGAAATTAACAATTTAAGCAAATTCAAAGAACTCGAAATAGGCCAAAGAAGCAGGAATGAGGGGAAGAGATTCAGTGTGAATTGATTAGCATCAAATAGCATTAAGTAAAACTAATTATAGAGACAAAGTACTCTCTTAGAAGAAGGGGGAAGTAAAAATCAATGCAAAATAAATAAATGAAAGAAAATGTAAGCTCCAAAACAGTAACTTTAAATGTGAACAAAATAAACAATTCAATTAAATAGAAGAGACTGGGAGAATAGAAAGCAAAATAAAACACAGCAATTAGCAGATTTAGGATTTTTCAAAGTATTCTTGTCAATGAATATTCTGTTCTTAAAGTGACCTTTTTAAAGTAAAGAGTAAGTAAAAGTTAGCAGAATTAAACTATGGCAAATGATCATTTAAAATTAGACACAGAAGAATATTTCTAGGGGGCATTTCAAAATGATTATAAGGTTTTTTTTTCTTTCAATTCTTTTAAATTGTATTTAATATACTATAACCTTTCTAAGAATATAAATACACACTACTAGATATTTTATGGTTAATTGAAGAATTTATTAAGAAAAATTTTAAATGTTGGTTATATTAAATATATAAGTAATTAATATCTGAAGAAGTCAGTACCAGTTAAATCTATCCTAGCTAAATTAACTCGTTATGTACTTGGAAATGTTTAACAATTGACTCTCTAAGGGAAAAAAAAAAATTACACATGATATACTTTTATCTAGTTTCCCAGGATATTTATTATTATTTTGAGTTTCAAATTCTTGCCCTCCTTCACTTCCTAACATCAAGAGGACAAGAAATATTATATTCATTATCCACATGAAATCATGCAAAACATTTTCACAGGAGCCATGTTGGAAAAAAATAAGAAAAATAAAGCAAGTAAAAAATATGCTTCAGTATGCACTCAGAGATTATCACTTCTTTCTCAGGAGATAGCTAGCTACATTAGTAAGGCAAAATTCACGATCTCAAGGATGACCATGAACATATCTGTACAGTTCAGAATCACAAAGTAGCAGAAATTCTCTAAGTAGAAGGGAGAGGAAGTATATCATTTACTTAGACATGAGAGAATCCAATCGCAGGACCAGTAATTCCAATCCCATACTGTAGCAATGATATTCCAAAACCCGCAAGCCCACCTCGATGTAGCAGCAAGGAAATTATAACCAAGTATTACAGCAAGGAGCCAAGCCATCCTGTAACCTTCCCCCTTGCTAGGGCCTTCCTATAAACAGTCACTCAGGAATCCCAATTCTCTGCTCAGCACTCTCGTCTGCAGCTCTGTAGACTCCCAGTTCCTGCTTCTCCTTGGGCTGAATTTGATTCCTTTAGCTCTTGCTGCCTCAGTGTCTTCTTGATGTCTGCTTCTGAATCCTGCTGTTAGCTCTGCTGCTCTCAGTTCTGGGCTCTCTTTTTATACAGTCCTAGCCAGCATATGATTGACTAGAACTCAGTGTACATACCATCAGCCTTGGTCTTAGCAACTCACCTCTGGGCCCTGAGGGGTTCACACCTACATTGGCTTAGCTAGCAAAAGGGCCTTGGGCCTCATACCAAGTTAGTGAATGGGTGAGGGCCTGCCTCTAATCAGTCCTCCCTTTGTTGGCCCCACCTGAGGCCTATTCAATGGGCAGGGAAAGATCTTTCATTTACTGATTGGCCTTACATTTTTCATCAGGAGCCGTTGGAAATGTCATGAATCATTGTGGTGGTCAAAGTTGGCCAAATCTTTCACAATTGATTATTGCTACAAAATTGCTGTTACTATGTGCAATGTTCTCCTAGTTCTGCTCTCTTCACTTTGCATCGGCTCATATAAGTCGTCCAAGGAATTTTTGAGGCCACTCCTTCATTATTTCTCATGGCAGAGTACAGATAATACACTTTAAAGTTTCATTTGTATTAGTAACATTTTCTCTCTCTTTCTTAGGTCTAGACAATCAACAAAACAACAGATCAAGTTTTGAACTGTAGTATTTGCCAACTTCTGAGCTGTATATGCCCACACAAAATTTAACAAGTGGCTTTTGTGAGCTGGTTCAAGTTAGCTCCACCATGACCCTGTCACTATCCTAATTCTCAGGCACAATGGCTGCAGTCTTAATTTTTTTTTTTTGAGAAGCATTCTTGCCATATGTAACCATTCCCAAGGTGTCACACATTCAATTTGTGTGTATCTATGGCTTTTCCCAGGCGCAATGCAACACAGAATATAGCTGCCATGTTCAATTCGATTCAATAGACATTTATTAAATTCCTACTATGTAAAAGGCATTGCAGTAGGTTCTGGAAAATATATAAAGATGAATACTGACACATTTGTATTGTTCACCATGGAGGCTGAGTATGACAGAGCCATAACTAACATGTTTCATGCCTAAGGAAAACTTCTGAAAATTTTACCAGGGCAAGAAGCACAAAAATTGCCTTTAAATCAACTTTTTCAAACAAATTCCTTCTGAGATAGTGACCCTGGAATGCAGCAAAGGTGCTCTCCCACAAGGGAAACAGGGCACAATAGGGGTCTTTCAGTCATGGAGAAGGAACATGTACCATCTGGCAGCTTTCTATTTTAACTAATCGTTTTTATTTCTTTTTTAAATTTTTTAAATTTATTTATTAAATATTTCCCAATCATATGTAAAAACATTTTTTACATTCATTTTTAAAAATCGTGAGTTCCAAATTCTCTCCCTCCCCCCATTTTTGAAGGCAAACAATTTTATATTGAATGTGAAGTCAGACAAAATATATACCACACAGCTACTTCTTGCTCTACCTAAATGCTTCCTTTGAACTTGTAAAAGAAAACACAAACAAAATAAAACAATAAAAACAAGGAAAGCGAAAAAAGTGTGCTTCACTCTGCATTTAGAGTTCATCAGTTCTCTCTCTGGAGGCGGATAGCATGTTTCATCGTGGTCCTTTGGAATTATCTTGGATCATTGTCTTGATCGGAATAGCTAGTTCTTTCACAGTTGACCATCCTTACAATATAGCTAATAAAATGGGAAGTCCAAAATAGATAAACCTTGCCTAGTAGCTCTGAGTGGGAGAGTTCCTGGTCTAGTGAACAGATTAGTAGTAGGAAGAATAAGCCATAAGAGCTAGCATTAAGAGCAATAGAAAGCTGTGACTTCAGGACAAGTAAGTATGAAGAGCAAAAGGAATTTCCCCAGTGACTCAAAAAGAGTGCCTTATTTTTGTATTTGTGTTACTGCCAATTTAACAACTATTTGTATTGCAGGCATATAACCTGGTTCTGGGTCAACTAAGTGGCACAGTGGGTAGAGTACCCAGGCCTGGAGGCAGGAAGACTCATTTTCCTGAGTTCAAATCTGGCCTCAGACACTCACTAGCTGTGTGACCCTGGGCAAGTCACTTAACCCTGTCTGTCTCAGTTTCCTCATTTGTCAAATGAAAGGGAGAAGGAAATGACAAACCACTCCAGTATCTTTGCCAAGAAATGCCATGAAGAGTCAGACATGACTGGAAATGACTGAACAAAAACAAAACAGAGGCCCAGAAAGGTCAAGTGACTTGGCTTTGGTCCCACAACTAGGAAGTAACAGAGGCAACATTTGAATGCATGTCTTATGACTCCAAATCTAGTGGTCCTTCCTTTCACCATGCTGACTTGACAGAATTTAATTGTAATTTCCCATTGATACTAACTCTACACTGGAATATGCTAGCTTCAAAATGGTTACACCAACAAGGATATATCAGCCTTTTCTACTCTCTCCTGGCAAATACTCAGTCCTCTTATGCCCAATAACCACAGGCATGTCAAGGTCGCCAATATAGGCATTTTTCACCATACAGCCACTTCTTGCTCTACCTAAGTGCTCCCTTTGAACTGCAATCAGTTACTCTTTCCCTTCCTCTCCCAATTGCTTCTACAGGGATGGGAGCTGGTGAGGAAATCTTCCCATGGAAATGGCAGTGTCTGAGCCATTCCCCACCGAGGCTTTCAGGTTTTCTTGTTCTGAGAGTATCCCTGAGGGATTTGCAAGCCCCAGAGAGAAAACTGCCTAGGACCTGTAAGTGTCCTTCCTTCTTGTGTGGACTAAGCAATTGCTGGTCCAGCATGGAACTAGAGAAAGTGCTTGATTGGGAGTCACAAGATTTCCTTCAAATCTAAACTCTGTGATTTAATACCTATGGCATCTCTGGCAAATCCCTTAACACCTGGACCTCTGTTCCCTCAATTAACAATTGAGGAGGTTGGATTAGAGGACCTCGAAGATCTTTTCCATGTCTAAATCTATTATTATCTGCTCAGTCAGTGTGTCTGTGCAGGAAAAAGGATTGGATTATTTGTCTTAGGTCTTTCCTGTTCAGCATTCTCCTCACCTTTTCTTAGGGAGACAAACAGTACAGAGACTGGCTCCTCCCAATTTTTACCCTTTGTCTTCTGTTCTTGCCAAGCTCTGTCAGTACAAAATGGAGAACTAAACTTGAAGGTGATACTCACTGAGTTTTATTCTTTTTTTTAATTTATTTTTTTTTGATATGTTTAATTTTCAGCATTGATTTTCACATGCATTTGAATTACAGATTTTCTCCCCATTTCCACCCCCCCC
>CM053622.1:460252676-460277210 GCA_028646595.1 Phalanger gymnotis
ACCCTTGAGTTTTTCAACGGGGTGTGACTAAAGAGTTCTATGTTCCACTCTTGGGCGGATGCACTGCATCACCAGCGCTCCTCCGTCACCAAAAACCCCCTACCCGGACTTGGCTTAAATCTTCAGCAAGCTCTGCACTCCTGCTCTGATCAGCCACTTAATTCCTCCCACCAGGTGGGCCTGGAGCCAGAAGCAACTGCAGCTGAATTTCTAAAGCTGCCCCGCCTCCATTGCCTCAGGGGTGGTAGTCGAACCGCAAACTCCGTCCCTTCTGTGTTGTCTTTGCTGTTTGTGGGTTGTGAGGTCTGGTACATGCCACAGCTCATTAATTCAGCTTGCTAGGGCACTCTCCACTCCACTCCTGGTCTTGTCGGTCCGTGGTCTGCCACGCCGTACCGCGCGAGCTGGGCTCTGCTTGCCTCAGCTCCGCTCCCCTCAGCTGGGGGCTGGGAGTTCCGTTCGGAACAGACCTTACCCCGAGACCATCCAGGCTGTCCTGGGCTGGAGCCCTGCTTCCCTCTGCCACTTTGTGGGTTCTGCAGTTCTAGAATTGGTTCAGAGCCATTTTTTTTATAGGTTTTTGGAGGGAGTTGGTAGGGAGCTCATGCCAGTTACTGCTTTCCAGTCGTCATCTTGGCTCCGCCCCTGAGTTTTATTCTTAACTTTCATATGGAATGCCTCTTAGACCCTCAACCCTTTCCCACTCTCATATAATACACACCACATACATACATATATACATACTTACATACACACACACACACACACACACACACACACACACACACACACCCCTCTTCAGGCAGAGCAGATCATATATCCACAACTATATGCCCTCCTCTTAGGTGATTCTGGGATAGACCTTCAAGTATTGCACTAGAATCATGGACAATGTCTCAAACCCAGCCCTCTGGGTCAGGCCTTGAGAAGGGGCACTGTACACATCTCACATCAAAGTGGGGTGGGGGTGGGGATGATGCTACCTATACACACTAACACAGACCCAAATGTGGATGCATTATGACCCTGGATAGGACCAGGATAGCTGTGTTCTAGAGAACCAAAGATTATGACAAACTTTTAATGATTTGTTCTTCCTTTTCTTCCCTCCATCTTCGTATAGAATGCCCTTTCCTTCTTCATCCTGGAATTTCAAGACCACTCACTGACTCTGGGAGGCCAGATCGAACAGAATTCCACATGGTTTTTTTTTTTTTTTGCCATCTACTCTAGGAAGTCTGTTATTGTCAAATGGCACTCATTTACATTCATTCAAAACTCTAGTATGTATCTATGGATCTCATCTAGTCTAGTGGGGCCTCTTCTCTTCCCATATCCTGATATTCCAATCTATCATTTACCTTGATAAGCATATGCCCCAGATTTGACAGGCCTATCTTAGATTAAGATGTCTTGTGAAATAGTCTTATTAGAGAGTCTTGCTCAGGCTGTTCTTAAAAATTGCTACCGCCTGTGAATTGATTCAACCATTTTGGAAAACATTTTGGAATTATGAAAACAAAGGGATGAGAAGGACCATATCCTTTTTAGGGGTATACTGGTAAATGTTTAACAACCAACTCTCTGGGGTTAAAAAAAAAGTTCAATCTGAATTATTACTATTTTTCATCTCTTTCTTAAACCTAGACAATCAACAAAAAATAAAATCAAACCCTGGTTTATAGCATTTTCTGATTTCTGAGGCATTAATGGCCACAATGAAAATTTAACAATTGGCTCTCTTGACTCTGGCACAACCCTTTGGCTTTGACCTAGAGATTCTACTGTTAGGTGTATGCCCCAAGGAACTCTAAAGATAGAAAGAAAGTTTCCATAAAAAACCAAAATGTTTGTAGTAGCATGTTTTTTGTAGTAGCATAGAATGGTAAACAAAGTAGATATCCATTGACAGAAAAAAATGGTTAAACAAGTTGTTCTACATGAATGTAATAGAATATGACTGCACAGCAAGGGCAATGAACATGACAAAAAGGGAAGACTTAGATGAACTGTTACAAAGTGAAGTAAGCAGAACCAGGAAAATATAATACCTAATGACTACAAAAATGTAAATTAAATCAAGGACAACAAAAAGAAAACAAATGCTGTACAATTATAATGCATATTAACCCAAAGAAGAGATAAAAATATACTTGCTTCCCTTTGCAAAGGTAGAGGAACTTTGCCTAAATTGTCTGACTTGGTGTGTTGAAATCGCGTTTTGTTCTGTCCTCCCCTTAATATTCTCCCCCTTCTTGTCAGCATAGTAAAAAAGTGTGTAAGTAGCCAGCATAAAGTAACAGTAGCAAGAAGTAAGATGGCAAAGGGGAATGTCGAAGTCATGTAGAAACAGTCCCAAAAGGGCATAATTTGCAAATTGTATCACATATTAACCAAAAATCACATCCTAGGAATATGTGCTAAGTCAGGGGAAGCCATCTTGGTTTTGCCATCAGCCATTAGTCCTGTGATATGTAAATCACAGGCAAATTCTAAACATCCACACCAAGATCACCAAATGGTACTTCCATGATTGATATAATGGTAACTATATGGTAATTTTGAGATGAGGCAGACATGTTAACTTTAAACTTTTACAGAAAACTTTGAAACAATTTGGATACATTAATGAAATAATCCCAAGCTAGCACGGGTAAGAGTTGGTCTGTTCCTCTAAAAAACTCTATAAAAATGAGACCTCAAACTCTTGCTCCATCCCAAGCAATCATCTCTCTCCATCTGGGTTCATGCTGCCAAGTGCTCCAGGGTCTAGTTCATGGTTACATAAGTGATACTCTCTGCCTTTCCCCCTTCCCATTCTCTTCTTCATGCTTCCTGCCTTACTTCAACACCTCATCCCTTGTCCCCAAACTGTTGTCTTCTTTTTCCCTTTTTTGTCACTTGTCTCTGCACCTTCTGTACTGTTTTTCCCAACACCCTCTCTGCCTTATTAAAGTGTGATTACACCCCTGTTTCCCACTGCCATTGTGTTCTTTCCCAGAGGGAACTCAAAGAACCCATCCCCATTTTACCCTTTAATAAATTATCAGTTCACGTGGTTTATGTGTTGGTGACTTTGGCTAAAATGTTTTTCTCCCCTCTACTTCTTTCTTTTTGATTTCTCATCATACACATAGATTCTTTGGGTAGAGAGGAATGATAACGGTTCATAATTGTATAACATTTCAGAGTTTGTCAAGTACTTTATATGCAATTTCATTGATCTTCACAACAACCCATAAGGTAAGTTTTTCCCATTTTATTTTTTTTTATAATAGGAAAATAATTTTCCTATTATTTCTCCATTTTACAGATAAGCAAACTAAGTCTGAGAAAGGCTAATGACTTGCCCAGGGTCACAAAGCTAGCAAAGGTTTGAGTAAGGAATTTCCTTAAAAGAAGGATTTGAACTCAGGTCTTCCTGACTCCAAGTCCCAGGCTTTATCCAATGTACCCCCTAGCACTAATAATACATTAGGAAATGAAAGTAGTACAAAAGCAAAAGATTATAATTTTTTTTAAAGACTGCCACCCATTTTATATCAGTCCTAAATGTGTCTAAGCTGATGAAACTCATTTATATGCTCAAGTAAGGATCTTTTTCTCTGCCATATATCTAATACTGAAACTTTGTTAGAATCTACATGTTGAACAGATAGACAGTTCCTTCAGGAGGCCTCCTCCAACCCAATCAGTACAACCTTTCCCAATTTTCCAATGGCAAAGGATACGACCACATGATCAGCTTAAAATATGAAGGGCTACATCCTGAAGAGGAGCTGGACTATGCCCCTTCCCCACGAAAGCCTATCTGTTCCTTTTGTCTCATTCCCCTAGTATTAAATAATGTGATAATATTAATATTGTCATTTGCTGCTATGCAGCCACTTTTATGGTGAGAAGAGTTAGTACTACCTGTACCAGGTGATCCTAATGAGTAAAATCAACATTTTCAGATTCACTTGTCAAAAGGTCAGACCTTGATCTGGACCTCCTGAGTCTTTGTAAAATATAATGGATAGGGTGCTTGACCTGGATTCTAGAAAACCAATTCTGCCTTAGTCATTTACTAACTTTGTGACTCAGATCAGGTCACTTAACCTCTTTCAACCTCAATTTTCTCATCTGTTAAATGGGAATGAAGACAATAATTACTGTAGCACTTACCTTCCAGGGTTGTTCAGAGGATCAAATGAGATGATGTATATGAAGGACTTTATAACCTTAAGTGCTATGTAAATGTCAGTTATCCTTATTTATTATTATTCATTTTGCCTTGCAATTATTTTAAAAATTTGGTTGGGGAATAATACGAAAATATAAACAAACATCTTCTTACCTAGGCAATAAATGAGTATAGCTGTCTCCTTCACATGCGAAAAATGAATGCTGCTTGCTTGGCTTTCCTCAGGCCATGTCTATGAAAGAAATACCAATTTCAGCATCTTTCTATACCAGGGAAATAATTATATTCATGTAAGTTTAATTCCTGAGAGTCTGACAGGGTCTGAAGGTCAGAGATAGACTAAGAAGTCAAAAAAGACTAGAGGCTAAAAAATTGAGAGACTGATACTCATGGAAAAGATTAATGAGATTTTTTTTCACTTTTAAATGGAGAATAAAAGTCAGAACAACTCTTATTTTAAGAAGTACTAGAGAGGAACATATTTTCTGAAGTTACCATTCACAGTCTGAAAATCTAAATAGAAACCAATTGCCATTAAAAAATGATCTTGTTCTTCTTCTCTGGCCTACTCCCAATAAAATGAAACCCAAAGTGAAATACAGACATGGAGAGGCACAGGGGATTGATCAAACAGCTCAACTGCAGAACCTGAGGCACTGTCTTATGATAAAGTACTTGACATCTGAGCCACACCTCACTTCGCCCAACACTTTCAGTTCACAATTAAACTATGACTCACAATTGGATTGGATCTTGTTAAGTTGTTCAAGGGCTGATTATATTCCCTCCCAATCCCCAAAGCTGCTCCAGCCCCGAACAGGTCAGTGTTGTACAAGCACACATGACAGGGGAAAGACAACATTCAGCATCTGCACATATAGTCACGCTTCCCAGTTCTAGTGAAGATTACAGGGCTTTTGAAATTTCCTTCACATAAAGTTGGGGTCTTTAATAAATAATTCTTTCGCATTATCTTTGACATTTCAGAGTATGCTAGTTATGTTATAGATTCCAATGGAGTAGCACTGCTCCTTTAGAAACATCTCCACCTCTAATGATAGATTATGTGCTAAGTTCCACGCGATTGGGTAAGCTTTTTTGCTTTGTTCCTATGTTCACAAAGTTAGATTCTCACAAGGAATAAGAAGTATGAAAAGAAGTTCGTAGGAGGTTGTGTATGTGGCTGGAGTTTTTGAGAGAATGCTATGATTCAAAGGGATTTTATATGTAATTGAAAAAACTGAAAACAAAGGTATGATTGAACACATAGATGATAACCAGGCTTCTGTCTTGGAGCATTTTTCTATTTTTCTAACTCTCTTAATGTTCAGCAATATGGCTTCCAAACTCAACATCTAACTGAATCTGCTTTCTCCAAATTTAACACTGATTTTTTAGTTGCCAAACCTAATGGCTTTTTCTCAATATTAAACCTTCTTGTCTTTCATGTAGCCTTTGACATTTTCAATCACCTTATTCTTCTCTCTAGGTTTTTAGGATACTCCTGGTTCTCCTCCTATCTATAGTAAGTGTATGTTTCAAAGTTGTAACTGATGCTCTATAAATTGACCATTTGACATTTCGCACTTGGAAAAAGACCTTAAAGATCATTTAATTCAACCTTCTAATTTTACAGATGTGGAAACTGAAGTCCAGTGAAATGCAATACAGTGACTTGTCTAAAGTCACGCAACTAATTAATATCACTGGCAGGGCTGAAAAACTCATCCCTCTTTTTTTGTAGAGGAGAAGGCAGGGGAATTGGGGTTAAGTGACTTGCCCAAGGTCACACAGCTAGTAAATGTGTCAAGTATCTGAGGCCGTATTTGAACTCAGGTCCTCCTGACTCCAGGGCTAGTGCTCTACTCACTGCACCACCTAGCTGCCCTGAAACTCATCCCTCTTAACTTCCAATTTAGTGATCTTCTCAGTCCACCATAATTCCATTCACAAATATATGAATTTCTTTTTTTTTCTACCTGTCATTTTAGATTTCTCTGAGATTAGATGCAACAATATGGAAAGGGAATTTTAGGTGTCTTCTCATCTAGTCCCATATGGGCATGTTCTGTTTCATGGATATACTTCTTCCTCCCCCTTCCACCCCCCCCCAACCCCTGCCATCACTAAGAAGCCTGAATAATTCAGATAATATAAACTTCTGGAGCCTTCCTCTATACTAGTTATCATTCTCTGAAATCACTCCTTTACTCAGATAGCTCTCTCAGATGTCTCATTAATATATCCATTGGGTGATAAGATTCTCCCGATGGAGCTCTGAACCTTAATGGGCACTTCAAGGTTGTAGTGCAGTATATAGTACTATCTATCTAGGAATGAGGCAAGAGTTCCCCTAGGATCTGGGTCTGAGATTCAAAATCGTTCCTGTCTGTCTCACTAATGAGGTAAGAATGGATCCATCCATATTTATATACTGTACCCTTTTATGCCCACAAAAATTATTCTCAGAATAAACTGCCTTACATATATGCAGTGGAAGAGATGAATGTGTTTCAACAGTGCAAAAATAACCTGTTGAAAAGTGGAAAAATGCGGCTAAGGATGTTTAACCAGAAACGGACCAAAAAAGATTGCTGAACCGAATTCAATTTTGAAAAACTGAATTATTTCAAATGGAGGTCATTGTTTCAGAATTGACTAATTAGTTCTGGGCACATGCAAAGTTTAGCTTATTTTTTCCACTAAATTGGCTAAATCAATTGGTTATAATATGTCAAAGAAAATACATGAATTTTTTTTAACATCCAGAACTCTGATTTTTCCTTGATTTTCCCCCTACTTCATTTAACTTTTTCTGATCCTCTCATCTAGAAGTCATCTCTCCCTATTGGACCCTGCATGCAAGCCTTTTCTTTTTTAAATTCAGTCATGCACTTATCCCATCTCACATAATCAATAAGTCCTCTTTTGGGTCAATGTTGTGAATTCTCTCTCTCTTTTTTTTTTTTTTTTTTGGAGGGGGAGGACAAGGCAATTGGGTTTAAGTGACTTGCCCAGGGTCACACAGCTAGTTAAGCCTTAAGTGTCAGAGGCTGGATTTGAACTCAGGTCCTCCAGACTCCAGGGCCAGTGCTCTACTCACTGTGCCACCTAGCTACCCCTGTTGTGAATTCTCTAAAGGAAATAACCACCATTTGTCATCTGCAAATGAAAATCACTGCTCTCTAATCATCTTCATGCCATTCTACCCCATGGTGGACTGAAACAGATTATAACTGATTCAATCTGGGGAAAATAAAGAGTTAAACTTTATGTGTGCCCGGAACTAATTAGTGAATTCTGACACAATGGCCAATTGGCTAGCTCAGTTTGACATAATTCCATTTCTAAAAATTGAATGTAGTTCAGCAATCTTTTTGGACCATTTCCAGCTAAACAGTCTTTCACTATATTTTTCCACTTTTCAACAGGTTATTTTAGCACTGAGGAGACACAATCATCATTTCTCCCACTGAATATGTATACGGAACTTTATTTTCTGGATAATTTTTATAGGCATTCTCCTACAATCCCATCTCAGAGGTCAGTAACAAAATCAATACACCATTCCTGTTAAAGATTTGTCCATCAGTTGCTCTATGGCTCCACTCACAGCCCTATGAATTTTTACTCCACAACACCTCTCCTTAACCACCTTCTACTATATTCTTCTCTATTAGAGCATAAGCTTCCTGAGAACAGGAACTGCCTTGCTTTTTATATTTGTATAACTAGTGCAGTGCCTAGAACATAGTAAGCATTTGATAAATGAGTTTTTCATTCATTTTCTTTTTTTTCATTCATTTTCTTAATACATAATGCCTAGTTGGTACTTAATATATGTTTATTGAATTGACTTGAATTATGCTGCTTGCCTGAATTGGCCAAAGTATTTTGATAATGCATTGATGGAGTCACAATACTTTTAATAGGTATGTATTCAAAAAATGAATTATGATTTAATTCTTAGCCCCATGCCTTCTTCCCAATTACTTCCAGGATATAAAAGATTTCATCAGGGCTTTAATAATCTTGATGCATGTATTTGGAAAAGATAACTGTGTTCTTTTCATATCTTATACCACTGCTTTCTGGTTCCTATGGTCTGAGCAAGAGGAAGTTTTGAAAGGCATTTGGACAATAGCATCTTAGTTCCAAAGTTTAATGTGACATCTGATTAATTCAATTTTCTCATTCTGACTACCATACCCTGTTTCCAGAGGTTAATTGGTTTTTCTTTTCTTCTTATTTAGATATATTAGTAGATTTTGCTTGGATTTTAGTTTTCTCCATTTTTGCAGGGTCTAAATTTCAATTGCATTTATTTGTACTCACCAGAGATTTTGTATATTTAAAAAAAACACATTATGCTTTAATAATTAGTTCCAAACCAAAAGTAAATTTTTCTCAGAAAGATTGTCACCAGAAAATAGATATGCCCTCTCCTTTCTAACTGAGTTTCAGGTAGCTATTGGGAATTTGTAATTCAATAATCTCATAAAAATCTTCACATTTCTTAAAGTTGATTACAGTGCAATTAATAGCCATAATTTCAAAATTAGATAATCTAAGTTAGAAATATGCGCCTTCCATGTATTCCTGTCCCCATTCTAGGGCAGAACACAGCATCTAGTAATCTAATTACTCAGAGTTGGTCTTAGGCAAAACTATAAATCGTAATATATCCAAAGTTTATTTTTGACATTCTTTCTCCGTCTTAAAAAAAGTTTGATTGATGACTTTTTCACTTATGTCACATTCATTTCCAAATATGCCCCTCCCCTACTCATCTAACCTTTCCTTGTTATGAAGGTTTAAAAAAAGATGTAAATATCATTGAAATCAACCAACACATTGGCAATGTCTCAAAGTATATCTAATATTCCATACACTTGGATTCCAGTTTCCTCAACAAAATATCTCTTGAACTTCTTTAACATCATCTGGGATATTTTCCAAGTACCTATTACTTTCATACTCTCAGTTTCCAATCTTTCACTGAGCCACCTGTAACAACAAGCGAAGTGAGACTTGTTGCTGTTTTTCATTTTGGACTCCTAGTTCTTCTCAGCATTAAGGCAATCAAGTGCCTTTGATTGAGCCTTGCCTTTGATTGAATCAAGAGTCTTTGATGACCTGTTTAAGTCTTAAGAAAGTCTAAGTCACATGAGTTTGAGTCACATAAGCTTAGGTCATGAGAGTTGTGATGCCCACTGATCCTGAAGAAGTGCATATGTGCTCTGAGGTTAGCATTTTGCTTTGGCACTCACTCATGGGAAGAGTGTTCATGTGATACAGCCATATGAGACTCTGGGTAGCCATTAAGGAGCCCCCTTGGCTTTGAAAAACCCAGATGTTGGTGCTTCTCTCTCTAGTAACAATGTATGTATGTAATGGTCAGACAGCTAGAAACCCTGTCTGTTTATTTGTGTTATTTTCTCTGCTTGCAATTTCTGTTTGTGTTTTCTCTGAAGTTCAGGTTGCTGACTTTTTCCCTTGAACTAAATGAATGATATATGTATGTTTAATTAAAGTAAGATTGCTAACCTCTTAAAGTTGCTTTCTTTTAGAGAAAGCAGATCAAAGAACCTGTGCTAGCAGCCCTCCTGTGTGCTGGTGTTATTGGCCTTACATATCCATAGCACCTGCAAGCAACATTGTTGTTACACCACCACACCACAGTTTACCCTCCCTTAAGAGTGTCCAAATCCAGAAATTTCTGAGTCTCTCAATCTTTTATTGAAATTGTCTTGCAGTCCTTTAGAAGGGGAATGGCTAAACAAGTTGTGATATAATGATTATGATGGAATACCATTTTGCTATAAGAAATAACCAGGTGGGATGGTTTCAGGAAAAAAAAAAAACTTGAGAGGGCTTATCTTTCAGCTGAACCAGGAAAATGCTGTACACAGTAATACCAACATTGTAATAATCATCTGTGAAAGATTTGGCTGCTATGGTCAATACAATGATCCATAACAATTCCAAAGGACTTATGATGAAAAATGCCGTCTACCTACAGACAGAGAGTGGATGAACGCTGAGTGCAAATTGAAGCATATGCTTTCCGCTTCATTTCTCTTGGGCTTTTTTTTTTTTGGCAACATAACTAATATAGAAATAAAATTTGCATGACTTCTTCACTTGTACAATGGGCATCATATTATTTGCCTTCTTGTTGGATAGTGGAGGGCTTTGAGGAAAGGTAGAATTTGGAACTCAAAATTTTAAAAATGAGTATTTAAAAAAAACTTTCTTATACTCTTTTTCATGCTCTGGGCTCTAATTTATTTTCCCCAAGTATAAGTACCAATTCTCAAAAATAAATCCATGCTAATATCTTCATAGGAAAAAATACTCTCACTGTTACCAATATTGTTACTAATAATAATTATAACTAATATCATCTTTATACTTATAATAATATATATTGACATCATAATTATTTTTGTTTTATCATTACAGATAGCTTAGAGATTGTCTGGGTATCAGAATATGTCAACCTCAGCCTCCAATTATTCAACAGTATAGAAAGAGAATGGACCATTAAATATAAAGTAGATGGAATCAGTTGTGATCCCACTGAAGAGTAACAAATGCATACTAGGGTGACTTAAGATAAAGATCAAGATGAAGATTCCCAGCTCCATAGTGCTGCCTAGGAAGGGTGTATATTGGAAAAATGTGCCATAAGAAAGAGGAAATTTATAGCTGTGTGACCCTGGACAAGTCACATAACCTATCAATTTCCTTCTTTGTAAAATTATATAATGATGGTTTAGTGCTTAGCAAGATATTTAAAATCATTTAATCATATTAAACAAATTTAAGCACATATTTATAGATACTAAAGGCCTTTTACAAAGTACAATAGTTCATGCTAGTATAACAAGGCATGAGATGTATGTTCCCTGCTTTTGGCTGACCACATATGTTAGATCAGCTCTAGGATGTTTTTTAGGATGACAACGTTCTTTGCTGCTTATTGCTGCCTGTGTTTCTCTCAGTGCTGAAGAATTCAGGTGTTTTATTGATGACAAAGCAATACTCACATTGACCGCTGGACAGAAAGCCCAGATGACTCACCTTTGGTTGCTTCTTCTCTTCCTTACTGCCAATCATGCCAGGTCAATTTGAGCCCATCCTGAGGAAAGTAGAAGGAGAAGGCAGCTGCCCTGGCAGAAATGGTGACTTCTTCCATGTGATAATGGATGAGTCCTAGGTGAACTGGACTTGGGCCTTTGAGCCCCCTCTGCCTTTCTGATTTATGTTTCCTTTCCTGAGTATAGCTGCCCAAAGAGAAATCCCAAGATGGTGAAGTTCAGTTATGGAGACAACTTCAGGAAGCTAAACAGGCAGGGGCACAAAATGCTTCTGTGATAAGAATACCAGGTTCCTCATACAATTTTTCTGACTTCCTTGACACAGCTTTCTCTCTGTGTGCAACCCAATTTGCCCCAAATTCCTTGATGTAGCTTTCTAGCCTGGGGACATAAGCCCTAGCTTCAGGTAGTCAGAGTTTCTCAGATGTGGTGGGTGCCTGAGACCATGAAAGTGGCCAAACACTGACTAGATGCATATCCAAATGGAGACAAGGGAGGCCACATTCAGAGAAACCTAATGCTGTTGTATCTAATGACACATGATATGGATCCTTTCCTGGGTCAAAATATTGGGTCAAAATCAACCTCCTCCTTTGTCAAATGTTCAAAGCCTTGTGAGTGACTCATTTTGTCCCAACACTGAATCTTGGAGAGAGGGTGGTAAAAGAAGTGGCTAGGGATGTCTCTTTTGCCTCCCTTTTGAGCCACCTTGGCCTCCTTGCCATATGTGAGCCTCTGTATACATTCTGCTACCTAAGCATTTCTCTTGTGTGGAGGAAATACCTATTCTTACCTTATTTACATTGTACATTATGTACCCTTCTATTTTCCATTTTGGGGAGACATTAGACATAAGCCAAACCTAAGCTTTATGTAATTTCCCTGGGGTACAGGAATGGGGGGGTGTAAAAAGACAAAAAGTGTAAGAAAATGAATTGTATCCTAAAAAGATTTAAGTGGTTAGACTCCACTAGGAATGAACCTGGTCTGTGTCATACACATGGGTTGAGAACTGATGCTGATGAGCGCCTTTTTGGAAGGAACGAGTGTACAGTTTTGCAGCACCCCCTGTGCTGCCCCCCACCCCCGCCCCACAACATGTACAGTTGGCTGGATTGTTCCTAGAAATTATTTTTTCCAAGAACTCAGATAATCATGTAATCCAGTTTTTAAGCACACCTAATTTGCCTAACTTGGAACCTGCTGTATCCCTACCACTTGGGTGGTATAGCCTCCTTTGAGTGGCTGCCTGAGACTTTCAAGGAGGCGAGACCAGGGGTTACTCTCTTTCCACAATCTTTTTGGGCTGTGCTCCTAGTTGCTGTGCCCAGGTGGAGGCCCTGAATTGAACCTGTGAGAGGGGACAGGGCCAAGTCCTTTCCCTTTTCTCCCTTTTTTATTCCACTTCTAAGAAATGGGCCTAGGAGAGTTTGTTTCTGTTCTGTGTTGTTTGTCCTCAATTTCAGGTGGTCTTTATGGGACTTGGAGTGCAGGACCTTGTATTACAGTCAGGGTGGTGCATGAGCCAGACATCTCAGCATGGAAACCCCAAGAAGCCAGAGTGCCTGGATCTCAAGCCCCTAGGAGTTTTATACCTGGAATTGAGACTACTTTTTATGAGAACCAAGTTAAACTTTAAACCCAATCTTCTTCCTCTCTCCCAAGATTAAGATACTGTAGGGAGGAATGCAGATTATACTCCCCCCTACACAGACACACACTAACACACACACACACACACACACACACACACACACGTGAGTATGTTTGTATATTTGTGATCATACCTTTGGAAGTAAATATATTCCTTTGTAAAAGTTCCACTGTTACAATAACATAATACAATTGCTTTCTTAAATACATGTAAGTTATTTTAAGAATTTTCATGTGGAATAGTATAAACTTTTATATTTATTTCCTCTTTTCACTACCTTTTCTTGAAAATGTTTTCTTTTTTATTGAAGACTGAAGGTACAATAGTACTATATCTGTGCCTCGCAAACATAAAAGACTTTTTCCTTAAAGTATCTTACTGCTATTCAGAAAATTGTACTAGATCCATCCTTTCTATCTATTATCAAAGAATGTTTTGAATTGAAAGTAGTTTTATTTTTTTGCCTTTCTTAGCATAGTAATTTCCTCTGGTCTGATTGTTTTTCAGATGTCTAAATCTAGATTGGTGCAAGGGTGGGGTGTGAAGAAGAAATGCAGTATATCTTTTTCCCCTTCTTTTAAAAAAACATTTATTTTTAATATTTTTTGAAATTTGAGTTCAACATTTTCTCCCTCACTCTAATAATCTCCCCCACCCACTGAGAAGACAACCGATATATCAATTATACATGTGAAATCTTGCAAAACATAATTTCTATATTAGCCATATCACACACACAAAAATGCCAAAAAAAGGCAAAATTATACTTCAATTTGCACTCAGAATTCATTAGTTCACTCTCTGGAGGTGGATAGCATTTTTTCAACACAAGTCCTTTGGAACTTGGATCATTTTACTGATAGAGTAGCCAAGTCTTTCACATTGACCATTATTATGACATCATTGTTACTATGCACAATGATCTCCTGGTTCTCTCTTATCTTTGCATCAGTTCATGTAAGTTTTACTGTGTTATTTTCTAATATCCTCATCATTTCTTATAATGCTCTAGTACTCCATCACAATCATATGCCACAACTTGTTTAGCCATTCCCCAACTGATGAGCCTCTCCTCAATTTCCAATTCTTTGCCACCACATTTTTGTACATATAGGCCCTTTTGCTTTTTCTTTGCTCTCTTTGGAATATATACCTAGTAGTGGTATTGCTAGATCAAGGGGTATGCACAGTCTTTTAGTCCTTTGGGCATAGTTCCAGATTGTTCTGCAGAATGATTAGAACAGTTCACTACTCTGCCAAAAATTCATTAATGTACTAATTTTCCCTCATCCCCTCTAGCATTTGTCATTTCTGATAGGTATGAAGTGGTACTTGAGAGTTGTTTTAATTTGCCTTTTTCTAATCAATAGAGAATTTTTTTAAATATGACTATAGCTACCATAGTAGCTTTTTTTTACAGTTAAATTCCTTTTTTGTTTGATTTTGTTCATTTCCCACACTGTTTCTTGATTTTAACCTTTATGTTAAAGTTGGGTTCTGCTCACCTTGGGGTGTATCAAACTGCTTTTTTTGCTACTATTTCCAGAACCAGTTTGGGGGGGAAAGAGGGAAGAAGAGTCCATAAGTTTTTGGTGCTTCGAAAGTGACACTATCCTAGTAGAGGTGTGATCAATGCTCTCCTGGTCTGTGCTTTCGTCTTTACCCAGGAAGGGCCCTTGCTCCCCATCAAGGCCCCTGCTCCCTTGTGGCTGACCACAGCACTCTTCTCTGCCCTGCAACTGTAACCCAGAACTGCCTAGGGGCAAGAGAGTTGCCAATTAGTGCCAGCTATACCCAGTATCAGCAAAGGGTTGTCTGTAATCTCTTTCTGACCAGTTGTCCAACACACTTATCATCCTGCCATGGCTGCCTCCAAGGCCTTTGTGCTCTGGCTCAGTGTTACAGACTTATCCTATGGACCTCCTGAGTTGTCTTAGGCTGGAAGAAATGTCTCCCTCTGACTTTTGTTGGCTCTGCCACTCCAAAATTTGATATAACGGGTTATTTTAAAGTTATTTGCATGAGAATATTGGGGAAGTTCAGCTGGGTCCTGGCCTGTATGCTGCCATCTTGGCTCCATGTTGTCGACCTTTATTATTCTAATGAGTAAAATGAAACCATTCAACCAGATTACCTCTGAATTCCCTTCCTACTTTAATATCCTCAGACTCCATGCCCTGATATAAGGAAATCATAATGTCAAAGTATCATTTTTCCCCACAGTTCTTGTTCTCTAAGAATAAACTTAAATCTCTTGGCTTACTTGATAGCTGTATTACAGTATTTCCAAATGATGCTTCTATATTATTCAAATATTACACAGCCAAGTGCAATTAAGCCTATTTCAGAACAACATATCTGCATATCGAATTGGAATCAGCAGCAACGAAGAAGGAATTGCTGAGTCTTGCATGGGAAAAAAATGAATAGATAAAAGGCCAGAAAATAATGGCCCCTTATTTTGCTGTTTATTGTAAATATCCTGCCCATGGCTGTGCATTCTCATGTGACTAAACTCAGTAAAAGAAAAACTGAAACTGTTTGAATTCAAGGACAATGTACTTTTCTTCTATGCTATGCCAACTAACCTGCTTAATTATTTTGTTTTGTTTTTTAATTCCCCTCTTTTTCAACTGGTTATAGAGCTACCTACTAAGAAATGTCTATTCTGGGCAACAAAATAAAATCTAAGCAAGCTTGGTTATGAATGGCTCCCAGGAAAAACACTCCTAGAATATTTTAAACATCTCTAATATTCTGCCTCCAGAATATTTCCCTAGGCTCAATTCTAAGCATATTAACAATGACCTGTTCCCATGGAGCAGGTCCTGTGGTGACCTAATATATTATTTTATCACAATCTAGGGCAGTGGCTTGTCTTTCAGAGTCTGCCTCAGAAAAGTTGAAGATAAACCATATACTCATCTTTTCTGATTAATTGTTTTCTTAATCGGTTGATTTTCTACCTCAAGGTGCTAGTTTCAGGCATAAGCAGTAGCAGATAAAGGAGATATACTCACCTTTTCAACTAGGGAGGTGAAGTAAACATTCAGTGGCATCCACAGTGACATTTTAATTGTCTGAGCCACGGAATCATAGATTTAGATCTAGAAAATTCCATAGAAGTTGTCTGGTTCTACCCCTTCATTTTAGCGACGAGGAAACTGAAGTTGAGAGATGATCACTGAGTTGCCCTAGGTTCCCAGGGAAGAACTGTGATTTGAACCCAGCTCCTTTGTCTGACTAAATCTAACACATTTTGCTGTTTGGAGGCAGTGATGTGAAAGCCAAAATGAAGACCATGTTTTACAAACCTGTTCCACAGTATGAATGTCTCTCAGACTTGGGATGATGACTTAGAGGCTGTCTAGCTATAAGCTTTTATTTAAAGTTGAGAAAACAGGGGCCTAAGGAAGGACAAGCATCAGGGTTTTCCTGGAGCTAGATGTAACAGATTACTACAATTTTAGCATGAGTGTTTACACCTACTAAATTAGCAACTGGAACAAAATAAGTAGTTTGTAGAGTTAACTTCTTTAAAATCCAACTCTATTAAATAAAGATCTAGTCAAGGACAATCTCATAAACACTTTAAGATAATGTGGTTCTCGTTCTATAGGAGAAGTTCGAGCTATGACTCGGGCCGGGGGTGGGGGTGTGGTAATAGCCCAAATAATTCCTACTCTGACAAATCCTGAAGCTCAACTCAACTTACTGTTCTATTTTAGGAGCAGAGATTTAGACTACTTAACCAAATCATTTGTCATTATTATCATTGTTGTGGGCATTTCGAGGGAAGTCTAAAGTTTGGAGAGCTGGGCATGGCTGCAAAATTGGTTTCTTAGAGAATCAAGAACATTAGTTTGGTTAAGCCTTATGACTTCCCAAGCTCAGATAGAAATCAACCTAAGAGTGTTGCAGAGGAGAGAGTACTAGATTGGAAATCAGAAGACACGGGTTTTAATCCTAACCAGCGTGACGCTGGAAAAATGGTTTCCTTTCTCCAGACTTTAGTTTCCCTACTCGTAAATTGAAAGAGTTGAACTGGATGATCTCTAAGGGCTATCGTAGCTCAAAATCTATGATCCATTTGTGTAGTTTGGATTACCTATGCTGGCCCCAAGGAGACAGTATGTCCAGGATCAGTCCCTCCCATTTAGAAGTAGTTGGCAATTGCAAGAAAAAAAAAAAAAAAGGAAGATAGATTCTTTCCTAAAACTCCCATTCTTCCTGATTCTATCCCTCCTCTCTGAAATTGCTTTTTTTCCTCTTATAAGACCTGTGATGTCATTGATGTAGTAATGAAACCCTCTACCAATGGTAATGAGCGGTTGCTCTGAAACTTTAGTCTAAGACAATTGTCTGAGAGCACTGAGAGGTTTTGACTTGCCCAGGGTCACACAGGTAACATCTATCTGAAGAAGTACTTTAACCTGGGAATTCCTGACAATAAAAGCAGTTCTCTTTACATCGTGCCATTCTGCATCTCTAGTTTGTATATATTGGGTATTTATTTAATTTGTAAGCATGCTATTTTCCCCTGTAGAATGAAGCTCCTTAAGGGTAAGAAATATTTCATTTTTTTGCCTGTATGCCTTTAGCACCTACCATAATGCCTAACCTAATGTAGGCACCTAGTAAATTCATGTTGAATTGAACTGAATAATCTGAGAAAATAAAAAAAAAAATGAAACCAAAAGCATTCCCCTAGAGAATCATAAGGAGAAGGCAGAAATTAATCCCTCAATTAAAAATGAGATATAAGGTCTTTATGAAATACAATTTCTATAGGGATTTATAATCTTTTAGATAAATATCAGTAACTTTATTATTAAATAAATTTCAGTAAATTATCAGCAACTGATTGTTAGTAGAACTTTGGCAGAGATCAAGATGACTAGGAAGAAATAAAAATGCAAAGAAAGAGGTTCTCAAATTTTGCAGCGATTTCCCAAATTCAAGGTACATATGCTTATTTTTAGGCCCAAGAGGGTCATCTGTTAGGACATCACTAAATGGAATGAAAAAAGAATATACAGACACATATTGGGGGGTAGGGTGTGTGTGATCATGGCAGGTTTACTAACCAAGGGAGAATATTAGAACAGTTTTAATTCAGCTGCTTTTCACTGCCACCAAAAGAATATCATAGTAAGTCATCTAGGCTTCAGGAGGGAGCACTGGCTTGAATTCCCTCTCTGCCATTTACTAGCTGTGCAGCTTTGAGATGTGGGGATAAAAATTATTCAACCTATAATAAGAGAGACTGAGGCAGAGCACTAAGCCAATAGCACACTATTAGAGGGTCTATGGTCCTATTCTAGTGAAGTGGACTTCAGATCTTCCTCATGATCTCAGATGCCCCCTCCTTCAGGGCCTGATTTTTTAGGGAGTTACATGTCTAGACATTCAAGAATGGCTATACTAAATACAGAATAATTCCAGTGGTTGACATATGATGCACAGGTTAAAATAAGCAAACAGCATATCGGCAAGGTCACAGGTTGGACAAAGCAGGAAATAATCTCTCCTGAGTAGGTGGTTATAAGATGTATTACAGGAGCTATATTTATTCTCCAAGAACATATCTGGGGTGGGGTATGGTGGAGTATTTTCCATGCCACCACCTTATTTAATTTGGTCATGAAATTTGAGCAAAACAGCATGGAGATATCTTTGTCAGCATTCTTATAGTTGCACAAGTGAGTTCCACAGGTAGTAAACAAGTAACTAGCATTACATTAGAGTTTAAGGCCTACCATAGGGACCTTCTATCAGAAACTATATTCCTATGTGACTTAAACAAAGTATGAATTAATATGTTGCTTATTCTTACCCAAATATGCAAAGAGGCATAGCAAAATACAGAATTTCATTGGTTGATGGACCTTGCTGTTGAGGGCCAAAAATGACATATTAGTGGGGGTGGGGTAGTGAAGCATCACAGATTGGGTGAAGCATGGGGCATCTCTACTGACTAAGTGGTCATAAAATGTTCATAAGATGGGCACCAGCTTGTGTTGGACAATAGAGAATGGTCTGGAGGTACAAAAATAAATTGGGGGATTTTCCACATAGTTGAGTGACCTCTTCCATGCTGGGCTCGGTCACCATGACAAGAAAAAACAAGGGTGGAGGTTCTCTAGTTAACTTCCTATGATTCAGCAAGTGAACTTACAATCTGCAGCCACAGCTCTAGAGCCAAATATACAGATCTGATGATCACTACCTCTATAGAATCCTATCAAATTGGTTGATGGTGATAGAAATAGAGCAGGGGTCCTCAATGAATCGACTTTCTCAGGGAAAATAACTTGTAGGCCAATCCTCATTTATCTTATCTGTAGAATAAAGGGGTTGGAACAAATGATCTCTTAATCTATGATCCTATGGTCATAGGTCAAGGACTTTGTCAATTTTTACCTGGGCACACAGAGCTGCATAATCAAATGTGGCTTCCTGATGTGTGATTTATGAGTTCTTTCCATGGTTTACCTTTGCTCTTAGATTTTGTGGCGGTAAGGAGGGAGCCAGTGGGCTACAGCTGAGAGGAAATTGCTTTCTTCCTGGTATTCTGTGCTCTTCCTCAGATTTCTGAGGGAGTATTTAAAAACTTGAGTTGATATGAGGGACTGTGGTTACAAAACTATGATTCAACTCTATTATTCATCTTCAGCATTACCAGAGGAATTCCAGACTTGTCTCACTGTTTTTTAAACGTTTCAGATATCATCACTTATTTTCTGGCTGAAATTGTAGTAATAATACATAAAGACCAGGGTTCTATCATCTTGTTTTTGCCAGATTCCCTAAAGATGAAACCACAGTAGAATTATTAAAATGGTTGTTTTTCTACAGATAGTAGCATTGCATTCATTTACCAGACGTTGATATCACACTGGAGGATTAAAATACCTTTACCTTTTCATCTCTAATTGGCTTTCACTTTTTTTTTCTTAATAGAAGGTAAGTAGTAGTACAGCAGACCATTTCAGGTATTTTGTAATACAACCAAAGTTCTTTGCACTCAGTGAAATTAAAAGTCTTAATCAGCCTAGTTTCTTTAAATCACATTCTGTGTTTTAAAAAATATTTGTAAAGAAACATATCTCCACTCTCTTCAATCTATCCTTCATACAGTTGTCAAAATTTTTGCACAGGGTTAACCATGTCACACAATTGCTCAGAAATCTCTGTGGTTCCTTACTGCCTGTTATATAAAATATCAATTCCTCCTTAGTTTGACATTTAAGGCTCTCTTTGGATAGCTCCAACCTGTCTTTCCAACCCAATTTCATTTGAGATTTCTTCAATCATTTTATATTCCAGTCAAACTAGATATTAGTTCTTCCTAGATCTTAATTTTCATTTTCCTGTCTCTGTGCAATCATTCTGGCCAGTCCCTAAACTTGAATGACATTCTTCAATTACATATTTAAATTCCTATAAGGCCAAGCCAGTCAAAGTACCAACTGGCTGGAAATGATTTCTCTCTCCTCAGATTTCCTTAGCATCCTGTGTCTGGATCTCTTGTTTACTTAACCTATAAATTGCTTATTTGTGTACATGTAATAGTACCACAATATACTTTGAGCTTTGGTGGGGTGGGTTTATGTTGATTTTTATCTTAGATTTTTATCCAGCACCTAGCACGTTGTAGCTTGTGTACAGTAGGCACTTAAGGTTTGTTGAATTGGATTGATGTACAGGAACACATTTTCTATAGATCAGCATAGCTAATTTTGGAATACCTGGTAACCAAATGTTCGTCCTAGGATAATGATTTTTTTCAGTTACAGCGATCAAAAAGGCTACTAATTGTGGAGTAGAAGAGGTTGTGAACTGTGTCCATGAAGGGAAATATCCACATTTATTAAATTTTAAATCTTTAAAGAATTAGTATATAATAGTCAAGAGTATTGGACAGAATTGATGGCCAAGAAAAAAAAAGATTAAGTGTCAGATATCTCAGATCAAAAAAGTGATTAGGGAGTGAGGTAGGGTAAAGGCATGTTTACAGGAAATCAAAATGTTCCTATTTTAGCTATAAAGAAATAGATACAGAAATTAGCCATCATCTAGATGGAGATAGGGACTTGGCCTATAATTTCCTTGATGCAAGAAAAGCCTGAATGCCTACCAAAAGAGATTTGTACCTTCTTCATAATAATATCCTTGTAACGTTTCCTGGAGCACTGAGAGATGAAGTGCTTTGCCCAGAGTCAATAACCAGTATGTGTCAGAGGCAGACCTTGAACCCAGGTCTTTATGGCTCCAAGGCTAGCTCTCTTAGCCACTGTCACATGGCTTTTATCATCATCCTCTTCAAAATGAACTCAACAAATTCACAAAGAACATCGAAAATTAAAAACTGCTCAAAAGAAAGTTGCTCTATTGAAAGGGCAGTTCAAAAATGTTGAAACTCAGGGTGTTTCCCAGTCAGCACAAAGAGTTCCTGAAAAAAAGAGTTTTCTAGCTTACTAAAAACTAATATTCTTTGTGAAAGCAGACACATACACACACGCACATGTGTATGTGTATGTATGTGTGTGTGTATGTATGTATACACACCCAGTTATAGAAATAAACAGAATAATATAATGAATATTGAACAGTGAAATAATATACTGAATAATATAATGAATATCTTTGGTTATGAGTGAGGAAGATCCCAGAACAGAGGAGGAAAAGGGGATGATCACAGATCCCTTTCCTAACTAAAATCTCATTTGTAGAAAGTCTCACTTGTGCTCTAAGTAGGTTGGAGAGTGGTGTTGATAAATTTCAACTAGGTGCCATTTTATCTCCGGGCTCTGATTCAGGCCATCACAATCATTCTAATCTAACCATACCTGTTTCCTCAGGCTTTACAGCTCCCCTTTATAGTAGTCGCTTTAGTCTAGCACTCACACAAACTACAAAGTCAGCAGACTTCTAAAGATCAGTGTTAAGGGTCATAAGGAATAGAGAAAGAAGAAACAACAAAATATTAACATCAGATAAAGGCATTTTCGGAGTTTGTGAACATGGAAGTAGCTACGGGGATTTTGTTTTTATGAAATGATTTCAATGCGAGGCCAAACAGTAGGCATTAGTAAGTCTAGAATAAGTACCATCTTTGCATCTTTGGGGTGTAAAAAGTAAAGAGAAAGAGGGTGTAGTTGGAAGGTCTCTGTAGTGAGTCTCAGGTTCTGGTCTTACTTCTGTCCTCATATTTGCTATATGATAGAGGGCAAATCCCTTACTGTGGACCTGGTTGTCTCATATGTAACATGATCCAAGGGGGCACAGTTTTTTTCTATTTTCATCTTTAGTAGGAAGGAAATGAGCAAGTGTGCTATATAAATAGGTTCACAGGAGAATTGAGTCTTTGGAATACTTTCTTGAGTTAGTTGAAACTGGGCTATTCTTTCCAAGTGTTAGAAGTGGTTTAGAAAGGAGAGAGATTAAGAAAGAAATAAGGCAGTTAGTAGTATAAAGTCCAAGAAAATAAAGTAAGAATTATTAGAATACATTAAAAGCAGAAATAAAAAATATTTGAATTGAAAAAAAACATAATTTTGTTGAATGAGAAAGAGAAATCCTAGGAAGAGGATCATTGAACAGTGGAAGAAATATGCCTTTAGTTGATATCTTAATAAGAGCAGGACAAAGCTTTTACCTTTCAGGACAGTGAGCTTGGGGGAATGGGGCTTCCTTCTGAAGGTTTTATGGAAAGCCTTTAGATAATGATGATGATAATGGTTGATAGGGGAGGCTACAGTCTTGCAGCTGTGAATTCTGTTTTTTTATATGTATACAATAAGTGGTAGTCTCAAAAAAGTAATAAAAAAAAAGCTTGCTGTGTTGTCCCAAGGATACCAAAACATCTCTATAGATTTTGCAACTGCTTTGTCATGTGAATCCATGCAACTCCAAAACTGTATACTCCAAGACAGTCCATTAATCTCATTTTTTCTAATTCAGTTACCTGTCAAATTCAGTAGTGATTCTCTCACTTTGTTGATATCAGTTTCCCTTGCTTGTTTCCCAGAAAGGTACAGTATTTTCCCAGAAGACCTTGCTGACTCCAGGTTAAGATGTAGTTCTGCATCGATAGATGTAATTTCAGCCCTGCCCACAAGAGCTGTGTCTCTCTTCAACATAGGGGATCTAGTCCTTGCCTTGTCTATAAGTAAACTATCTTTCACTTTTATGAGTCTATCTTTCGCCTTTCTCACAAGTCAGTTGTTTCTATCTGACAAGAATTTCCTTAAATCTCCTTATTACCAAGTCCATGTTTCCTCATTAAGGCCTCTATCATCTTTCCCTGTCAATATCGAGGGGATGTAACTCAGTTCCCAGGTACTCTCTCTTCACTGTCAGTGTAAATGCTATTTTTTGCATGATCCATTGCATCAGGTCATCAACATCATCATCATCATCATTGCATTTATATAGTTCTTTGAGGTTTGCAAAGTGCTTGAAAATATTATCAAATTTTATTCATAAAACAACCCTGGGACAAAGATTAAGTGACTTGATCAGGGCTACACCATTAAAAATTATCTGAGGTGGGGGGAGGTGGAGCCAAGATGGCGGCTGGAAAGCAGGGACTTGCGTGAGCTCCCCGCCAGGTCCCTCCAAAAACCTATAAAAATGGCTCTGAACAAATTCTAGAGCTGCAGAACCCACAAAATAGCAGAGGGAATCAGGGTTCCAGCCCAGGACAGCCTAGATGGTCGCTGGTTGAGGTCTATCACACATGGAGCAAGGAGCAGAGGGGAGCTGAGCCCAGCGTGGGTGGCAGCAAGACCAACCAGACCAGAAGCCAGGCAGAACAGGCCCTAGCACCCTGAATCAGTGAGCTGTGGCAGTTACCAGACCGCTCAACCCACAAACACCAAAGACAGTAAAGAAGGTTAGTGGGAAAAGCTGCAGGGGACAGAGTGGAAGGAGTTCCTGGTTTGGCCACCACACCGGAGGCAGCAGGGGTGGGACAGCTACAGAACTACAGCTGCAGTTGCTTCTGGCCCCAGACCTACCTGGTGGGAGGAATTAAGTGGCAAATCAGAGAGGGAGTGCAGAGCCTGCTTAAGATCTGAGTCAGGTCCAGGTTGGTGGTCCTTGGGGGAGGAGGAGTGCTGGTGTGGCAGAGCTGGATGTATAGAAGTAGCTCTGAAAACAACAACGCATCCCCTCAAGCTTGGAACAAAGTACTCTTTACTCTACAAGCAGTCGTACCCCACTGAAAAACTCAAGGGTCAAGTAACTTGGCTGGGAACATGGCCAGGCAGTGAAAACGCATCCAGATTCAGTCTCAGACTTTGGAATCTTTCTTTGGTGACAAAGAAGACCAAAACATACAGCCAGAAGAAGACAACAAAGTCAAAGAGCCTACATCAAAAGCCTCCAAGAAAAACATGAACTGGTCTCAGGACATAGAAGAGCTCAAAAAGGATTTGGAAAAGCAAGTTAGAGAAGTAGAGGAAATACTGGGAAGAGAAATGAGAATGATGTGAGAAAACCACGAAAAACAAGTCAATGACTTGCTAAAGAAGACCCAAAAAAATACTGAAAAAAATACTGAAGAAACCAAAACCTTAAAAAAT
>CM053622.1:460277710-460298262 GCA_028646595.1 Phalanger gymnotis
GAGAGAGAGAGAGAGAGAGAGAGAGAGAGAGAGAGAGAGAGAGGAGAGAGAGAGAGAGGAAGCAGGTAGCTAGCTGTGAGTTTTTGTTCATGGGAAGGCCCGAGCAATGGGGAGGCTTTGGAATGGTGGTGCCCCCTGCATTGTTAATGTGTATAGATTTCTTTGTTGCTGTGATGGATTTGGCTTTCTGGTGTTTGAACAAATGTTTTGGTTCTGTCTTCCATGTGGAGATTCTGTTACATTTTGTGATTCAGGACTACACCAGCATATTTGTAGCCCCCATTGGTGCTGTGAATATCACATTGGCGATACATAGGCCCAGTACATATTTATTGTTGCTGATGATCATGACCATGATAGTATTTCTGTTCACGAAAAAACATTTTTAAAAGTGAGGCAATGCTTCTCCTTGTCACTTTTCTCATCTCCATAGGCCAATTCAGTAGGACAGGGTCTGTTAAGGGAGAGTGAGTCAGCCTTAAAATCGGGAAGACCTAGGTTCAAATTCTGCCTCACCCATACTTGCTATGTGACCTTGTAAAAGTCATTAAACTTCTCAGTGATATAGGCAACTCCAAGACTCTAAGTTGCAGAGAAGATGCTTGTGCATTGGTGGAGAGAGTTTCCTCACCAGGGACTTTCCTATAAATGTGAAATTATAGGTAAAGGCCCTGTAAATAAAACGGAGACCATCTCTGTCCTCAAGAAACTTGAATTCCACTTAAAAGACATAATATATTAAGATATATTTAAATATAAAATATTAACAAAATGATTTCAAGGGGGAGAGAATAAAGCACTTGGGCTATCAATCCTGTGATGCTGTTACTCTTGCTTTTCCTCAAATAAGATGCTTCCCCTACTCTAGGCTTTTTCTCAGGCTCTCCCTCATGCCTTCAACTTTCTTCCCATTCTTCTCTGACTCTTTACTTTGCTGGCTTCCCTCAAGTCCCAGCTAAAACTTCATGTCCTACAGGAAACCTTTCTTGATCCCTCTTAATTGTATAGAGTGCCTTCCCACAATGATCATTTCCAATTTATCCCATACATATCTTGTTTGATCATAGATCATGAACCCCCTCAAGAGCAGTTTGTTCATTTTTTTGTTGTTTTTGTTGTGTTGCTTTTCTTTTTTTATTGTTGTATTCCTAGTGGTTAGGGCAGTGCCTGGCATATTGTAGGTACTTAATAAATGTTTATTGACTAACTCATGTCAAGAAATATCTTATTATTAGGAAGCAACATCTGAGCTGAGCCCTGATGCAAACAAGGAATTCAAAGGATTGGAGATGAAGAGGGAGGAGATTCGAGGAGAAGCGGCACACTGTGAGAAGGGACAGGTGGAATACAGAATGTTATATATGGGAAATTGCAAGCAAGCTAGTTTTTCTGAAACACACCAAGAATGAGGAAGAGTAACACGAAATAAATCTAGCAATATACTCTGGAGTCCAATTGTGAGAGGCTCAAATGCCAAACAGACTAGTGTGCATTTTTTCCTAAAGGCAATAGAGAAAGACTGACTAATTAGGAATCTCTATGTAAAGGATTGTTTTGTGGTTTGGTAGGCATATGGAGACAAGACTGGCAAGGTGAAGGACTGAAAGTAGTAGGTGATGAAGGGCTAGATGAGGGCCACGGTCGTGGGAGTGAAGAGAAGGAGACAGATGTGAAAGATACTGTGGAACAAAGACACACAAGATTTGGCTGCAGATTGGATATGGAAGATATGGGAGAATGAAGATACAAAGATAACTCCAAAGTTATGAACCTGGGAGACCTGAAGGATAGTGGTGGCCTGGACAGAAATAAAGTGGTTAGGAAGAAGGCTGGGTTTGAATTTTCAGGTGCCATACTGTGCCACCACAAAAACAATTACTGCCATTACATTTTCTTAACCTTAGCTGCTGCAGGATAAAAAAAATAGTTTGTTGGCGTTACACTTCACTACAAAAACCTTAAAACAATTATCAGATAATTAGCAAGAACTTTTGGAAAGGATTTTTAAAATATCTCTCCCAGAATCTTTAACAAGCACAGAAACGTTATCTAATACAGCATGGTTGTTTGCAATGATAAGCCAACAAGCATTAAGGGAAAGCTGTTAATAGGTGAGGGTGGGATCAAAATTACCCCCAACCTACTTAGCTCTGACAAAGTTATCACAAGCACATCTTGATTTTTCTGGAGGTGTGATCAGATTCTGATTATTTTGCTAGGTGAGACAGGAAGCCTGTTCAGCAAGCCTAAGGCTCTTAGTCATACCATGTAAGGACTGGATAAAACCAACAAACTAGTTGCAATAAGAGGTTTGAATGAGTGATGAGCCAGGAGGAAGCCTTCTAGCCATGACTCTGAAAAGGAATAATTTGAGTAGGAGGTGCACTTTGACTTCAACCCAGGCTTCTTCTTGTACTGATGGAGGCTTATGAGCTATAGTATTAGAAAGACAAATCTTCAACCCTTCTAGGACCTTTGGAATCCTGAAGATGAAATGTAACTGGGCCTGTTCTTGGGACCCAACTTGTCAGTGGTTGTGGGAGCTGGAATAAGGACCTTCACTAGACTAGCAAGGCCCTGACTGATGTCCGGAAAAGCTGACAGACACTTTCTGCCTTTTGGGGGACAGAGTTCCATCAGATACAATCTGATAAGTTGATTATTTGCCATTCACCATATCCCAGTGTGAGAATGGATTCCTGTTCAATTTGTACCTGAAGAAAAAATTCTCTTCAAAAGGTAGAAAATACCCACTGTAAAACATATTAAGTCTTTGCCACCTTGACTTAAAGAATGCTTGAGTCTGTGAATTTATTCCAGACAGCCCTGACCCTCTCCAGTACTAGGGTCTATGAGGGGCACCTCAATGACCCTGTCTGGAAAATCCAGTCTTGGGGTTCCTGGACCTCAGATCCCCCAACCCTCAACACTGTGGCTGAGTAAGACCAACAACACCAGAACAAAGGAGGGCTACCTGCGCAGGTTCTTTGATCTGCTTTTCTAAGGAAAGCAATTTTGAGGGGTTAATAATCTTACTCCAATTAACCATACGTATATCATTCACTTAGTTCAGGGGAAAAAGTCAGCACTCTGAACTTCAGAGTAAACATAAACAAGCAGAAATTATATAAACAGTGCAAAATAACGCAAATTAGCAGACAAGCTTCTAGCTATCTGTCCAAGATATTACTTACATAGTTACCAGAGAGAGAAGTACCAATATCTGGATTTTTCAAAGCCAGGTGGCTCCTTAAAGGCTACCCAGAGTCTCGTCTGGTCAAATAACATGACACTCTTCCAGTGAGTGAGCCCCAAGCAAAATGCTAACCTCAAAGTATATATATACTTCAAACCCATGTGACCTAGGCCTTCCTGTGACTTAAGCAGGTCATCAAAGACTCCTGATTCAATCAAAGACTCTTGATTGAAACAAAGGCAAGACTCAACCAAAGGCAATGGATTCTTAGTGCTGAGAAGCACTCAAACTAAAAACAGCAAAAGATCCCACACTGCTTGCCATTACAACCTAGAGTCAGGAAAACCTGAGTTCAAATCCAACCTCAGATATTTCCTAGCTGTGTGACTACAAGCAGGTAACTTGATGTCTGTCTGGCTCAGTTTTATCAACTGGAAAGTGAGAATAATAACAGCCCCTATCTCTTGAACACAGAAAGACCTGAGTTTAAAACTGGCCTTAAGTATTCACTATCCATGTGACCCTGGGAAAGTCACTTAACCCAGTGTGCCTCAGTTTCCTCATCTGTAAATGAGCTAGACTAGGAAATGGCAAATTACTCCAGTATCTTTGCAAAACAAACAAAAACCAAAAACAAATAGGTTAATAAAGAATCAGATACCACTAAAACAACTCTACAACAGCAATAACCTCCCAGTTTGGTGTGAATATCAAATGAGATAGTATCTTTAAAGTGTTTAGCACAGTCCTTGGCACATAGTAGATGCTTTTTATTAAATCGTTTTGTCCTTTCTAAGCTTCTTCACCTCTCAGTTTTCTGACTTACAAAATGAGATTTGACTATAGATTTTAGACAGTAGATCATTTAATATTTACGTGGATGATATACCTTTGTATGTATGATAGATACCTAATCTGAGATCTGGCCTACCTTGTCTCTAGAGGCGGAAGAAAATTTCTTCCTTTCTGTAGAGTAAGAGCAGGGACATGCCTGTAGTCTAGAACAGGAGAAGCAAGCAGGAACTGCAACTGAAATGGTTAGGAAATTGTTATTGGACTAGAATTGTATCTTTCTACTACATATCAAATGTCTATAGTTTAGGAACATGAAAAGGAGGGTCGGAATAAAAGCTGCTTCCCTTGAGATTTTTCAAATGAGAGCAACATTTAGTCAGTGCCCCCAGACCCATTCCTAATATTTCCCACAGAAACAGCAGCTGTGTCCACGCACTTAAGTACAACCACATCCACCTAGTGTAGGGACCGCAATACTCAACCAATCAGAAAGCAGCACCACCAGAACGCCCAAGCAGGATGTGTACCCCAAAACAATAGAAGGGACTTTCCCTAGGTAGGCACCTATGCAGTAATAGTAAAAAACTGACTTAGAGTAGAGAGGGTTATTGTAATATCATTATCATACATGCATAACCCCCAAATGGATTTTTCTGTATGCATTATGGGAAGTTCCACTGTGGCTGGGATCCCTCCCCTATTACATAATCCCTTAAAAACCCCTCCTGCCTTTTTAATATTCATAATTTGTCACTTAGTTGACAGCTTAGATCCCCCCCCACCAAACGCTGGTTATACAAAAATGCATCAAGAATCTATAGTAAACCTCTTTATCAAAGTAAGCAGTAAACACAAATAAGGGAGCTCATATGCATTAGAATAGATGGATGAATACCCAAGAGTAATTGAGCTTTTTGACTAAAGGAGATGAGATCTCATCTCCTTGAAAGAAAAGAGAAAACAGTCTCTACCAGAGGAGTCTTCCTAGTCTCAAGGGTTTCAGATGCTGGAAGTCAAGGACATGGCAGCAGCTAGCTTCATCTTCTGTTCACCATTCCAAAGTCCATTTTTACTCCCTCTTGCCTACCTCTCCCATCCTTTTTCTCTGAAGTGCCTGTACAGGTAAGCAGAATCTGGAGCTCAGCAATTTCTTACTCAATCAAGACTTAACGTCTTCCTTGGCATATTTAGCACTCAATTAAAGGACTGTCCCTTAGGAAAACGATCCAGAATTGGGAAGAAGTAGGTTAAAATGTAAACTCTTAAATGGCAAGGCCTGTTTCATTTTTACCTGGTGCGCTTCCCTCTCCCACCCTGAATCCACTACAGGGCCTTGTACATTTTGATTTTCTGGAGGTGGGGAATTGAGGTTGGTCTAAACCTGTGATTTCATTGGTTGATGGAACTCTCAGAAGAACTACTTCGTCCTCTAGTGCAGGAAACAATACATCTGTAATTTATACTTTTAGATAGTTGACTAGGGCATGAGGAAGTTAAATGATTTGCTCAGGTTCACACTGCCAATATATGTAAAGGCTGGGAATTGAACCCAGGCCTTCTTGATTGTAAGATTGCTCCTTTATCTACTGCACCTCCCATATATTTTGTTGCTGTTCAGTCATTTTTCATGATTCCTTGTGGCTTTATTTGGGATTTTTTTTTGGCAGATAATGGTGTTGGGATATAGGCTCTGAGAGCCCCCTTGAGCTCTCCTTGAATCTTCCCACTTGATGAGGCCTTTGCCTGAGGCCATAAGCCTTTCATTATCACTAGGCCCAAATCTCTTGTTACTCTTAACTTAGCCTAGCCCTCCATTGTCTGGCTACATCCCATCTTTGATCTTATCAAAATATCTATGCCCAAATCTGTTCCCCTTAAACTAGCCTAGCCTTCCATCCTCCCATGCTCTCCAAGTGGCCTTCAGCTACTTCCCACCCTTATTCCCATTCCTGGAATCAGATGTCTAGTCACCCAGTCCCATCAAGATCCTCCTTAGACTCTTCTTCAAGACCCTCCCTAAACCCCAGTTCCCATCACCCTAGAACCACCCCTAGACCCCTCCCACAGTCTTTCTGTATATAAGTCTCATCTTGCCCCCATGAAGGCCCACAGATTTAGCTTAGCAGATTGAATCTGGCGCACTTGTCAATTATAAGCCACATATGGTGAGGTTTCTTAAGACTCTACCCAATATGGAGAATCTTCAATAAACTTTGTTTTTCTCTTTGACTGTAAAGAGGCTTGCGTAGAATTCATTTGAGCAGGACCTGGCATGTTGGTATTTTGAGGCTCCTAGCATCCCTAAACCTCAACATATGGTTCCCTGACCTCAATACTGGAGTGGTTTTTTAATTTCCTTTTCCAGCCCATTTTATACATGAGGAAACTGAGGCAAACAGTGTTAAATGACTTGACCAGGATGACACAGCTAGTAAGTGTCTGAGGCCAGACTTGAACTTAGGAAAATGAATCTGCCTGACTCTAGGACCAGCAATCTATCAGCTTCACAATCCAGCAGCCTTACCTCACATATAATAAACATTTAATAAATATTTATTGCCTTTTGTTCAACTTCCAAGGATGCATTTTTGGAATAGAAAAGGAAAGCAAAACTTTGCATAAAGGAGAAACTAAAATTTGCATGCACAATAATGATAATACCTAGCATTTCAATCAATAGTCTGTCACAAGCCTTTATAACAGGAAGATGTTCTGGGAGCTGTGCTAAGCCTTGAGGAAAAAAACAAAGGAAAAAAACAAAGAAAAGCAGAAAATATTCCCTGCTCTCAAGTATCTTGAAATCTAATGGGGGAGACAACATGAGAATAAGTACATACAAACAAGCCATATACAGGATAAATAGGAAATAATAAATAGAGGGAAGGCCCTAAAATTAGGAAACACGGTGAAAAAGCCTGCTTTAGAAGGTGGGATTTTTGCTGGGACTTGAAGGAAGCCAGGAAAACCAGGCATGAGGGACAATCAATGGGATGTCTTGTTTGTGGAACACCAAAGAGGCCAGGGTCAGTGGATAGAAGAGTTTGGGGGGAAGGAGGAAGCATGGTGTTTAAGGGGAGGTGGAACCTGTAAGAAGCCTAGAAAGATTGGGAGGCAGGGCTATATTGGGAAGAGCTTTGAAAGCCAAACAAAGAATTTTTTATTTGATCCTAGAGGTGACAGAGTCATTGGAGTTTATCGGGGAGGGGGCAAACATTGTTGGATATATGCTTTTAAAAAAAAAATTGGTGGCTGAATGGAGGTTAGGTTGAAAAAAATGATTATTTTCTTTTTATATTAATAATGAATTTTATATACAGGACCCAAAGATCCTCTTTTTGCTTGTTTCATTCAAAGCCCAGTCTCTCAAGGGTATTTTTGACCTTGCTCAAAAATTCACTGCATCCAAACCATCTTATCTAGGTGGAATTCTTACCATAATCTTGCCATTATTCAAGTTGGGTACAACTGGGTGGAAAATGGATTCTTTTGTACAGATTGCTGGAGGCAGAATGATATGGAAGTGCTGACATGTTGAGAGTCATATCTCCTAAAAAGCACACCTTTTATCATGATATTCATTCTCTCATTTATTCTTAACCAATCAGTTGATTTTCACCTTTAGGGATACTTCCCTTTTCCAAAGGAATTTAACTATTCAGAGACCTCCATGTGGGGTCTTTGGTTACCAAGAAGGCCCCTGAACTCAATGTATTGATTATTTGCCGATCTAATTAATAAGCTTGTTATTAATTACCCAGAAACTCTGACTCTCAGACTTTTCATTCATCAAATAGAAGTATGGAGAGAGTTGTGGCAGATACACCAACCAGGTCTAGTCCAAGAGTGAGGGGATGAAGGACCGTACCAGAGTGGTAGCAATATCAGAGGAGAAAAGGGGGCAGACTGAAGAGATTTTACAAAAGAGAAATCAACAGGCCTTGACCACAGATTGAATAAGAGGGGTGAGAGATTGTGAGGAGTCAAGGATAGCACCTACATTGTGAGCCTGGGGGACCAGGAGAATAGTGAGTGCCTTTATATTCGATAAGGAAATTTGGAAGGAGAAAGGGTTTAGGGGATATCTATATTATATAATATAAAATAAAATAATATTTGTAAAGTGCTTTGCAAACCTTAAAGTGAGAAATATGTATATATGTTCTCATTTAATCTTCACAATGGCCCTGGGAAATAGGTGCTATTATTATCCTCATTTTACAGTTGAGGAAACTCAGTCACAGAGAAGTTAAATTACTTACCCAGGGGAACACAGCTCTAAATGTCTGAGGCCAGATTTGAACTCAGAGCTTCCTGACTTGAAGTCCAACATTCTTATCCACTATGCCATTTCACTGCCTGTACATGATATGGTACAATATGTTGGATGAACTGGACTCTGTGCTTAATATGCCCAAGGAAAAGTTGACTTCTGTTGATTTTTCAAAAATATTTGTAGGAAATTTTGAAGTATATATAAAGTTTTATGAGACAGAAAAAGTTGCAGTAAAAGTAAACACAACACTGGCAATATGTTTTATTTAGGTTTTTTTTTTTTTGGTCTAACCTTAATAACTTCAGTATGTCCTATTATTACAGCAAGGTATGAGTGGAATCAGTCTCAGAAGGCAGACATATGCAAAAAGAAAATGCCTTAGGAAGGCATCTCAATTTCAAAGATACCTCATTGTCAGAAATGGTACAGAAATATTTCAGGAAAATTGAAAAGGAATGACTTTCCTTCATCCTAGTCTTATGTAGAAAACAGATACACAATGGTGTAATGGAAATATTGGGCGTATTATTCACCCTTATTCCGACACATCTTCACCCTCACTCCTCTTACCAATCCATCTTCAAGTTATACTTTCCCCAAAAAATCAAGAAAAAAGCCATGATAGCTGTCTTTTCTATTCTGCCCTGCAGGCAACCACTGAAGTCAACGAAGATCTGTCTCTGCTAACGTGATTGCTTTGAAACCAAATATATACTAGGGAACTTAAGACTGATGGGACACTGTTCTACTAGGGACCTATGTTTTTGAAAAGAGATTAGCCTTACTGAGGAAATTTCTGCACATCATTTTCTTTCAAAATGTAAGAGATTACATAAATTAACTCCATGATGAGAACTGGAGATACTACCATCAGCCTAGTCACAAATATTCATACAATTGCCTCTATTTTGAAAAACACTTAAGTTTAAAGAGGATATTTGCAACAGGAAAGGAATCTACTGACTTTAAATAATTTGACAAAGCCTCATGCTATTATCTCCCTGTGGAATATTAGATAAAATCTACCTGAGTGCAGCTTCAAGAACTTTGTGTGATGCAAAGAGGAGATTTCATTTTCAAAATAAGACACTTTCCTATTGCCCTGAGGTAAGTGGGCTTCTTCAGGGATTTTACAGAAGATAGTGAGCTTGGCTCTTTCCTATCCTGAAGTATATATGAAATTAGTTCTGGATGAATAAGAGTTTTTTCTTTATTGAAGTGCCTCCTCAGTCTAAAGTGTGGGGATGTATTTCTTGCCCTTGTAACTGGGAAAGAACACAAGAAACTACATCCATCATAGACGTATATATTTAGAGCTGCAAAGGACCTTAAACTCAGCTAAATGCAGTGGAAAGAGAGCTGAATTTGGAGGAATAAAGCCTGTGTTTGAAAATTGACACTTTTATTTAGCAAATCATTGAAATTTTCTTAGCGTTCATGTAAAGGGAAAGAGATAGATTAGATGGTGTCTACAATTCCTTCCAATTCAAAACCTATCATTCATTCTATGACCGGAGAAAAGTGGCATAGATGATGTCATCAATGGCATGTATGAATAAAAAAAAAGATAAAAGATATAAAAGAATCATGTGGAAAAACAAAACGTATCAAGGATTTAAAATCAACCACCCTCAGTAGTATTCTATTTGGGTGATGACTTGGAGACTGTAGACCTGTAATTTCATTAGCCTAAGGAAATCCTGGTATTAAAATTCCTTCATCTAATGAAAATTGGGGGTTGGGCAGGCGTAGGTGGCACAGTAGATAGAGTGTCAGGCCTAGAGTCAGGAAAACTCATCTCCTTGAGTTCAAATCTAGCCTCAGACACTTACTTGCTAGTTGTATGACCCTGGGCAAGTCACTTAACCCTTTTGCCTCAGTTTCTTCATTTGTAAAATGAACTAGAAAAAGAAATGGTAAACCATTCCAATATCTTTGCCAAGAAAACCCCAAATAGAGGTCACAAAGAACTGGATGTGACTGAACAACTAAACTACAATGAAAATTTTCAACCAGTCTGTAATTTATAGTCTTAGTTGCCCAAGTATATATTAAGTGTCTGTTGTCACAAAGCAAAAACAGGAAGTGATGAGGTACAGTGGAAATGAGGCCATATTTGGAGTCAGGGGGCCTGTTTTCAAATTCATTCCATTAATTTAATATCCATCCTGTTACCTTCCCTTACTCTAGCTCTGAAATGTGAGATTAGAAACTAGACCTTGATTCCAAGACTGATTCTCTCTCCATTACCTCCTATTGCCTTTCAAACTATTTATAGACCACTCATACTTTTCTACTACATTACAACTTTAAAAAAAATCCTTTTATTCTGGACTTTACAAATAGCAAATAAAATGGGCAGTTATATATACATGGTAGAACAAAGGATTTCACACAAAACTGCAGATCTCTATTACGTTCAGATTGTTTTCCATTTTAAGTGCATACTGAGTTCAATCTATGGCTTTCAAAGCTATCCTGTTTACCTGTACTTCTTTTTGGTTTTGTCTTGGTTTTCTTCTATGCATTTAATACATATGTATACATATATATGCATACATGTATATATGTAGATATATAAAAGATTTTCCCATCCCTATACCTGTCATATCTTCCTATGCCATTCCCATTTGAAAAAGAAAAAAATAATAAAGGAAACATTTGTAGTAAATACATATTATTAAACAAAATAGATTCCTACTCTGGACAAAATATATTTGTATCTTTGCCACTAATTATGGCTGGATGAAAAATCTTGATCAACTTCAATGTTTTTTAACCTTTCTTTAGGAATGATCTAATTAATGAAAGATGATCCATCCCTCTTCATCTTCATAGAAAGTAATTATATTTTTGAATGTTACTTCACTCTGGGGAACTGTCTCAAAAGAAAAGAAGAGAATCAATCTCATAAAATTCTAAGGATAGGAATAAGTGGAATGTATTTGTTGATAAGAAGGCATGTTCGAAAAAATGTGGAGCAGAAGATAAGAAAAGAAGTATGAAGCACATGGAAGGGAGTAGTTGGAGGAGAAAAAAGACTTATCTCGGGATGGTTCTCAGAATGGCTACCAGAAGATTCTTATTTTGAGAGATACCCACTTTCTTTAGCAGCATGAGCAACATCTACTCACCAACTGCCAACAAGATAAATAAACAAAAAAATTCAGATAAACATAAAATTCAAAACCTATCATTCATTCTAAGACCAGAGAAAAGTGGCATAGATGATGTCATCAGTGGCACATATGAATGGAAAAAAAGGTAAAAGATATAAAAGAATCATGTGGAAAAACAAAATATATCAAGGATTTAAAATGCAATCACCTTGGTAGTGTTCTATTTGGGTGATGATTTGGAGAATGGAGACCTGTGATTTTATTAGCCTAAGTCAGATAAACACAAAAAAACCTGGGTGTGATAGCTTCCTTCTCCCTCCAGGCCAGTTCAGCCCTCATGCCCTTCATCTAGGGAGGCAGCTCCTATGGAGAATGAACCAGCCGTCCCTACCAACTATCATCCAACTGCTACTCGCTGGGAAGGCAGGCCAGTTTAGCTGAGGCAATAAGGCACCATAAGGAAGAGATAGGAAGCAGCATGTTCCATATGGATCAGGTCACCACCCTCACTTTGCCCCACCCCGATCCTTTGAACCCCGTATCCTTTTAATGGCAATACTTCCAGTCCTTAGATATCATCCTGGGATGCCACCTCTGTTGCCTGGCAACAATCTCTACAAGTGCTACAGCCACATCTATCAAAGTCCTAGAAAAGACAATTCTTACCACCAAAGTCCTTGGCACTATCAAATGATTTGAAATCAGAAACTGGTACGGCTATCAGTGGAAATGCCAGTAAGAAGAGGCATTGCTATGTGCTACCTTAAGGACCACAAGACCTTTCCAACTGATTTGCAGCTGAAACCTTCTATATGTGTTATTTCTTCCATTAGAATTTGAGCTTCTTGAGAACAGAGGCTGTCTTACTTTTCTGTTTTTAGCCCCAGCACTTAGCACTGTGCTTTGCACATAGTAAGTATTTCAATAAATCCTTCATTCATCCATTCACTCATTCATTCATCTATAATGTACTACTTCACATTTCTAGGGCAAACTCCTGTTCTTAAGGCTCCCTTCCAAATCCTTGGTTCAGCTTTTCTCCCCTGGAATGCTCCTTTCCCTACTCTAGCAAACACCACCTTATAAAACCACGAGGTTTTATATAAAGTAGTTGCTCACATTAAAACTAAAGCAGACATAAACCAAAAAAAAAAAATACCAACTACTAAAAATTATGAGAGAGAGAGGGAGAGGGAGAGGGAGAGGGAGAGGGAGAGGGAGAGAGAAATTGAGATATTATGGTGGGCCTGATCATATATCATGCATTACATCATACACCTCTGTGCTTCTTAGAGTATACCTGCTTATTCTCACCAAATTCCACCTTTCCCTACCCCATGAGCTATAGCATGTTGTAGGCAGAAAACACAGGGCTTAGAATCTGAAGACTTTAATTTAAATTCCAGGTTCCATATTAAATGCATTAGATAAATAGATAGATATGCATATAATATAAATATATTGCTTGTTTGTTTGTTTTTGCTTTTTTGACTGGGCAATTGGGGTTAAGTAGCTAGTACATGTGTCAAGTGTCTGAGGCCGGATTTGAACTCAGATCCTCCTGACTCCAGGGCCGGTACTCTACTCACTGCACCACCTAGCTGCCCCTATAATATAAGTATAATATTTTTTTAGTATATTTAATATCATGTGAGTGTGCATATATATGTAAATGTGTGTGTGTACATGGATGATGTGGATTTTATTTTGCTTGACAATACATGTTTATAAAAGCAGTTTTTTTTTCCTTGCTTTCTCACTTGGTTGGGAGCAGGTAAGAGGGATAGCATGCGGATCTGAAAATAAAATTTAACTTAATTTAAAAAAGAAGGCAGAGGTCATGGCAGAATAGCTCCAATTTCTTTTTTGTCAGGCTTTCTAAACTGGTAGAGCATTAGATTGTTAGCTCCCTGAGGCCAGAGATTATCTTTTACCCCTTTTTTGTATCCCCAGTGCTTAGTTCCTGGCACATAGTAGGTGTTTAATAAATGTTTATCTATTGATTGACTTGGATAGTGGCAAAGATGGCAAGCTCATTAAATTTGTAAATGATGCAAAGTCAGGAGGAATAGCCATCCACTCTGGAAAAGTCAGGTTTCAAAAAAGCTCTTGATAAGCTAGAATATTGGACTTTTAACATTTTGATAATTATATTTCAATATAAATTTTTCCTTTGTAATTTTATCTATTTTATATTGTGCTTGAATAAACGTTATTGTAAGAAGAAGTTCCTGGGCAGTCCATATACATTAAAAATAAAATTTAAAAATGTGGGGGAAAAAAAGAAACCCTGAACTAAATGTAGGAAAGGGCATTGGGTTCTCCTTAGACAGGAAAATTAATGTGTTAACAGAACTAGTTTTATCTTGTGCCCAAAGGCAACAAGAAACATCACCTGGTCATTTAGGACATAGGATATTGGTCAGTTCTTATTGTATTACACATAACAACTCTCTGAAAAGAAAAAAAATGAAAATAATGACAGCTTTTGCAACAACATCCTTTGCTAAAGAAAGAGAGACCATCAACAAAGGACTCAGTCAAACTTAAAAATCCAATAAAATAGATTTTGCTATTCAGTGGCTTAAAAGCAAAGGTGGGAATCAGCTACGATGGTGAAAAATAAGCTGAAGAAAAATATGGTTCAGGAGTAAAGGAAATACCAAGGCCAAAAGCTTGGAGGCTTAGCACAAACCTCATGCCTATATATATGTCATGAATATTTTCTTTGACAAAAGAAATGGAGTAGTCAGAACCTATACACAAGTAAAGAAAAATTTCCTGCCAACTATGAAGAACTTAAAAGAGGGAATGGACAATATGCAGAGTGATTGGACAGAAATATATAGGTTCTGTCAACTGTATTAATGAAGAGAATATCCATGTTGATGAAATCATCTCTTTCAAACATTTATTTCAGTATATATTCAAAGAAGGAGGAATTCTACTTAAGTCAGAGTTGTTAAAAGGTGATTTGTACAAGTGCTTGGGCCTTGACACATGGGTAGATGTAACAACAGTGTTGCTAGCAGCTGTTGCAGGTGAAAGACAAACAACAAAAGCACACAGGAAGGCTGCCAGCACAGGTTCTTTGAACTGCTTTTCTAAGAAAAACAACTTTAAGAGGTTAACAATCTCATTTTAGGGTCAGCTAGGTGGCACGGTGAGTCAGGAGGACCTGAGTTCAAATCCAGCCTCAGACACTTGACACGTGTGCTGTCTGTGTGACCTTGGGCAAGTCACTTAACCCCAATTGCCCTGACAAAAAAAGCAAAAAAAAAATCCCAATATCATTATTAATTAAACACACATATATCATTCACTTAATTCAGGGAAAAAAGTCAGCACCCTGAACTTCGAAGCAAATACAAACAAAAATTACAAACACAGAAAATATAAAAAGTACAAATAACACAAATCAACAGACAGGCTTCTAGTTGTCTAACCAAATCTATGCATACATACATAGTTACCAGAGAGAAAAGCACCAACATTTGAATTTTCAAAGCGGCGGGGGTGGGGGGGGAGGGGGTGGTGTGATCTTTAACAACTACCCAGAGTCTCCACACCAACACTCTTCCAATGAGTGAACCTCCAACAAAATGCTAACCTCAGAGTATATACATACACTTCTTCAGGGTCAGAGCACTTCATACCAATCCAGGGTTTCACACCTCTCTCAACCAAGCAAAAGGGTGTGGGACTTTCTACAAACAAAAGCAAGACTCGATCAAAGGCACTCATTGCCTTAGTGCTGAAAAGCACTCCAAAACAAAAGACAACAAAAAGTCCCACTTTGTTTGCACTTACAGTAGGATAGATAGATAGATAAACAGACAGACAGACAAATAGATAGATAGATAGATAGATAGATAGATAGATAGATAGATAGATAGACAGACAGATAGATAGACACAGACAGACAGACAGATAGATAGATAGACAGACAGACAGACAGACAGATAGATAGATAGATATCCACATGGAGATATATATATAAACACACACACACACACACACACACATATATATATGTATATATATATATATATATATATATATGTATCTATCTCTATTTATCTATCTATCTATCTGGGAGTGAGTTTTCAAGTGGAAAGAAAGAAAAGCATAAGCAATAACATGGAGGAAGGACAGAACATGTGAGAAAGAAGCAGCAGCAGAAATTTAAATGCCAACTGAATGCCTCCACAGTTCTAACCAAGATTCAAAATTCCTTACACTATTGTCTTATGCTGTATTTATTATACAAACCCAGTACAAAATTGTAGAAAATATTCAATTAATTTGCATATTTTACCAGGTAATGATAAGTTCCAGTTAAATGTTGCCTTCACCGGTCTCACAGGTTTTTGGGGAGAAGGGAAATGGATTCATGGGGGTGAGGGAATGTAGTTAGGGAGGAGAGAAAATCAGAGAGGTAGCCTTTGATTGAATCGCATGTGGTCACTAAGTCTGCATCCCCAACAAGACATCATTATGAAGACAGGCAGCTGAATCTGTTTTACATATAGTCAGGTAGATGAAAATATGAATATTTTCAGAGAAAGTCCACTTTACAGAAACAAATCTCATTTCCTGGAAATCAGGTCACTTCATTTTCTTTCCTGCCATTAGCCAAGGACATCATCTGGGACAGTATCCAAATGAGTCCGTTATTACACACTCAGCTTAATTGGTTCTCCTCATTAATTTATTCCATTTTTGAACATACAAGGCAACCTGAAGATACCATACTGTAGAAGAATAACATTGAAAGCAAATGAGATTCCTGCTGCCCAGCTGAGAAATTCTTTCTTTTTGACCTTTTATTTTGAATTGTCAAATAGTACAGAAGCAGAGTTAATCTTTGCTTGTCAATTCACTAACTAGCTGTTCTAATATTTGCCAAAAAAAATAAAAATTCAAGGATGTTTATATTAATACTGGAATTAGTGTGTTGGTTTCAAGGTCCTCTTTGTTTTAACGTCAAGAAAATTAAATTCACAATAGAGAAGATCGAATAGTTAAATTATCGTGGAAGTAATTTGAGGCTTCTAACATATTAAAAAAATAAGAAACTAATAATATTTTACAAGTAAAAGTCAGTCCTGATTTAAGAAAATCTAATACATAAAAATTGTTTTAAAAAATAGTAAACTATGAAGTAATGATTCATGTTAAAATATGAATCATGAAAATAGCAATCTCCTCAATCCACTAAAAATATGACTCTTTGAAGAAAAAGTATTTAAATGCAAGCAATTTAACTGTAAAGGGAGGTGCAGCTGCAATTCTTTGATTGGTTCATTCTCACCCATAATAATGAAAACCTTTTTCAGAAATGCCTGTGTCTTGAAGAAGCCAGATTTCTCTTCAATAGTATCACACTTCTACGAGTCATGGCCTAACAAAGAAACCTGGGACCAGTCATATACTTATCAGGATATTGACCATAATGCACCAGTACAGAAAAACAATTTATTCATATGAAATATAGCAAGCTTTCCCTGAATGGAACTTTGCAAAGTAGCTTCATATGAACCGGTGTTGAAGCAAAGGAGATACTATTCCTTTAAGGAAGCTTCAGGGTTGGAACCACTAAGGAAAGAAGTCATCAAATCAAGTCAACAAGCATTTTAAGTGTCTATTAGGTGCCAGGCACAGTACTAAGTGCTGGAGTGGGGTTACAAACAAAGGCCAAAAAAAAAAAATCTCTGCTCTTAAGGGGAAAAATCAATTCTACATTTTGGAGGGTATATCAGAGCAACAAGCTACAGGCTGTGGGCAGGGACCAAAAGTAGACAAGGAGGAGGCCATGTGGTGATTCTGACCCTAGCAGCTGTGGTGAAATCCTGGTGACCCCATCTACCTACACACACTGGTGAACAGATTGCACATGAACTTGTACATTTTGCCAGAAAACATCTTTCCTCATTTGCCACCTTAAGTGGTGTAAGAAAGTTGTGTTTAGTTGTCTAGTTAGTAAGAAATGACTCTACTACACAATTCCATGGTTATTCATGTTGCTTTAGGGCCCAAACCCTTTTGCTGATTAGGTGTGAAGCTTTCAGACCCTGAGAAAGATATATAAACTCAGAGTTTAGCATTTTGTTTAGGGCTTTCACTCACTGGAAGATCATTGTGTGATTTGACTAGACAAGACTCTGGGCAGCTGTTGTTAAGAGCCCCCCCTGCTTTGAAAAAACCCAATGTTGGTACTTCTCTGGTAACTATGCATTGCTATAGATAGACTGGTTTGTGTTATTTGCTCTGTTTATATAATGTACGTTTGTGATTTCTGTTTGTATTCTCTCTGAAGTTCAGGGTGCTGGCTTTCCCTCCAGAACTAAGTGAATTATATATATATATATATACATATACATATATGTATGTATATATATACACATATACATATATGTATGTATATATATACACATATACATATATGTATGTATATATATACGTGTGTGTGTGTGTAGGTATATACACACACATATATATACATACACACACATATAAATATAGACATATAGATACACACACATACACATATAAATATAGACATATAGATACACACACACACACACACACACACATATTTGATTAAAGTGAGATTGTTAACCCCTTAAAGTTGCTTTCCTTAGAAAACCAGATCAAAGAACCTGTGCTGGCAGCTTTTGCTGCTGGTCTTGTTGGTTGTTTCACCTCAGCAGCATCTGCAAGCAACATTGTTGTTACACTTTATCAAAGCAATATTATGTACGGAAAAGGAATCAAAACCTGGCTCTACTACTTTCTACCTATGTGACCTTGGGCACGTCATCTGTCTCAGTAATCTCATCTACATGATATGAAGTTTGGATATGATACCATCTAAGGATCCCACCAAGTCCTCAATCTACGATCCTCCTACAATGACAGCTTTAATAGCTGAGAGACTATAGATGCAGTTGCTGTTTTTAACTATTATCTTATAAAGAAACATTATAAAGAGAATTCTTGAAAGACCAAAGAGAAGACCTGAAAGACTAAAACTGAATAATGGGCATGCATTTTCAGAATTGAGAAGTCAGCACGTGTAGGCTACCTTAACTACGACCTTTTTCAAACATGTTATAAGGTAAATATTTATTTGTCTTTGTTAGACTATTGTTAAAGAGTTTATATTTATTTATTTATATACATATATTTTATATTTTATTTATTGATATTTATAAAGAGATATTTATTTAAGCTTAAGAGGTTGAGGAATAGATATGGAAATATACATGTATAGATAGTGTGTGAGAGGGGAGACAGAGAGAGACACACACAGAGTGAGAGAGGGAAAGAGAGAGACAAAGAGACAGACGGGGGATGAGAGAGAGGGGTGAAGGGAGAGAGGAGGGAGAGAGAGAAAAAGAGGAAGAGAGAGACAGACAGACAGACAGAGACATTAGGGGGAGAGAGAAAAAGGGAACAAATGCTTATGAGAAAAAAAGATTTTTCAGATTTCTTAAATAATATTTAATAAAATAGAGTGAAGTCTCAGAGATAATTAACTGAGATGTGTTACAATTTTAATAATCGTTTGCAATATCAGACCATGTTCCTTGATTGCCTTAGAACCAAAGATGAGAATGAAGAATGAAAATGCACACCATGTAGAGAGAAAGGTGATAACCCCACCTAGGATATACATGAGGATGAACCCTAGAAGCTTATTACATGTTAGATTTTTAATTTTTTCTTTCCAATAGGTATTTTCCCTTGTTATAAAACCAGTGTAATCAAAAATGCAAAGTTCCTGACAGTGTTACATATGATTAATGAAACTGATTTGACTATTTAACTATTTTATTTGATAATTACATCAATTATATTAATGCCATTATTTAATTGCTGTATATGTTGCATATTTAATGTTTAACATAATTAGTTTGCTAAATACAATTTTAATGTTACAATTACTTGAAAAAATGGAGGCTGATATGTTTAATAAGTATGAAATTTTTAATCAAGAATTCAAAAGGGTCTCTTAGTTTTAGGAGTGGATCCAAAGAATAAAATGAAGGACAATACAAGAATACTGAAAAGAAAGGTTAAAGAATTAGAATGTTGCATGGTAATTCATAGTAACATGAGGGCTGGCAAGACCATTCAGTTACGTGATGCATAAAAGTTCAAAAGACATAGCTATGTGTAATTGATTATTTTATTAATTATGCTAACAATAATTAATAAAAGGGGTCACTGTCATTCTCCAAGGCCAAAGACCTTTCATGGAACTCATTTATTGTTATAATGAGAGGTAGACCTATTCTAAAGGGTGGAGGGGGCTGAGGGATCATGACTAATTATTTCACTCATAGATGAAGAGGGGACTATCTCAAGCCAGCCCAGCCTCAGTCTCAAGCAATCTAGCCTGCTCCAGAGGAACACAATGGGGTGGAATTCACCTTAGATTAAATCATTTGTAAGACTTTCTAGCTGGATGGGGTGACATTCCCAAGATTTCATGTCATCACCCACCCTGTCCGTCAGAACTGAGGAAGGAAAAAATCCTGGCTCTCCCCAATATTTGGTTACTTAATAATCATTTTTCTCAGTTAGAACTCCAAAGTAACTAGGTGACACAGTGGATAGAACACTGGACCTGGAGTCAGGAAGACCTGGGTTCAAATCTCACCTCAGATAATTTTTTTAATTTATTTTTTAATTTAATTTTTTAATTTTAATTTTTAATTTAATTTTTTAATTTATTTTTTAACTTTATTTAATTTATTCAATATATTTAGTTTTCAACATTGTTTTTCACAAGAGTTTGAATTACAAATTTTCTCCCCTTTTCTACCCTCCTGCCCACTCCAAGATGGCATATATTCTGGTTGCCCTGTTCCCCAGTCACCCCACTCCCCTCCCATCCCCTTTTCCCTTCCTTTCTTGTAGGGCAAGATAAATTTCTACACCCCATTGCCTGTGTATCTTATTTCCTAGTTGCATGCAGAAACATTTTTGTTTTTGAACATCTGTTTTTAAAACTTTGAGTTCCAAATTCTCTCCCCTCCCCTGCCCACCCACCCTCCCTAAGAAGGCAAGCAATTCAACATAGGCCACACGTGTATCATTATATAAAACCCTTCCACAATACTCATGTTGTGAAAGACTAACTATATTTTCCTCCATCCTA
>CM053622.1:460298762-460318525 GCA_028646595.1 Phalanger gymnotis
AAGAGTTCTATGTTCCACGCTTGGGCGGATGCGCTGCCTCACCAGCACTCCTCCTTCCCCAAGAACCCCCAACCCAGACTGGGCTTAAATCTTCAGCAGGCTCTGCACTCCTGCTCTGATCAGCCACTTAATTCCTCCCACCAAGTGGGCCTGGGGCCAGAAGCAACTGCAGCTGAATTTCTAAAGCTGCCCCGCCTCCATTGCCCCAGGGGTGGATAGCCGAACCGCAAACTCCGTCTCTTCCCGCAGCTTTTCCCACCAACCTTCTGTGTTGTCTTTGCTGTTTTTGGGTTGTGAGGTCTGGTACGTGCCACAGCTCAGTAATTCAGCATGCTAGGGCACTCTCCACTCCACTCCTGGTCTCGTCAGTCTGTGGTCTGCCACGCCGTGCCGCGCCGCGAGCGCTGGGCTCTGCTTAGCTCAGCTCCACTCCGCTCAGCTGGGAGCTGGGAGTTCTGTGCGGGACAGACCTTACCCAGAGACCATCCAGGCTGTCCTGGGCTGGAGCCCTGCTTCCCTCTGCCACTTTGTGGGTTCTGCAGTTCTAGAATTGGTTCAGAGCCATTTTTTTATAGGTTTTTGGAGGGACTTGGTGGGGAGCTCACGCCAGTTACTGCTTTCCAGTCGCCATCTTGGCTCCGCCCCCCGCAATACACAGTTCTTTAAGACTATAAGTTGTAGAATAGTTGCTGATAGAGGTGTTAGAGGAAGCTTTTTCAAGGTGAGTTCTTTACACCAGCGGTGTCAAACTCAAATGGAAACAGAAAGTACATAAAGATCCCTCAACCACATATTAACTTAGAAAAGCACATATTCATCCACATCCAGAGAAAGAAACATGGAGTCTGAATGCAGGTCGAAGCATATTATTTGCTCTCTTTTTTTGTTTTTCCTTTTTCATGGTTCCTCCCATTCCTTATAATTCTTCTATACAACATAACTAATGTGAAAACATGTTCAATAAGAAAAAAAAGAAAATACCGGGAGAATGTAAACAAAAAAAGAAATAAGTTTCATTCAGTAAAAAGGAAATTGAGTTTGGAATTAAAAGACCTGGGTTTGAAGAAAAAAAATAAAAAGAAAAACACATATTAACATTATCTACATCCTATTATATTTTTATTTATTTTTGTTAAATATTTCCCAATTACATTTTAATCAGGTTCTGGCACACTGGCAATACTTTTGCCCTACATCAATGAAACCACTAGTCCCGTCAAATAAACAAACACTTAGGTAAATAAATGAATGAATGAACAAAAAATTCTCACCTTACTTAAATACTATCTTGGTCCAAGGACACCTTTTTCTCAGGCTCACATACAGTTGTCTTATGTGTTTGCAACTACAATGCTAAATATATTTTCCTGTATGACAAAGACAGAGACTAGGCAGTGAATTTGGTAGTTTCTTTACTGGCCAATCTTCAGCTGAAAGATTCTCCAAAAAGTTTTTATTCATGTCTTAATATGTAGCAATATATACAGCACACTGATTACAGTGAATTTAATCTAGCATGCCTTTACAAAAAGCAAATGTATAAGCTGCATTATGAATCAGTTTTACTGGTATGTTTAAAATGAGTGTGGCCCGTCAAGACCCCATGTCAACCTCATTTATTTGATTCTGTCATAGAAAAGATAACCAGAAGCATGAACTGGAGGAGAGGACCTGGAAGAAATAGAAAAATCTCTCTTTTACTCTCAGATTCTTTCTTGCCCTATGTTAAGAAAAACTGCATAATCCCAAGGGTGAGTCCTTTTACTTGGCACTTTGATGTATCTGTGATTTCATTTTCATGGTTCTTCTTTTCAAAATGAAAACCCTCTACATCTTCTCAATGTTCAATTCCTTACTGTATTTTCTTGTAAATCCTCTATAGAAGAGCTCTTCAGCCCCCTAGAAAGTAGTTTCTTTTTTTTTTCCCTCAGGGATATCAATGTACCATTAAGTCTTTCTGTCTGTTGACTCTAACGTTTCACGGTCAACCTATTTTCTTGAAATGGAAAAAAAAATCAACGTTGAATTTTTTTTTTTCTTGGACACATGTAGTAGGAAGGCCGAATTTATAATCTCAAATATAATCATGTATATGTTTGAATGGTTTGAAATTGCCAGGTATGTGGGATTCTCTAAGTAGAAAGCATCAAAACATTTATTTAGGCCTCAGAGCAACAAATTAGCGAACCAGCCTCCCCATTCTGACATCTTGACCAAAAAACCCCAGGCCCAGTAGGCCCGCCTCACAAGAGTAACCAGGAGGCCACATAAAAACAAGATGGTATTTAGCCAATCCATATTTACTGGCCTCAAGTCCTTGCTCCCACTCCTGGGTTGGCCCTCTGCTTCTGCAGCTCCTGCTTTGGCTTTTTTTCAGCTTCAGCTGTAGTTTCTCGCCTCCCCTCCGAAGCTGCAGCCGAGCCTCTGGTGTTCTCAAGCCCGGCCTCAAAGACCAGAGACCATTGGTTCCTGAGTTGGCCCTTCTTAAGTCATTAATCTATACCCACACAGGTTTCACACCTGATAGGGCTTTGGGCCTGGGGCTTAGCACTTAACAGCTGAAAGTACTTTCAGTCAAAGTAAACAAAAGCCAAAACTCCTGAAGTGACTTTCACTCAAAGTAAACAAAAGCCAAACTCCTGAAGTGCTAAGGAGCCCATTTTGCCTTGCCGACAGGACACATCAAAAATAAGCCAATTTTAATTTCAGCAAAGTAATTATTTGTTAAATACTGAACTAAGTTCAAGCTGAAATCTCGAATGATTATAAAGGAAAAAGATAAAAGACCCTAGTGATGTGCCCTTAGCAACATTGAAGAGTTCCCAGGGAAAGATGTATTAGCAAATGATTAAAAAAAAAGTTGGCATAATCAACTTAAATCATTCCAGTTCTCATTCTAAGAAGAATGAATGTCCTCTTGTATTCTCCAGTCACCTGTGAGTTTTCCATCTGTCAAACATAATTGAGGTGAAGCAGCTGCATCAGAGATATTCACAGCTGTCTAGAGCAGTTTCCCTACGGAAACACACCATTTTCCAACAGAGGGCAAAGATGTCATGTCTGCATGGCTATTGTGGTGGCTTATTGTGAAACAAAACATAAAGTGAAAAATTGAGATCTCAAATTCTTTTTAAGGAATTTATAAGTATCTGCAAATATAATGACCTGAACTAAAATGTTATCCTAGCTTTCAAAGTCTGACTTTGTTTAAAAAAATAAAACAAAAGTTGACTGGTTGCCTATTTTGGTCAATGTAAGTTATAATAATAGACTCCAAGTTGGAAGGAACCTGTGAGGGCATTTAAGTGGACCTTTTTGGGGGGGCAGGGGGGAACAGGCTGAAGCTGACAATGAGTATATTTCTTCATTTTTACGAATAACAATAGCTATGACGATTAATAAATTGTGGTTTTCTGCTTTTTGAATTTTTTCTGTCTTTTTTCTTCATGATGCCAGGGGCTTTTCTTTGGTTCTTTGCAACAATTTATTTGATGCGACCATAAGCCCAATCGACAGAGTGGTCAAATCTGCATTTTATACTTTTTTATAGTTAATTAGAGCACTGAAAACCAGCCTTTTCGTAGAGAATCAGAGGGAGAATCCCACTGAAACCTTCAATGACTCACAATCTACCCACATCTAGGGTAGAAAAAAAGACACACCTGAACAGCGATTTTTGCTACAACACATTCAACAAGTGTTCATACAAATTTTAATTAAAGACTTCTATCAAGATGAACTACTACCTCCTGGAGTAACCCATTTCACATTTTGGAAATCTCCAATTCTTAGAAACTTTTTCCTTCAATTGTTAATAAATTAACTCCTCTGTGATTCTTATGTATTAATTCCAGCTCTGCACTCTGGGCCAAGCAAAACAAGGGATTCCGCTTGTACACGCAAAATAACAAATGCAAATTCTTGAAGAGTGCTTTCATAAACTCACACTCTCACCAGTCTTCTTTTCCCCAGATTAAACATCTTTTGTTCCCTCAGCCAAGACTTGTGTGGTATGATTTCCAATTTTCTAACCATCCTGTTCACCTTCCTCTGGACAGTTTTTCATTATCTTTGTGAACTAGACAGTTTATTATTATCTTCAGTAAAATGAACTGAAGAGTTTGGTTATGACTTGATTAGGACATAAAGATTTTCAGCTCCCCTGTCCTGGATATTGTATACTTCAATGCAGTTTAGTCGCATTGCCAGTTTTAGCTAATCCTGAGCTGCTGGTCCATTGCAAGTTGGAATCATGAACCCCTGAACCAAAAGATCCTGTAGTCTAGCTCTACTCATTCTATATATGAATAATCTAAGGCCCAGAGAGATCACTTCCTGCCTAAGTGACATACTGAGCTAGTGATAGGAGTATTCAAACATTTTTCTTGGTTCACAATTAACAACCCTTTCTAGTACATTATGCTGCCTACTTATCAGATCCAAGATTTGATGTTTTATTTATTTAATTCATGATGTGCTTGGATGACTGACTAAAATTTAAGCTTTTCCCTTTTCCCATTAGTATTAGATTCACTTCAATATCTCGAAGGGAGATGGCATCAGAAGGGAGGGAAGGGGATATATACTTCAAACAGGAGAAAGGGTAAGAATCCATCCTGACATTTGGCATTTGCTATCACTGACATGAGTTATTTCTACAGTCATGTCCCTTATGATTAGAAGGTTTGACAATTATCTCTCTGTATAATGACCAAATTTTCTGAACCGCAAATCATTCTACATGGTCTGTAAAGGGACATTTCTTTTGCCAAGCCTCATTAAAAGAACAGATTGCACTTTCATCTCTTGAAATTCAGACATTCTTAGAAAATCTGGGATGTGCTCTTCTAGCCCTCTGGGCTTTGATCTGAAATTCAGTTGCAATTAAATGGTGTCGATGCTGGTAGTCAGGTAGTATAAACTCATCTTCCTGAGTCGAAATCCAGTCTTATATCTTTACCAGCTGTGTGACATTGGACAAGTCACTTACCCCTGTTTGCCTCAGTTCTTCATCTGTAAAACGAGCTGAAGAAGGAAATGACCACTTGGCTCATGAAGAGTCAGACATGACTGAAATGACTGAACAATGACAAATAACAAAACAGAAATCAGAGGAAGTATACACAGAAGAATGTCTATATATATGTACATTAATAATCAGAGCATGGATTATCTCTTTTGCAACCTTTATCAAGGATGACAGAATAATAGATTTCCAGTTGCAAAGAAAATGAGGTGTCTTTTAATCTAAACCATTAATCTAAACCAATTCATAGGTGGGGAAATGAGGCTCAGAAATTTTAAATGACTTACTTAAGCATGCTTATATGAACTTAATATATGAAGAAAAGACTTCTTATTGAAGTAACACCTTTAAAGTTGCATTTTATTCCATTGAGTCAAATACTTTCTATAAAAAAAAGTTGAGCCTTGCATTCTTTTTTTTTCTTTTCAGTCAAGTGAGTTAATGGGAAGATGCAATCTGCTTTTGAAAATGATTTGCAAAAGTCTGCATGTGCTGTTCTCATTTTTTTCAGCAAGGATTCCCTCAATACTAAAGTAGGTCATCCTCATAAAGATTTAATAACAATGAGAAAATAGCATGTGCGTTATCATTTATTGATATGCACTCAATTGTCTTTTTGGAGTAGTAATATCATCTGTGACTCTTCCTATTCTTTTGGAATCTTTCATATATCTTGAAAACTGGTCTCTCAAAGCCTTCAATATTATGTCCATTCCCAGAAGCATTTCCTCTGTGTGTACTTGGTCTGTCATATCTAGTCACTCTTCAGGACTTTGTCATTACAAGTGCCATTTCTCCTTCTTCACATAGATCATCAGGGACTGAGATGTTAGAGTCCAAATACAGTAGGGTCCATTGTCACTGATGCTGAAAATAGATCATTATAAACATACTAACAGATCTCTCATTTTCTGTTTATTTTTCTACTCCTTGCCAGTTTGATCTATAATAACTGGGGATTGTATACTTAGTTGAGTCTCACAGCAAGTTTTCTTCATACTTGTTTTCACCTCCACTGCTTTTCATCATTTTATGAAGCAATAATGGTTATAATCTTTTGCCACGTCCTCCATGGTATTTTACAGATGGATTTGTCCTACAAAACAATGTTACCTTGGTTTCCATTTCTCGCCTCTTGGCAAGGAGTCTAAAAATTAATTGACTAAAATGCCTTCTGGGCTCTTACTTTTATAGTCAATGACACTCTCAAATTTATCACTGGGATGTCATTGTATGGCCTAAAGGGAGACTAAATAAACATCTCTAGTCTCTTCTTCTCTGTCTCTTCACCAAGAAAGACTTTAATTCCTGCCAGTGGAGGAGGCAGGAGGTAGAGGCCAAAGACTGTTCTTCTCTCATCAGAGAGAGGGGGTACTGGGCTAGAATCATATCTATTGGTTCCTTATACTATAGAGTATAGTCTATACACACATATATACACATATACATATATAGAGACTATAAATAGAGACAGAGAGAGTGTGTAAGGGCAAGCAAAGTAAGACTTTTTACTTTTTTTTTTTCTTTTGGAGTGCTTCTCAGCACTAAGGCAATCAAGTGCCTTTTAGTGAATCTTGCCTTTGTTTGTGAGAAGGCCCACACCCTTTGGCTAATGAGGTCACTGTAAGGTGAGAGCTGTGAAGCCTTCAGGCTCTGAAAAAGGTATATATACTCTGAAAGTAGCCATTAAGCTAGAACTCTCAGAACTGCAGGAGGAGAGGTTTTGCTTAAGGGCTTACTTACTGGAAGAGTGTAATGTGATTTGACCAGACGAGCCTCTGGGTAGCTGTTAAGGAACCCCCTGCTCCAGCCCCCCCAACCCAGCTTTGAAAAACCCGAATGTTGGAGCTTTTCTGTCTGGTAACTATATATGTAATGTCTTGGTCAGATGGCTAGAAGCTTGTCTGTTGATTTGTGTTATTTTGCTCTGTTTATATAATTTCTGCTTGTAATTTCTGTTGTGTTTTCTCTGAAGTTCAGGGTGCTGACTTTTTCCTCTGAACTAAGTGAATGAGACATGTGTATGTATGTATGTTTAATTAAAGTAAGATTGTTAACCCCTTAAGGTTGCTTTCTTTAGAAAAGCAGATCAAAGAACCTGTGCTAGTCGCCTCCTGTGTGCTGGTGTTATTGGCCTTATATAGCCACAGTAGAGGAAAGTAACATTGTCGTTAGAGAGAGAGAGAGAGAGAGAGAGAGAGAGAGAGAGAGAGAGAGAGAGAGAATGGTCTATACTTTTCAGGATCAATCTAAATTTCTGATTGCTATTTGTTAATGGAGAAAAGATAACTCCAAACTTCATATCCAATGCTTGACTTACTTCTCACCAAATATCATTCCCATATTGAACACATAGCAGCTAGCAAGAAGAACATTTATCCATGTCTATAGTAAAATAAAAATCAGAGAAAATATACATAGGAAAATATATGCCAAACACTACAGAGTAAACGAACTCTCCTAATGAGAGTGAGGTAATTCAGCTCAGCCAAGAGAGAGTCCCACATCTCATCCAAAAGGAATTTTCTTAGTCTCTAATGTAGCAATCTAGACATAGAGACATGATAGAGACTGGCAGCTCCCTTCATGTTAGCTTCTTTGCAGTCTTTTCCTTCAGTCAACTGAAGTGGTGGTTAACATCATCCAACTTTTATTTAGAAGCTAGAAGCCAGAAGTGCCTGAAGTGACTACAGAAGCCAAAGAATCTGAAGATACTCAAAGCTCTCTTCCCTCCTGATGTTGCCAATTCTTCTCTGCCCTTCATGAATACACATGGAATTGCTCAATGAGGAGAGAGTTCCATAGAAATGGGCTTTGGAACTCAGGTTGGGTTACCCTTAATTTGAATTTGTATATTCAATATTGATAAGTAGAGTCAATATTTTTGTCTTTTTCCATTTCCCATTTTTGGCAACTATAGTTTAGCTCAACACAAATGAAGATATTCCAATGACATGCAATGCTCTCTCATCTTTGCCCTTTCTTCTAATTTGGTGTTGATGTTGACTTTTGTTTTAGACTGATTGATGATCTGCCTACAATTCAGAAATGATCCTTATAATAGTAATGCTATTTCTCATCCATTCAGCAATAGTTCCTTTTGTGGTTTGTTAGTTTGTTTTAAGGGGAGAGGTATTGCTTTTTCATGCTACTCGCGCCTGTATTGTTAATGTATTTTTGCTTAATGGGAAGATCTTTCTCATCCATTAATAGGCCCAGGTGACCTGCTTAAATCACATGGAAGCCTAAGTCATATGTGGTGGGAGGAGCTTGCTGAATGGGTAGAGCAGGAAGGGTGAGGCAGAACTGAGAGGATGTGAGGTCAGAACAGTTAGAGAGGTGCCAGAGAGAAGATACAGGCAAGCAGACAGCTAGGATTGTGAGTGTTTGTTTGTGGGAAGGCCTGAGCCAGGGAAAGGCTTTGGAATGGTATTGCTCCCTGCTGTGATAATGTGTATTAACTTCTTTGTTGCTGTGATGGATTGGGTTTACTGGTGTTGGCATTTGGCTTTCTGGTGTCTGAATTCTGTATAGAGAATCTGTTATATTTTGCGATTTAGAACTATGACAGCATATTCATAGTCTCTGTCGGCATTGTGAATATTCAATTTTTTGAAGAACATATTTTCGATAGACAGGCATCAATTTTCTGAATAATCTATAAACCTTCTGTCTAATTTCTTTCTTAAGCCTGAACTATATTTTCCAACATTATTTTTTGCCATTTCCCCTCATGCCTACTTTATGATTAAAGTCATTGAATACTAAAGAATATGTAGAATTTATTTAGAAGAGTTTATCAAATTATCGTATTAAATTGTGTGACAACTTAAATAATGTAATATAAATCCAATAAACTCTGAAAGGTCAATGGCTGTATGTCTGAGATGCAAAGGGTAGGCTTCACTACAACTTTACTAAGTTGTTATAACGATCAAATGCAATATTTGTGAAGCCTTTAGCATTGTGTTTGGCAAGTAGTAAGCACTTAATACTTATTCCCTTCCGCAATGAAAGAAGACATAAAAGCTGACTGAGAAGGAGAAGTGAACAAATACTTTTCAAAAGTGGTCATCTCAAAGAATACTTCACAAGGAAACAGAATCAAAATACCCTGAAGAAGATGATGTAATTACAACAAATTCTGCAAGGTCTTCTGAAACTACAGCAGAGCAATGTTCAAGAACCTCTTAAATGGCTCAGAAGAGCAATCAAAGGCATAAGTGAAATTATAAAAAGAAAAATATGGAAATAAAACAGAGCTCCTAAGGTCTGACAAGAGAGTAGAAGCTTTTGGAGAAAAGACAGAGACATTCTTGAAAACAGTAGATTCTCTAAAAAAGAGAGTGAAGGAATTGGAACCTAGAATGGAGAGAGAGAGAGAGAGAGAGAGAGAGAGAGGTAAAGAGAGAGAGAGAGAGCAAATTAATTGAGCAAAAACAAAAGAAAATTTGAGGAACTGATGGAGAACTCTATAAAATGATGACATTAAATTAGGAACATTAGAAAGAGAAAATATAAGAATTGTAGCTTTTGTAAAAAAAATCATGAAAAAGAAATTTAAAATATCATCCTTCAATAAAGTGCATAGGATAATTTTCCAGAAATATGAGAAGTAAATGACAGTATATACTATTTTTGTTAGAAATAATATATCTTATTTGTTTTAATTAGCCACGATCAGCCTTCTTACTCCCATCTCCAAACCCCAGCCAAATGAGAACACAAGGAAAGCAAAGCCCGTTACAAATATGTATAATTCATCAAAACAAATTTCCTCATTGTCCATATCTGGGGGGAGGAGAGAGGAATTGTCTTATTTTGTACTCTATGTCTTTCACTTCTCTATCATGATGTGAGTATCATGTTTCATCATCACTAGTCCTCTGGAATCCTAGTTGGGCATTATATTAACAAGAATTTAGCATAATAGTAACTCCTCACCTTAATATATTATAACTTGTTCATCCATTTCCCAATTTATAGACATCCCCTCAGATAATCAATCTTTGCCATCCCAAAAAGAGCTATAAATATTTTTCTATATTCTTAAAATTTGTTTCACTTAGAATTAACTCCTCCCTTAATTTGCCCTCCCTCTGGTCCTCCTCTCCCTTATTCCTTTTTCCTTCCTATTTCTGTGTGTGTGTGTGTGTGTGTGTGTGTGTGTGTGTGTGTGTGTGTGTGTGTTCTTCCTTCTTCTGACTGATTCAAAAGAGCATGACATTCAAGTTCATCCACTTTCCCCTCTCCCTCCTCCTTATTTGTATGGATATCTACTTGTACACTGGGCTTAAGTGAGATAATTTTCCATATCCATCCTTTCCCTTTTCTCCAACCTGGTATATTCCTCTTCCTCTCTCTTTCTGGTTTTGTTTTTTGTAATATTATCAAGACACAAGAGATCTACTCCCAGGCCTTGTCTAATTGGACTCACTCTATGTATCCTGATGATGATAGAGTTGCAAGGAGACAAATGTAACATCTCCACATATTTGACTGTAAGCAGCTTATCCTTTTTTAGTCCTTTATCAATGTTCATTCATGTTTCCCTTTTTATGCTTTTCTTGACTCCTGTTTTTGAATTTCGAAGCTTCTCCACAGCTCTGATCTTTTCATCGTGAATGCTTGGAAGTCCTCTACTTCTTTTAAGATTCATTTTTCCCCCTGTAGCATTATGCTCAGTTTTCTGGGCAAGTTATTCATGGCTAAAAGCCTGTGTCTTTTGCCTTCTGGAACAGCCTATTCCAAATTATCCACTCCTTTATAGTGGGGGCTGCTAAATCATATACGATCCTGGCTCAGTCATTCTTATATGCTTTCTTTCTTACTGCTTACAGAATTTTTTTCTTTGACCTAGCAATTCTGGATTTTGGCTATGGTATTCTTGAGAGTTTTCATTTTGGGCTCTCTTTCAGGAGGTAACTAATGGATTCTTTTTATTTTCACTTTGCCCAGTTATTTGAGATATAAGCCGTTTTCTTTCAAGATTACCTGAAATGTGATGTTTAGCATCCTTTTTGTTTTGGTTTGGTTTTGATTATAGTATTCAGATATATCAATAGTTCTTAAATTTTTTCTCCTCGATTTGTTTTTTTAGGTCAATTGTTTTTTGCTATGAGATACCTCATTTATTCATATACTTATTTTTTGTCTCAGAGGTTAATGGTTTCTATTTGGTCCATTTAATTTTCAGTTTTTCAGTTTTTTCAGTTAAATTCAATTAAATTTCCATTTAATTGTTGCTAGGGCAATACCTTGTGCCAAGGTATGAATCCCCTTTCCAAGTTTTTTCTTCCTTAGTTCTCATTTCTTTGCCATTTTTTTCCTCTTGCATTTTCATTCCATTTATTAAAAAAATAAAAATAATTGGGGCATCTAGGTGGAGTAGTGAGTAGAGCACCGGCCCTGGAGTCAGGAGGACCTGAGTTCAAATCCAGTTTCAGACACTTGACACACTTACTAGCTGTGTGACCTTGGGCAAGTCCTGCCTTCCCCCCTGCAAAAAGAAAAAAGAATTAAAAAAAAAGAATTTAAACTCTTTTGAAAATTCTTGCTTCATCTATTCCGGGAACTTTAGTTGAGTCTTTGACCAAACTATTTTCTCTGAGGAATTGATTGTAAATGTTTTGGAGTCACTCTCTTCCACATTTGTGTAATGAGTGTGCCTTCTACCATACTAGCATATTATGATAAAGTTCTTTATTTTTTCTCCCGATCTTCCAGCCTTCTTTTTGACTTTGGAATTGATTTTCGAACTGGACTCTGTTTTACTTCTGGAGGTAAGGTCTGGCCTTTGTCCTGTTGCTACTTTCTTTGGGGCATTGGTTCTGGTGCTGGTCATTGATTTCAGGGACAGGCTGGGAACATGCAAACTTTCAACCAAGTAGTCTGATCCAAGACCAAGTCTGATCGTTGCCTCCTTGGTTTGAACTCTGGAAGTTCCTGATTGGGGTTTGGGTCTGTGTCAGCTAGCTGGCAAAACTCTATTGGTTTAGAGTATCAGAATTGTAGCCTACCCTTTGGTCTGTGATTCCTGCCCTGATCATTGCTCTGAAGACTGGGCTAGAAGCTCAAAATGACCCCTTGCTCTGCACTTGGGGTCTGAGCCACACCACTGTTGCTGCTGGCTTGTACTTCCTCTTTTCTTTGTACAGCCCCCTGGGCCTCACTAGCAGGGAAACACCACCATATCTGGAGAGAAAATTGTCTCATTTTATACTCTATGGTGCTGGTGCCCATCTCAGTCCAACCTGAATCTGACCCACAACTGTGTAGAAAGTGACAAAGCTTCCACTTTGCTTCTGGCCCCATTGCAGTGTTCTGATGGTTCCCTGGTATAGGTCTGGGACTTCCTCCTGTCCTAGTATGTAGCTTCTCCCTTAGAGCTGAACTGGTTTGTAATGTCCTCTCCTGGCCCAACTCTGTTCCCAATGTTTGCAGACACCTTTGTCTGGATTTCTCCATTAGCATTTGGTCTGATGCATTTTTAGATCTGTTTGGAGGAGTTTACAGGGTAGAAATCACTACACTGTTTCCTAACACTCAGCCCTCTTGGTTCCTTCCAGCAAAGAATATAGACAGTATATATTAAGAGAATATAAAGAAAACCAAAAGAAACAAATGTAACACAAAATGAAAAAAAAATGAAGTCAAATTTCAGAATAACATTGAATGGCACGTTTTAGGAGAGCAGGAAAAACTACTGTCACATATCAAGGAGGATCTAGCAGAATAACAGGATTATTAATAACATAATAATATTGCTTACAAAAAAGCAAAAGAACAATCGGATATGATATTGTAAAAACCAATAAAGATCTGCCAGAATCCGAGAATAACATCTTAAATAACTGAGCCTAACTATCACATAAAATAATTGGACATTCTATAAAAGGAAAATATAGTTGTAAGTAAATTAATATTCAGGAGGAAAATCTCATTCTTTAATTAGAAAATCAATATTATAGATTATAAGATAAAAATAGAAGAACTCCTCTTGAATAGGGAGGGAAGAGGTTGGGACAAAGTCTCAAAAAAAGTCTGGTCAGCAATTGAAAGCAAAGATTTTAAAATTTCTCTTCCTGGTTTTTGGGTAGTGTAAATATAAAAATAGAGTATGATAACGGAGGGAAGAGTAGGGAGGCAGGAGGACACGTGTGTGGGGGGGGTAGGAGAGAAATGGGAGAGAGAAAGACAGAGAGAAAGACAGAAGAGAGAGAGGTAGAGAGAAGAGGGGAGAGAAGAGAGCAGAGAGGAGAGAATCACAGAACGTGAGAATTCTAAGCTGCCCTCTAAACAATGATGACTATAAGAAATCTCCACTATAATATACCTGAAAATTCAAATTATTAGAAAATTTTCTTTGATATAAAGTCTCTTGCAAACTCCAGGATCCTGGTTCTGCCCCCTGGGAACAAAGTGAATAAATCTAAACCCTCTTCTATAAGACAATTTCTAAAAATACTTAAATAGAATCAGTCCTGCTTCCTATTTTCTCCTTGCCATATTCTCAGTTTATTCAAACACTACTCCTGTGATGTGGACTTCAGGATCTCAGTTACTCTTCTCTGGACACTCTCAAAGTCATGAATGTCCTTTTGAAACAGTTGAGTATAGAAATAAACAATAGACTCCAAATACTTAAAAAGGGCAGAGTTTAGTTGAGCAATCCCCTCCTTGTTTCCTGAAGCTATGCTTCTCAATGCACAGGTTGTTGTGTTTGTCCTTCCTGGAGCATGACATCAGGGAAATGATGACATGACTTGCAGCTGACTTCAATCTGAGTGAGGGAGGGCTGTGCAAGGTCATCAGCCTCCATAGCCTTCTGGGTCTGGTGGCCTGATATTCATCAGGATGACTGGAGATGACTCAGGATGCAATGGGAGACCCTGGCCCTTTAAGGCTGAGGCTTTTTCATGTACTCACTTAGAGTGAGGTAAAGTCCATTCGGGGAATAGGCCTTTTGAAGAAGTGGATCAAGGGATGTCTCTTTAATTAGGAAAAAAAAAAAAGGAAAAAAAAATCGAGCTGGCAGGAGATGACCCTCAGGGCTGCTGTTCCAAAGAAAAACAGTTACCACTGACATTCAACGCAGCCCAAGAGCAAATGAACGTTTCTGGTTCTTACATCATGGCGCTGACCCACACAGAGCTTCCAGTCAACTAAATTCCCTAGCTCTTTTCAAACTAACGGTGCCTCCCAGATCTTAAACTTGTGAAGTTGATTTTTTTGTTCCCTTAGTGTAAGATTTTAGGTTTATCCCTAATGAATTCTGTCTTCTTGGTGCTGTAGATAACTCTTTTAAGTCTAGAAATGCAGAGAAGAATCAGGTCTTCTCCTCACCTTGGAGCTCCCTATTCCAATGAAGTCACAGATTCTGTCCCCATTCCAAAAGTGGTTAATATAAAATTTACTGATGTGACCTATTTTTGATTATTGAGGGGTGACTATGTAGTGAAACAGATAGAGTGCTAGGCCTGGATTCAGGAAGACCCAATTCCGGCCTCAGATACTTAGTAGCTGTGTGACCTTGGGCAAGTCACTTAACCTCTGCCTCAGTGTCTTCATCTGTAAAATGGGTAAAATGATAGCACCTACCTTGCAGGGTTGTCGTGAGGCTCGAATGAATCAATAATTGTAAAGCGCTTAGCACAGTGTCTGTGTCAACTCTGGTAACAAATGACCAGAGAGTCACAGAGGTTTTTTAACCATTAAAGAGTTCACAGAGGTTAAAAACAAACAAAAAAAAATCTTTCTTTATTCCTTCGGGGGAGAGAAATTAGGCATGTGTGTTGGGGCCTCCTTGAGTAGGAGACCAGAGATAGCAGACTAAACCTTGATTTATATATTTGTGGGGAGACAAAGAACCATACGGCATAGCACAGCTCCAGCGATGGCACAACAGCAGGAGCAGGGCAAGGTTGTCTAGTGACAAAAAGTCCGTTCATAGCTGGGCTTTGTGTCCTGCCCTGCTGGTTGTTGCCCGAGCTCAGGGACCATCAGTTCTGGGATTTGGTTGCAGCAGCATTCATCCAGAGGGTGAGGACAAAGGATTGTTGCTACGCCAGGCTCATGGTACAGGTAGCTTGCTGGGCCTTAGCTCTGAAAACAAAGTGTCTCCTAATAGTATAAAGAGATGGGCGGTCTTAAATCCCGAAATCTGGACCTACATAAATGTTAGCTATAATTATTAATTGTTAGTTTGCCTTGTGTATCTTTCAACACAGTGACTAAAATTTCAGATGCTAGGCAAACTACAAAGATCAAATTAACTGAACAATTAATTACTAAAATAGTTATTTATGTCTGCTCTATCTACCAGGACATACACTATTTTTTTTAATAATAGAGCATGTTTAACCACACTGTTCTCACTAAAATAGTTGATATTTTTGTATCATTAATTAATAGAATAAATGTTTTTAAATTATTTATTTTACTTTCATTTCCTTTTTAATGTCTATACTTTGTATATTTCATAATGTAATATTAGTACAGTAGTACAGTAGTATGTGCATATAAGTCATAAATAAACATTTTTTTTTTACTGAAATGTGTTCATTGTCAACAGTTTTTGGAGAACACTGGCCTAGGTCAGTTTGGAGAACACTGGCTCTCGGGTGCCCCTCTATTCCCAGCCTAGCTACCTCTCAACAGCTCATCATACTGAACTTCATGGAATCTTTGTTGTTGTTGGTGGTGGTGAGTAGTGTCCAACCCTTCATGACCTCATTTAGGGTTTTCTTGGCAAAGATCCTAGAGTGGTTTGCCATTTTCTTCACCAGCTCATTTTTACAGATTAGGAAATTGAGACAAAAAGAGGGCAGGCATTTGAGGCCAGATTTAAACTTAGGTCTTGAACAGGCCCAGGGCTCTATCCACTGAACCATCAAGCTGCCGTTATGAAATCTACCACCCTGCAAATTATCACCACTACTTCTGGTCTCTACCCCTATCTCTGCCTCTGCCCCTAAAAGCCAAAAGAATGAAAATCCACATTGTCAAATCCAAGCTTGCTACTTCTGAGATTTCATGCATTGTCTTTGACATGTCTATTCTAGGTGATGCGGGGAAGAAGGCACTAGACTCTGAGTCAGGAAAATCTAAGTTCAAATCCTGCTTCAGACACTAACCTTGCAGAAGTCATGTGACCTTTCTCATATGGTTTGCTCACCTTTTCACAGGTAAAATAATAACACCTAACCCTCTTCCCCCACCAAGTTGTTGGGAGGATTGAATGAGATAACATATATAAGTGCTTTGCAAACCTTAAAGGCTATGTAAAAGTAAACTTTTGTCATTATTGTTATGTCGCCACCTATTATTGGTCCTATACCTTGTAGGGAATGAGAAAGAATCACTAGGAGCAGAAGAACGCTCATCAACCACTTTTTTTTTTTATTTAACCTGTCTCAACCTACTGTTTTAGAGAAAAGTATAGATGCCTTCGGCTGATTTCTTTAGTTGCATTTCTCCCCGAGTAGAAGACTTCGTGAATCCCTCAGAAGGCTACCTCCATAATGTTCCAAGGAGAAGTTCCAAAACCAAGGCAGACTCTTGATGGTGTGGAGGATTTGGACAAAGCCAGAAAAATCATGCCTATGCCTTGGGCCCACAAATGCATGGTCCCATGACACTCTGCCTCCTGGTAGAGGAGCTGCATCACTTGCCTTGCAACAGGTAACACCTGGGTGCTAAGTCCAGTTCAGCCCTGCCTGAAGGTAAAGGGTAGCTTGAGGTTTTCCCTTCCATACTTCCCCATCCAAGACCTGGGGTGGGCACTACCTACATGTCACATAATGAAGAAAATTGACTGGTTTAATTAGGGTTATTCAATTGTCCCTACATAATACATCCCAAACGATGAAGTAACATTCACTTGGTTGTTCCTAATTATTTTTCTTTATTCTGCGTATTTCATTTTAATCTCAATATTTTTTATGCCACTGATGGGTAAGGTCTTCCAAGACTTCAGAGTCCCTTGAGGTGCTAGGCCCTTTACCCAACCTTCTGCCCAGATCCAAGATCACTAGAGCTCATGGGCCTATGGTTTGCACATTCTGTTTGCTTCTTTCCTTTCAATAAGAACAACATGTGCATTACTCCAATCTTATTATACTTTCATGATTCATCATCATAAAAATATTGCTGACAGTGGTTCAGTAATTATTACCTGCCAGCTCACTCAGAATCTGAGGATATAATTTATCTGTACCAAGTAACTTGAATTCATTAAGGACAGCTAAATACTCTTTCTATCTCGATATTGACTCCCTGCTAGCTATTCTTGTTTTATCATTTCCAGTCCTAAGGAAAAAAAGATATTTTTCTCTCTCATTTAGGTTCAAATCCATCAGAAACAATTTATCATTAATATATTCCAAGCCATGTCTAGCTCGGAGAAAGGAAGAGATAACCAAATTAACATAGTCCCCCATACCATCTAACATGACTGTCTAAAAAGATGGCGGGTATAGTAATCTTGAACAATGAAATATTCCATTCTATTCCTTCTGGACCACTGACAAGGAGGAGTCAATGGCACTTCTTCCAGATCAATATCCATACTGAGAATCTAACTGACTTAGAGGTGGAGAGAGTGCTTCTCTTTCAATGGAAAGCAGTCTTCCCTTGAGCAGATCTTTGTCCCAATCACTTCGAGGGTGTGCAAAGCTATGTAGATCATTGAGTCATCTCAATCAACTATTATTTTCATGATCAAGAATTGAGACAATTTATCATTTTAATTCATTTCTTTAAGAAATGCCTTTTTTGTCCTTACCCTGTAACCCACCTTTCCAATGGCATTTTCCGAGGATTTGAAGAAAGTATTATTCCATAATATTTTAGTTTTATTAAACAGGAGGCTTTAAATGTGCTTCCACACCCCCTCATTCTCATTGGACCAACTTACTTTATAGTTATACAGTTTTGATGACACCGTGTCTCAAGTCCAATTCCTCCATTGTGATACTTTTTTAATTCTACTCATGTCTTCCATTTCTCTTGGGTGATCCTCAACTTTAATTATTCAAAGTGTTGTGTTTTTCATGATTCACAATCATATATCAGCACTGGAAGAATGTTGATGTTAAAAAAAATAGACCTTTATTTCAGAAAAGAATTTTATTATTAGAAGCAGTGGTGTAATTGACCTCTATCCTCTTCTTTAATTCTGGGCTCAGGTCATTTTCAGTTTCATTATCTGTACAAGGTATATATACTGATGAATGCATTCTACAAGCTATACAAAGACCAAATAATTATTATTTTTAAAAAGTTACTTTATTTTAATAGTGATCCTGTTTATGGCTTTGAAGAGCTCCATTCCTCACTTAACTGCTGTTTTCCTCATCCAGAAAGATTGTGGATTTCAGCATTAGTTTCTGTTTACTTTTCTCTACCTTAGGCCTTGGTGAGAATGAGTTTCACAGAGGTCACATCGAATGAGTCTGTATGGTACTGCATAACATCTTATTTCTAGTTAACCTATTTTGTGGTGTCCTAAACAATTAGTCAACAAACATTTATTAAACATTTATTGTGTTGCAGGCAATACACTAAATGCTGGCAACACGATTTCCAGTAGAAAGATGGTCCCCTTCCTCAAGCAGCTTACATTCTATTGGCGGAAGCCAATAGCTAAAGGGAGGCTGAAAAGGGGGTGGGAGGAGGAGAAAGATACTCAGCTGAGGAAGTCTGGAGGCTATGGGGAAAGTCATTTAAACAGAGGGAGAAGTCTCAAAGGGTAGATGCAACATATGAATTCCAGGGCTGAAGTGAGGGTTCTGGATGAAAAACTGGGGCATGGTAGAAGAGTTGCACAGAGAAGCCTGGATAGTCACAGGTGTATGATTTTGTCTTGCTCAGAGTGATTTCTTATAAGCCTTAATGATTTCTCAATAAATTGTACACTTCTCTTCTCTTCTGGTGCGATCTTTCTTAGCTTGCTTCAAAGCAAAATTCTGGTGTCACCTTATGTATAAGACTTTTCCCAATGGCCCCTCCCCCATGCCAATCTATTAATATATTTTTGATCTTAAAATTACTTTGTACCACTTCATTTACTTATCTATCTATCTATCTATCTATCTATCTATCTATCTATCTATCTATCTATCTATCTATCTGTCTGTCTATCTACCTATCTATTCATTCATTCATTTATTTATTCATTTATTTATTTATTTCTTTGTTTGTTTGTTCCTCTCTAGGCATCTGTTCTCTCCACTATGTTATTTTGTCTTGTTGTCCCTAGAGATACCTTATTTCTCCAAGTGAGCAAGGCAAACCAGAGTTGAAGGGATATTTCAGGTTATATATGGTTATTTATATCTGTGTGCTTTCTCATACTCAGCTATATAAGTTTCTCACCTCTATATCTTTTACAAAACTTATATGCAGTGCATTCAGTGTTTATTACACTATTATATAGTATGCATATACTATATAACATATATATACTATATAGCAAAGTGTATAGTATATATAAATTTATTAATATAGTATGTGCTCAATTTTTTAAATAATTGAATAAATAAAAGCTATTTCTGAAAATGTTATTAACAATTAACACCTATGAGTCTGGCTGGAAGATGAATGTGTGTTTGTAGTAGGAAGGCCGAATTTATGATCTCAAAAAGGATCATATAAATATCAGAATGGTTCGAAATCGATGGGTATACAGAATTCTCCAAGCAGAAGGCATCCAAAAATTTATTCAGGGCCCAGAGCA
>CM053622.1:460319025-460376166 GCA_028646595.1 Phalanger gymnotis
ATCTATGCCCACAGGGGTTTCACACCTGATAGGGCTTTGGGCCTGGGGCTTAGCGTTTAACAGGTGAAAGTACTTTCACCAAACAAAAGCCAAACTCCTTAAGCACACCCGTTAAACTAAGCCCATTTTGCCTTACTGGCACAGTGTTCAGGAGTCTCATCATTATTAAAATGGCCTTTTAGTTTTCAACTTGACTTGTTTTTGAGCCAGTTGGTATTTGTAGATTTTATGTTTCCTTGACTGGTTCTTCTTTCTCCTCTCTCCCCAGAAGTCAGGATATATGCGTCTTAGTCCTGACAATGACAGCTATATGCCCTTAGACAAATTACCTTGCTTTTCTATACCTTAATTATGACATCTCTAAAAGGAAGGGGTTGGTCTATCATTTCTATGGACCCATTCTAGTTCTAACCTTCTATAGTTCTATAGTTCTATACTTCTAAATATTTGTAATCTTCAAAGCTCAAGGCAAAGCTTGCTACTCAGCTCTCTCTCCAAGTTCAATGTTATATCCTACCCCTGCCCCAACATCACCTTGACCATATGCTATTGATGTTCTGTCTTATTTCCCCTACTGTAAGCTCCCTCAGATCAAGGACCAGGTTTTATTCATGTCTGTAGTCCTCAGAGTGCTTCATTTGTGTAATTTATGACATCGATAAACATTTGTTGAATGAATAAAATAATTTCACAACTCTGTGTAGAACATTTTATGCCTTCCTTTTTTGTTTATGGATAAATTCCAAATATCTTTTTGTTTAAATTATTAATTCATACCTTTTTCTTTCTTTTTAAAATTACAGTTACATCCCAAAGACTATCATCGCTCCCCAACCCCTACCCAATAGAATCTGCCTTGCAATTGAAATAAGATTGAGCAAAAAAAAAATCAATATATTGGCCACGTATGATGATACATGCCTTACTCTGTACCTATAGCCCACAATATCCCTGGTGGCACCCTCACAATGAATTGTGTGAAGTCACTATTGGTCAGAGGATTGATCAGTTTTAAAGACTTTAAAGCAACGTGCCTTGCTTATTTTATTTCCCACTAATCCCTGATCTGAGGACAGATGTTTATTCAACGTCCTGCCTACACCCAATCTAACACACTTTTTTTCCTGCCCTGCTACCCAGCACACTTACTTTGCACTTTCTTATTGCTGTGCTTTGTATCTTGTCATTCCCTTCATCCAGAATGTTTTTACCTACTTTTCTGATAGCTAAATTCATATCTAACACAGCATGGGGCCTCTTTCCTACACTATCCAGAAGTGACATCTCCTTTTTTAAACACCCTTGATCCTTATTGACTATATAGCTCATAAGGCACAAATCAATCACCATTTTGTATTAGAAATGATATTTTCATGAGAATACATTCGGTAAGGTTTGAACCCTCCATAAGCTTACGGTTCTTTCCATTACCCCACAGCATTTAGCAATTTCTTACACAGAAGAAGACAATTATGAACACTTATTCATTCACTGCTTTATCACTTCCATAACTGAAGCATCAGTGACTGTGAGAGAGATGATTCTTTGAGGATCTTACTCAAATTCTAATCGGTATTAGTCAATCCATTATGGTTCTATAAGGAGTAATGACTGTTAGCGATTATTTTATTATATTTGTCTAGTAACACATATTTGGTCAGTCATCTAATAATAGGTATGAGAATAAACAAACAATATATTAATCCATATTTTGTATAAATTACATAGGAATATAAGCTCTAATAGAAAGGCCCTATAATGGGCCTCAAACTTTGATGTAATGTTCACTACTTATTTACCAGCTATAGAGCTCAGTTGCATAACCACAAGAACTCTGACTCAGATATCTCCATCCTGTTTTGCTCAAATTATATTACCAAACCAAGCACGGATGGCATGGAAAGTCCCCCCCCCCATATGTTTTTGGAGTATATGTATAGCTCGTACCATCTCCTCTTGCCCAACATAAGGAGGATCCCATCCATCTTATGACCTGGTCATTGGAGATATTCTCTGCTTCACCCAACCCATTGACCCTGCTGACATACCATTTTTAGCTTATGTATCATACACCAACCAATGGGACTCTCTACTTTGCATAGCCTCCTTGGGATCTTCAGGTAATAAATCTGGTATTAAGCCTTATAAAAATAAAGCACTGGAAGGAGAGATTATCTCAGACCGTGAGGAAGGTCTGGGGTACACTTCATTAGAAGGGGGCCAGGTTTCCTTAATAAGGTGTTTTGGCTTGGAGTTCTATCTCAGTTTGTCTTTTAGTCATTCAGGGTGATTTTTGTCCTCTCAAATGGGAATGACAACTCTTTCAGTGATTCAGCATGTGATTTTCATGAGTGGGAGTGGCTGAGAAAACTCTAGTCCTCTGGAAATTAGCCTTAGGTTAGTCATTAGATGCCAGACATTCAGGCATGAGCATTGTGGGCATAGCCTTTTAGAATCCAGGCCACTAGGATAAGATTAATTATTAGAAGATGGCTTAACTGATGGCTTGGACTATTCCTTTAATCAAAAAGAAAATTCCCTGTCCTGATAAATTCCTTATATATCTATCTTGCCTTTGCTATTGTCTCAACTTATTCAGCTCCAAGACCTCTGTATAATAGTGTATCATGTGAGATGGCTTGAGCAATTCCAGAATTTCCATTTGACTCTACTCAAAATAACCAATAGAGAGGTTTTCACAAATTCCTGTAGAAAAATCAACTCTCTAAAACTCATAATACCTATTTATTCCACAATCTTTCCCCCCAGACCTCTCATGGACACTGGAACATCGCAGAGTACTCATTGAAAACAATAGTAACTTGGCTCCTGGTGTCCAGTAGCCCCTTATATCCAACTGGGTCTGGGGGTTTTACAATTTTTTTAGAGTGGTAGGGCTAACAGAACAAATCTGAGGCTTTTTTTACTATTGGAATGGTTTCTCAGTTTTCATCCTCACTCTCTCTCCCATTCTCTTCCCTTACAACTACAATTTCAACAAGTTTTAATTCATTTTCCAGTGAGGTGGTTCAGAGAATATACTTTCCTCCCACCACTTGTTCATTCATGCCCAATCAGCATTGCCCTAGCATGCTTACTAAAAGCCTAAATAAGTGGGTCTTCCTAGCATGTCATTTAAAAACTACAAGTTCTGTCTCAAGGTGTGAAATGCACAAGGAAATTTTACTTTTCAATCTCCTTTGATATGAACCGTATTTTTTTCTAGGATCATTAATTAAGGAACACTTGCTCTCTAAATATCTTTATCCACCATATCAACCTTTTCAAGCTAATCCCATCAAGTCCATAGGGATCTTCTCCTTGTCCCATTGAGAAAACTCATTGCCATAAGCAGCTAGAAGCACAAAGAGAACAGTTATGGGTACCACATCTGACCAACTAATCTCTGAAAGCTCTACTTCCTCCACTTCTCCCTTTCCCACAATTCAACTACAAAGTAAACCAGGAGATAATTCTGCCCAAGTTCTGATAGCTGATGGAAATGCTATAGTGTAGGCCTGACTCAGGTAAGAAAGAGGTTTCAAGTTTGGGACTAGAAGGAAATGGGACCCTTGTAGAAGTTTACTTAACATTAGAATAGAAAGGATAATCAGCAAGAATAGAATACTTGTTCAGATAAATACACTGGGCTGATCAGAAGAGTGTGTTAACTTAAAAGCTATGAGTTATCTGAAGAAATTGTGTAGGCCCTTACTCCTTGTGGGCTTACTTTTCTATGCCTTAGGTGACTGTGAAAAGTCACATTCTGGAACTTGTTTCATGAAACAATCCAGGTGCATTTAAGGTGAAAACTAGTCTGGCTTATGAAGTAGAAACTCTAGCATATATTCTTCTTATCATATCATTCTAATTAAAAAAAACATCGAAATGAGAAATAATGGGAACATAGTTGGTGACGTCTTCTCAGTGATCTTTTTTCAAAAATATTACCCTCAACATTATTGTTTTTATTGTTTTCCATTCTTTTGGAATTTTCCCTTTAGTATATCTTGAAAATCAATACTTACGTGTTTTTACAATTACTTCAACTTCCACGTGGATTTCCTTTATGTACTTTTGTTAAGGTCCAGACTCCACCTCACTATTATCTTGGCTGACTGTTTTCTTTTTGGATTACATTTTGAAAAAAAAACATAGCAGCAGTTACATAAAAAAAGATAACGACGACAACAAAAAAAAACTTCTCTGATTACCCATTTCATTTTCTTTAAAAAAATACAATTTAGATTTGGCAATTAAAATTCTCATTTTATATGCCTGTTTAATAAGATAAAATTATTTGCATGTATATTCTATCAATCAACATATGAAATACAAATTAATGCTGCATACAAAAATGAAAAGGCATATGCTTTTTAAATGAGCAAAAAGAATTAAGCAACAAAAGAGTAAATAAAATAATGTTACAGAGCACTAAAAATGTTTGTCATTGTCTTACAATTTTCTTTTATGTGATTTCTACTAGACAAAATACAGAATTAAAAAAAGTATGCAATGCAATATATAACTTTCTTATTGTTAGAATTTAATTCTGGGAAGATGGTAAAATGAGAGGTACATTAGGCGGACCTCTCCAATCAACCCCAAATAACAAAATTAAAGATACACTAAATGTAGAAATCTTCAGCAATGGCAGGTAGAGAAAAAGACCTTACTAAAACAGTTAATTTTTATTCTCAATTTTATTTATATCTTTCTTTTTTAAATTACCTTCATTTCCAGAGAGACTCACTGCCTATGAAATAAAAGATAAGTATATTAAGTGAAGCTAATGTGTATGTGGAATAGAGAGACCTAGGCTGCAACTGCTCAAAGAGGGAATTTTGGGGTATGGTTAATATACATTTCAGCAATAGTGGGGCTGTACAGTAAGTCCACAGGGGAGGGAAGAGGGTGGATTGAAAGGAGACTTCTCCGAACTGCCAGAATATGGAACCAAGGTGTTTGGAAAGTCCAGGCTGCACCTTAGTGGTTAGGGACCACCTCAGGCTGATTGGTCCATGTTTACTCTAGGGCAGCTCACAAAATATTACTGGTATGTCAAGCAAGGGTAAGAGTCATTCTGGTTCCTCATTGGTCAGTCCTGATCCCATGGTCTCCTGGTCTCCTCCTGCCTAACAAGGGAACCCTAGCATATCAGAATAATTACTATAAGCATTTACACCCTCATCCCCACGGTCTCCAGGCCTTTCCCCTTCTGCATAGTATCAGATGAGATGGACACTGAGCCAGGTGGTAGACTCCCACATAGTTGCCCTCAGCACTGACTCAAAGCAAGGCCCTTGGTGACCTGGGGTCAGTAGTATTACCCTTTGTTCTTTTTCTGTTTTGTTTTGTTTCCCTCACGAGGATTTCCTTACTGGAGTTCTTTTTTATATTTCATTTTTTTGTTAATTTTTTACTTCATTTGACAATTTTCTATTGTTTTCAGGTAGTATTAGGGAGAGTTATGTTTTATTGGAAGTATTAAAATTGTTGTTTGAAAAAACATATTTTAATCAGCCAGACAAAACACAGCATGAAAGACTCTTTTTCAGTAAGGATATGTTAAAAGCATAAAAATTACTTTTAAATTCAGCCAGAGAGATTAATTTGTTGAATGAGGTGCTCTCTGCCTATTAATGTCAAATGAGGAGCAAAGCAAAGAGCCATATGGTCACCAAAGCTGTCTGTCCTTATCATGGAGGATGCAACTGTTCAGATTCCAAATGGAAGAGGGAGTGCCTACAGATGGTAACATCCTTCAGATGATCCTGTTGCAGATAATATTGTCCTGACTGCATCAAGTTCCAGAATATTTTAGGGTCCCTTCAATGTGAACAATATTTGCTCAAGACTTGGGCCTAACAGAAAAAAATTAAATGGATGAATAATGCCTAATTGCTAGACCATAGCATTCAGATGGGGGTCCAGTCTACCGAGTTACTGAGTCCTCACATAAATCTAGGGTAGGCATTGCAGATGAGAAATTAGGTGAAGTCAGATTTAAACAGGGAAGAGATCAGACAGGGCCTGAATTAGGAAATTGGCATGATTTAAATAGTTCTAATCCCAAACTACTTCCTGGTGTAAAATCTTACCTTCTCATGACACATTCTTCATATGAGTCTGTATTACTTGGAATATTTGAATAATCATTTCTGAACACTCAACAATTCTGAGGAATTAGAGTCACAGATGAACTAAAGGACAAAGGAGATAGATAGGTGGGTCCAAAGGTGAATATTAGTAGACCACTGTCTATTTTAAATGACGATCTTCATGCAAGAAGGGATTTAAGGGATATTATCAGATAAATTGCCTCTGGAAAGGAGATGGACCAGTTATAAGGGATTGTACTGGATAACAGCTGGAGAGTCCAAACGATGTAATGGAACTTAAAAAATGCAAAAATACACAAAGGAAGGCTTCCAGTATATAGGGTAGATTTTTAGGAGAGAGTTTGTGGGAGAGTATGAACGAAATTGGCAAAGGAATAGAAGATGTAGATAAGCTGCTCAAATGAAAGAAATAGATAAAATTACAAATACATTGATGTTTTGACGTCAGTTTGTTTAATAAATTGTGGAAATCAGAGCTGTCATCATTGTCTTTATCAATTTCCTGTTTTTCAGTATCTATAGCTTCTAAAATAATTCTCTTCGTGGCTATTGTAATTATATACAAGTTTCTCATGTTTATTCTTTAACTTTGACTTTTGCATTTAAAGGATAGACATAGACAACTAATCTAAAAGTGATTGCTAAATCCATAACAAATTGTTTCCTGTTTTTTAAGGTATATTTTTATTGTTTTCTTTTGGAGATGGGGATGAATCTTTGATGTTTGTCATTGATAGAGAGCAGGACCTCAAATGAGAAAGACTTGAACTTAAATCTGACCTCAAACACTTATTATCACTTAACGCAAGTCACTTAATCTCTGCTTCAGTTTCCTCACCCATAAAATGAATATAGTAATAGTATTTGGCTAGGTGACACAGTGGATACAGCAACTGGCCTGGAGCTAGGAACACTCAAATTCCAGAGTTCAAATCTAGCTCAGACACTTACTAGCTGTGTGACCCTGGGAAAGTCACTTAACCTCTTTGCCTAAGTTCCTTATCTATAAAATGAACTGGAGAAGGACATGGCAAACCACTCTAGCATCTTTGCCAAGAAAACCCCAAATGGAGTCATGAAGGGTCAGACATGACTGAAATAACTGAACAATGATAAGGGTACCTAACTCTCAGGGTTATAAGGATCAAGGGGGACCATCTTTGTAAAGCATTTTGCAAACTTTAATGTACAATATAGATACTATTTACTAGTAGTAGTAGTAGTAGTAGTAGTAGTAGTATTGTCGTTATTAAAAAATAAGGCTTCTGAGAAGTCAACCATGTTTGTTATAGTCTTCTAACCAATTTCCCTGACTAGTTACTCTCCTTTCTAATCTTTGTAAACTACTTGCCTACTCAAAAGCTTCCAATGGTTCCTTTTTGCTTACCCTATAAAGACCAAACTCTTAATCCTGATCTGGTGACAACCTATTTTCCCAACTTTATGTCTCTCTGTGCCAATCGGTCTGGATTATGTGAGGTTCCCCAAATATACACTGCCTTTCCTGTCTCCAGGCTTTTGCTCATGGTGTTCCTTCTGCCTGGAATTTTACAACACCCCATCCAACACTACCTTAAAAACACGTAAACCTTACCTTTTCTTCAAGACCTAAGCTCTAATTCTATTTTCTCCACACTCCTCACTATGATCACTCTCACTAGAAATAATCCCTCCCCCCTTCCTTTTTATACTGTGTACTATTCACAGAGTACTTAATGCATATCTTTTCTCAAAAATCATATTTCATGGGCTTGTCAGATATAGAGCTGGAGGAGACTTCAGAGATCATTTAGTTCAATTTACTTTTTTTTCACAGTTGAGAAACCTAAGGCCCAGAAACGTGACATATCTTCCTCAAGATAATACAGGTTGTAAATAGTAGAGATAGGATCCAAACCTATACCCTCTGATTCTGATTCCAATTTTCTTTCTACTGTATGAGACTCTCCCTATTATGTGTGTCATCTTCTCCAAGGGGCTATAAACTCCCAACAGGTAGGGACTTTGTCTCATAAAATTTTATATCTTCCAAAGCACCTAGTATTATTGCTCACATAAGTGTTCCACCATGTCTGGAACTTCCTCTTTTCCACCTCTTAAACCATCTAGCTTTCTTCAAAACACAACTCAGGCATAACTTCCTACCTGAGGCCTTTTCTGATACTATCATTTAGTATTCATTCTTTTGTGAAATAATTTGCTTGTACTTATATTACTTTCTCTTGTACTTATATTACTCCTCAACCCCATGATGTAAGCAACCTCCTTGAAGAAGGCCTATTCATTTTTGCCTTTGGATTTAGCCTTGCATGATGCGTTTTACAGAATAAGTTCTGAATAAGCTTTCATTAAACAGTAGGCACTTAATAATTATATATTGAAAGAGAGAATGTAGGCATGCAGGAAAGAAGGAAGAAAAGAAGGAAGGAAGGAAGCTGGGAAGGAAGAAGGAAAAGAGAGAAGGAAAGATAAGAAGTAGGGAGAGAAGGTAGGAAGGGGAAATGGAGGGAAGGATGATTCAATATTTGATATGCCACACTGAAAAAAAGTGCCATTGTTCACATTGGAGGAAATATGAAAGAAGAAACAATTTCCTGAAAACACAAACAACATTTTAGTGTCAATTTGGTGTTAGCTTAGTGGAAAATTAGATAAGAGAAAAGTGTGCAGGTTGAAGTGAGCCAGGACAATGATAAATTGACTGCATTTAGAGTAAAAGGATTTCCCCTCTTAAAAGCTGGCAAGAGCTCTTGTACATGATAAGGCAGGTCCCAGGTAATTTAATTGATGACTTCACATGTACCAAGCATTGATCCCGCAGGCCAGTGCTCTGCGGGCTGTAATTAGGAGGCCCCTTCACAAACTCCACTCCTGTGCACTCCATGGCCAATCAGCCTAAGTAGGCTAAGTAGCCCTTTGTAGTAGGAAGGCCGAATTTATAATCTCAAATATAATCATGTATATATTTGAATGGTTCGAAATCGCAAGGTATATAGAATTCTCTAAGTAGAAGGCATCAAAACATTTATTTAGGCCCCACAGTGACAGATTCACGAACCAGACTCCCCATTCCAACATTGTGATTACGAGACCCCAGGCCCAATAGGCCCGCCTCACAAGAGTAACCAGGAGGCCACAGAGAAGCATAACATTAAACCACATCTTCACTGGCCTCAAGTCCTTGCTCGCACTCCTGGGTTCACACAGGTCTCCTGCTTTGGCTTTTTTCAGCTTCAGCTGTAGTTGCCTCTTGGCTCACCTTTCCTCACAGCCAAGCCTCTGGTGTTCTCAAGCCCCACCTCAAGGACCAGAGACCATTGGTTCCGGAGTTGGCCCCTCTTAAGTCATTAATCTACACCCACACAGGTTTTACACCTGATAGGGCTTTGGGCCTGGGGCTTAGCACTTAACAGCTGAAAGTACTATCACTCAAAGTAAACAAAAACCAAACTCCTGAAGTGCTAAGAAGCCCATTTTGCCTTACTGACACACCCTTGAAATGGAAGCTCCAGTACTCTTTCTGTTTAGTAATTCAAATGTGTTTGCAAACTGAATTTGGAAAAGACTTGCTTAACATGTCCTAATTCCTGAAGGACAGAGACTTGGAATCACGTAACTTGCACTCATAGCCATCCAAGCTGCATGCCACTGTGGAGCAGGCAGCTTGTTTTCAAGGCCTTTGCTATTTACTCTCTGAACTCTTTCTGCTGCTGGTGCTCCCTGCTTCTGCCTTTCAAGATATTCAATGATGTCATGCTCTTTCAACACTTGCTTCTAAAAAAGTCAGATTAATCTAATCACACTAAAGTCTATAGCACTAATAAAGTTTTAAAATTTTGTCTTTCCTCACCTTATTCTTTGCTCCCCTGAGCAAAGGTATATACCTGAGGGTATTTCTTTTTAATTGAGAGCTAATCAAAGTGTTAAAAGTCTAAATCTCATAGTGACAGAATTTCAAAAGTTAGTGAGTTGGTTAGGGAGGTGACATTTTGGCAAGGAAGTCTTCTTGTTTCTCCTGAAATCTTATCATTTTTTGTAGCTTACCTCCTCAGCTGAAAGAAGAACCATCCTCTTGCTTTTAGGGTAGTTATTGTTCTCAATGCAGCATTAGCTGTATTTGATGTAAAAATAAAATATGGCCCAAAATTTTAAAGCTGTGAAAACATATCCCATGTGAACTCAGGGTAGGTACTGATGGATCCCTTCTTTTACTCCTGTGATAGCATTCTCATAGTTCTCTCCTCACTGCTCATTATCTCCTCCCTGGCTTCTCTTTCTTATGTCTTTAAACTATGGCTATTCCTCAAAATTCAGTCCCAGCTCTGTGCCTTTCTCCCACCCACATTTATTCACTTAACTGGGACAGGTTTCAACTATTTTGCTCAAGGAAGACTCCAAACTGGTAATGACAACAGCTCACACTTACATAGTGTTTTAAACTGTATTAGGCCTATAGTCTCACACAGTCCAGTTTTATATCTTTTATTTTAGTACCCTTTGGGGGACCAAAAAAGAAAAAAAAACATAGCTGGAAATGGAAAACTGCTGGTGTGTGACTTTCCTTGGAGTTTTTCTAGACTTTCAAACATCAGCTGACAAATACAGATGGTAGAAGATGTATCCTCAGAATGAACCAGGGAAGAAATACAAGAGACCAGGGAGAAAAGCTAGATACTTTCACTTGGCTACTAAAAGGGAAAGACAAAATCATAGAAATAAATGCTTCGGAAAAGCTCCAGGGGTATTGTTAGCGCTATTGTCTTTGTTCTAAGTTCAGTCTGGTTCATGCTAAACTAAGCAGCATCACTAAGACTTGCGTCAGAACAAGTTGTAGATGACATCATTTGCAAAGAACAACCAATGGTGAAATTCTTCTCTCCCCTTTTTCTAACCTGGGAAAAGTCTTTCCATTCCAAAACATATGTGTGCTTTTTTGTAGTTGCTGTTTCTATTTTACGTTACTGTTCACCTAGTCTTTAGGAGCTTGGTTTTAAGATAAGAACTAAGGTTAATGGGACATATTCTTGATTTGTACGTATTCCATTTGCTCAAGGAAGATGGAGGAGGTGGTTAGCTGCACCAAGAGCATGAAGGAAATTATCATTTCTAAATAGCTGAGGTTCCCCCTTCAACAAAACAGAGATTTCACTAAGTATTATTATAATTCCCCTAAAGCAGAGAAAGATCAAGAAGGAAAGAAAAAAATCCATCCCAATGACCCTCAGCACGTTCTGAGCCAGGAGTAAGCGACTTTAGGTGGTAGTTGGAGGTTCGAGAAACAGAAGCTGGAGAAAAGCCTCCTGAAGCACTTGGCCTCAACAATTCTTTCTTTCTGTTTTACTCTTTTTGCACAGAATGAAGAAAATAAGAGGGATGGAGAAGAGACATTTACTAAGCACAAGATATACCCGTGGGACAGCTGAAGGGAGGAGCTAGAGAACAGTTGTGCTTGAAAGAGGGGCCAAATGTCCAGGGTTTAAATCCCAGCTCTGCCGTTTACTAGTTCTGTGACCTTGGGCAATTTACTTAACTTCTCTGGGCCTCAGTTTCCTCATAAGTAAAACGATGGTGTTGGATTCAGTTTAAGTTCCCTTGGGCTCTAACCCTATAATCCTATGTCCTATGATCCTACAAATCCCATTTCAGTGATTATATCTTCATTAATCAATCAGCAGGGGAACACAAAGAAACAAAACTCCTTTTAGCATAGATAGTCTGAACATAGAGGGAGATCATGGAAATTTTGGAGCCTCATCACTGAGTTGGTTAAAGTGACATTTGAGAGGGAGGTAGCAGTGACTTCACCTTAGGCCTTTTTCTTGTGAACAGGGGTGGGACTATCTGTGAGCTCTTCTCCAAACCATGTCCCCAAGGAGTGGAAGGTGTGCTTGCTAACTAAATGGTAGACTGCTTTGAAGGATCCATTTCATGCTATTCTGATTAAGGCAGGAATGTCTACTTTAAGAATTGAGAAGGCCAGGGTTCCTCACTTAGAGGTAATAAAAGGGGGAATCCTTTACCAAGGTGCAGCTTAAAGAGATTCCATATTTCAGATGTACTATCCTGTCTCCTGAATTCCTTCTACTTCTTTTAATGAAGTTTCTAATAATGGAATGTATTCTCTTCATACACATTGAACAGCATTACCCAGGATGGAAACTACAAAATTCAATGAAAGTTCTAGACATTTCCAGTTATCTGGATATTTGGTGTCATGGAGTTATGGTGTCATGGATAGTTATCTTGGGTCTAAGAGAAAGGAAGCATGATATTTTTTAAGACAAAAATTAAATTTGTAAATTTGATTCTGAAGCTGAGAACAGATATTTTAATTTTTAACCAAAGCTGATCTTTTTATAATCCTTTAAGATTTGCAAGAATACATTATATACTTTATTTCATTTGATTCTCATAACAACACCTCCCTCTGAGGTGATATAGGTATTATTAGCTCCACTTTATAGATAAGGAATCTGTAATTTGAAGAGGTTAAGTAAGGTTAAGAGGTTAAGTAATGATTAAAACTATTCCCCATGGTTACACATCTAGTTTTAGAAGCAAAGCTTTGATGCAGCATCTACTGACTCTTGTAAAGAGACTACAGTCTCTTTACAAGGCTTACGTCCAGTTCTCCTTCTCCTACATATGAATATGGCTAGAGAGGTTGGCTATCACAGCCATAAATGTTGCTACATATCATACTACTCCTCCAAACACTGAATGGGGACTTGAGGTCACCATATGTATTAAAGAGTATATTAGTTGGCAGGTATCTCACTGTAAGCTACTCTCTAAGTACTCAAAATGCAACCTACATAATCAAAAGTTCAAAGGCAATTTAGGTCAGCTGGATAAGATATGTGGCTAATATGATATATCAAGATTCGTGACCTAAAGGATGACCACGAACATGCCTGTATGGTTCAGAATCACAAATTATAAGAAATTCTCTAAGCAGAAGGCATTTATTTAGACATGGGAGAACCCAATCCCAGGACAAGTAATTCCAATTCCATATAGTAGCAATGACGTTCCAAAACCAGTAAGCCCACCTCAATGTATCAACAAGGAAATTATAACAAAATATTACAGCAAAGAGCCAAGCCATTCCCATTTCAGAGATAGAGAAATTGTGCAGTGAAAGGCTCCATGGCCTTCCTGATTTTAAGGAACATTCCAGTTCAGGGAAGTTCATTTGTTCTTCTCACCTCTAACCTATACACTTAAACACTAGATAATGAAGCATAATTTCTAATTAATTCAAAAACATTTCTCTAAGTTTATAATATAGGGATATTGATTCTGCTGGCAAATTTCAGAGTTCTTTAGTGTTAACCAACTTCATTTGTGCACCATGTTTTATACTTTTCATAGTATTCTGAGTCAAAGGTTCTTCCCTATTTTAAACAGAGACATTTGTCATCAAATGTTTTGAAAATGTTTCTATGGTTTTTGTTCTCTAACAAAAAAAATAGAGATTAGTCTGGTTTATCTAAGCAATTAAATTAGCTTTGTTTAAAATTTTTCAACTTGGATACAGTGGATACAGTTCTGAATTTTGGGCCAATAAATCCTACCTCAGTAATTTCTAAGCAAGGTGGCCAAGGATTAGTCATTTAACCTCTGAAACATAGCTTCTTCATCTGTATAATGGGACTACTACCTGAAGGATCTGCTATAAAGTGTTGTTGTGGGACTCGAGTAAGACAATATATGTAAAATGTTTTGGAAACTTCTAAGCATTAAATAAAACCCTTTATTTTCATATAAGAAATAGTCTGTGACAGTAACCTTTTTGGTATAATATATAAACATATATTTAGAAATTTTAAAGTTGGAAGTCTGTTACTCATTTTTCAGAGGCATTTTTGAGCTACATTTTCCTGAGTTGATGCATATTTGGATATTTTTGAACAGACTAATAAATTTAAATAGCCATTCATAAAATGCTTTGGCTGGGGAGATAAATATGTATTTAAAGCAGTATTTGAAATGATCAACTCAAACTTCAAAGAAAATTATGTCGTTATGATTATTCATCACTTCGATACATTTCCATCAGTCTCTTTACAAGGCTTACGATGTAGCCAATTATGCAAATACATACTCTGTTTACAAGCTATGCTGGACCTTGGAAAAGCACATTTGATTTATTTTTTTTAAATAAAGAAAAATTGTTATGTGCATGTTCAGAATCTAACTTGGACTGCGTCACTCCTTTTCTGGGCTAGACTATAACTTTTAATGGGCAGCTAAGTGGTACATAGAGTGCATAGGTGGTGGTGCATAGAGTGCTAGGCCCAGAGTCAGGAAGACCCATCTCCTTGAGTTCAAATCTGTCTTCAGACATTGTTAAGGTTGAGATGAAGTCCAGGAACCTCAAGACTGGAGTTCCCAGATGGGGTCATTTAGAAGGGGTACCCCTCAAGGACCTGAGTACTGGAGAGGGTCAGGGCCATCTGGAATGAATTCACAGACTCAAGTGTTCTTTAAGTCAAGATGGCAAAGATTTATTGTGCTTTTCAGCAGGCAAGAGTTCTTAGGGAACCTGCAACCTTGGAGGGGTGCAAGTAAAGTTTATATAATTTATTCTATCGTAAAACATGTACCAAATACGTTAATTAGGTGATTCAGGGTGAGATTAGGGAGTGGTTAAGGAGTAGTCAGTTCTTAAAAAAAAATGCGCTTTTTGTATCTATTGTGCAGGTATCTTACCCAGAGTTCACTGGGAAATAGCCTAAGATGGGGGCTATTTGGAGGTGTAGTTTTAGGCCTGAAATGTTGCTAAGTCAGCCAATGGTCAGGGCTGACTGGGAAATACCCAGGCTGTTCCCATCAACGTCTTGTTAGCCAAGATAAATGTAAGGGAGTATACATATATCTAGGTCTAGCATGCATATGATAAGTCAGTGAGTAGCAAATATCTCTATGACCCAGTACACAGCTAGTTCAGCCAATACACAGCTGGTTCAAACTAATAAATTCTATAGGTACAGCTGGCCACCGTTTCAGGAAGAGAGATAAGTGTTTTGCTAGGGCATGCTATCCTGTTTTGCTAGAGAGAAACTGCTAGGGACAGTGTTTTGAGGCTAGGGAGAGATGTGATTTTGGAATTGGGGTCCAAGCACAGGCACCCAAGCACCCCATCAACACTAGCTACGTGACCCTAGGCAAGTTATCCAGTTTAACTCAGTTTCCTCCCATGTAAAATGATCTGGAGAAGGAAATGGCAAATTACTTCAATATCTTTATGAAGAAAACCCCAAATGGGGTCACAAAGACGTGACTGAAATGACTGAACAACAACAACATGACTATTACTGAATTGCCATTCTAAACATAACTACATTTCCTAAGCAGGCTAATACATTGTACAGTAGAATATGTGTAAGAAGGTGTAAGTAGTGATGTGGCAGGTGCCTTTAATGAGATGCAATTGTGTTGAGAGAGACAGAGACAGAGATGACAGAGAGAGAGAGAGAGAGAGAGAGAGAGAGAGAGAGAGAGAGAGAGAGAGAGAGAGAGAGAGAGAGAGAGAGAGAGAGAGAGAGAGAGAGAGAGAGAGAGAGAGAGAGGGAGAGAGAGAGAGGCAAGTGAGTAGGCAGACAGAGATAGAGGCAGAGGTAGAGCTAGGCAGAGAGAAGAGAGGGGAGGAGGAAAAGGAGAGCGAATATTATACATTTAAGGGGATGTAACTTATATCCCTGGTACTAATAAGGGGATAGTTTCCTCGTGTCTTTTCCAGTCTAGTTACTGGGGGATGGAGTGGAGTTTGATTGAGAAGCCCGATTCATTAAGTGAAATGTAGGATGTAACCAGAAAGATCTCTGTTCCCTCCCTTCCTCCATGCCCAAACATACTTAAGGACTTTTCCACCAACACCTTCTAGTACAGTGTTCTCACAGCTTTAAGAAGATATTCAAAAATAGATCATCCCACAAAACAATGGGTAACTCTAGTCTTTAAAGCTTATAGAAAAAGTGTGGGATATACCTGCCAATGTAAAAAAAAAATCAGCATTGGACTTGATAAAGGAGTCTCAAGTATTTTTATAGGGCATCCTCCAGGGATGATTAGTTTTGTCTCCCACTTGGATATATATTTTTCCTTATAAAGAAATATTGGTAATATGAAATCTAACAATGTTACACCTTCTTTTCTGGACTTGAGTAGAAAGGCTTTGGTGCTTGTGAATGTATTACCTATAAGGTACATATTACATAATACAAGCTACTATTAAGGGTGATGTAGGTAGGATGCCACATGATAGAAAGATTAGGATTTTTGCTTCCACAGGATGAAAGAAAGACTAAAGATTAATATTTAAATTAATCCTACACATGCAGGGTTGTTTAGTCCCCAGATGGAGCTCTCAGTGGCTCATGAATGTATCGCTACAAAATTTTTGGTCCAAATCTGATGTTTTTGCTCAGGTCACTTGTAAATTATCTGTAGAAAATGTCAGAGCTGAGCAGATCCAACTACAACCTTTGTCTAGATAACAGCAGAAGCTACAATTATCTTTTTGTTATCACCTAGTAGCCACAGATTCTTAGACATCTGTAAATAATTTTTAAAAAACTTCAACATTTATTGCCACTGTTCATATCAGCCTTCCTCTTCAGAATAAAATGCCTTTCAAAGATCTCTTTTTATCCAATAGAGATAACATCTGTAAAGTGCCTTGCAAACCTTCCGGTGCCATATTAAATGTCAGCTATTATTACTGTTATTATTTCTGGATAGTGGATCTAGAACTCTATCCTTTGCTTAACAACCTATGTTTACCTTAAAATGTCATACATGTAACGGAATATTGGAGCCCAACTTCCCCAAAGCCTTGCATTTTATCTGTAGGCACATGGGTCTGGGCTGCTTTCCGTATTGGTGCCTCAAGTTAAAGTTAGTCCTATTCCATTTTGAACCTCTCAGGGACACCCTGACATTTTGTTAAGACTGTAAGCAGTGCACCCATTTAAGACAGAGGCTGATAATACACATATCTTGATGTAGAGGTTTGGAGAGTCTGTTTAATTTCACTTTTTAGTGCCCTCTTCTATGTTCAAAGAGTAATGCTGATTATTTTCATCTTTTTCTTTCTGAGGTTCCGCTTTGCATATTTAAACATTCTAAGTAGACTCCTTGGGTTGTCTCTCAGTGGCTAATGTTTAAGAACATATTTGCATTTGAAAAACAGCATGAAAGGAGGAAAATATACATCTGATCAAAGAAATGCTAATTTGAATTTACCATTGCTTCATGCTTTATATTTTTATTTAAAGAGGGGAATAACATCGGCTAGTGGCTAGAGCACTCACCATACCTACAATTCATTCCCAACTCCTTATAGATCTGGGATAGAACTGTAAGTCCCACAATCTTCATTCAACCAATGGGCTGGATCCCTGCTGGCTTTCATACAAAGACCATCACATAACAGCCATTTAGGAAGCACTTTGAAATTTGGGGAAGAAAGCATTGAAGTGAAGATGAGTGAAGATCTTCTTGGTAAAATTATCAGAACTCAATAAATCTAAAAGTTTTTGAAAGGAAAAAATACAGAGAGAGAACGGTTGTTAAGATTCCTAAATCATTTTCATTAGAATAGATGATTTTTTAAAATATGTTTTGCTCTGTACTTATGATTCCAATGGTGTAGGAAATTACTGGTATAGAAATTCTCTTTACTGAAGAACTCTTGATTTTTTTTGTTTTGTTTTAAGGCTTTGGGTTTGTAATCTAGATGATATGGATTTAAAATCCCTGTGATCCTAGGCAGGTCATATAAGCCCATTTGTGGTTCAGTTTCTCCATCTGTAAAACCAAAATGACCTTAATGATCTATTTGAGATCTAAATCTATGATCCTTATACGAAAACCACCTCTATCAATGCAGCTGCTTAACTTGTCTCTCTGGGTTTTCATAATAGTACTCTTCTCATTCTCCTACCAATCTGACTTCTCCTTCTTATTATCCTTTGCCAGATCTTCGCTCATATGGAGTCACAAAAAATTTGGCAACAATAAAATGTTTCTGAATGTGCAATGACCAAAAATGAATTAAAAATCAAACATGCAATGAGTCCAAGGTGTTTCTGGCAGTGCTTGCCCATGTTGCATTGTGCAACTTCACTGCAACCTTCTGAATACAAAGCATGTACACTTTGCACTGTGCATGCCCTCAGGCCATGCAACACCAACAAACACTCCCGAAATGAAAAGGGGTCACCAGTGGGAAAAAAGTTCAAGAAGCCCTGCTCTAGAGTATGCCTGGTAATGGAATGTGTTTCACTGGGCCCCCCCTCCAGGTTCTCCTCTCTTCTCCCTCTATCCTACTTTTACTTGGTGACCTCATCAGGTCCCAGGGACTCAATGATTATATCTGTGTTGATGTTTCTCAAATATACTTATCTAGTCCTAACTTCTCTGCTGATCTCTAGTCCTGCATCTCCAACTGCCTGTTGGACATATGGAACTAGATTTCCTATAGACCTCTTAAACTAAATTATGTCCAGAAATGAACTCATTATCTTCTTCCTCCTTCCCTGCAACCCTCTCCCCTTCCTAACTGCTTCATTACTACATTGAAATACATAATTGCTGCATTACTACCTTACTACTTCATTAATATGTTGAGGATACCACAGTCCTTCCAAAAAACCAGACTGGCAACTTAGGTGTGATCCTTGACTTCTCACTCTCTCTCACTCCCCATATCCAGTCTGTTTGCTTATGCCTGTGGTTTTTACTTTCATAACATCTCAAGTGTAAGCCCTCTTCTCTCCTCTGACACTGTCCTGGTATAGTCTCTGCTCATTTCTAGTTTAGACTAAAGCAAGAGCCTGCTGGTTGGTTTGACTGCCACAAGTCTGTAACTACTCCAGTTCTCCCTTTACTCAGCTGTTGGAGTGATCTTCCTAAAGTGTGGGTCTGAGCATCCCTCTTCCTCCCCCCAACTCAATGAACTCCAGTGGCTCCCTATCACTTCCAGGATCAAATATAAAATCCTCTGTTTGGATTTTCATAATCTGTATCCCCCTCTACCTTTCCAGTCTTCTTAGCTTTTATATTCCACCAGATACATATTACAGATCTTTTTTTTGTTCAATACAGATAACATCTATAAAGTGCTCTGCAAACCTTCCAGTGCCATATTAAATGCCTGATATTATTACCATTATTATTTCTGGATAGTGAGTCTAGAACATTATTCTTTCCTTAACAATCTATATTTACCTTAAACTGTCATATATGTAATGGAATATTGGAGCCCGATTTCCCCAATAGCTTTGCATTTTATCTGTAAGAACATGAGTCTGGGACATTTTCTAGTGCCACTGGTCTCCTTTTCTCTTCCTAGAACAAGATGCTCCATCTCTTGACTCTGGGCATTTTCCCTGGCTGCCCACATGTATCATCACCAAGGCAATATTCACAACAGTTGCTATTGCTATGAATATGCTGACTTAGTTCTATATTGCAAAATATAACAGAGTCTCCATATAGAAGACAGAAGCAAAACATTTTTTCAGACACCAGAAAGCCCAGTCCCCAAACCAGTAAGTCCAATCCATCTAAGCAAAAAAGTTGAAGCACATTATCACTACAGACAGCAGCTCCATTCCAAAGCCTTCTCCCCTGCTGGGGTCTTTCCACAATCAAACACTCATAAATCCTAGCTGTCTCCTTGCCTTTGTCTGCTCGTGCCACCATTTCTAACTGCTCTGACTTCACTTCCTCTCAGTTCTACTAACTTTTTCCCTGGTCCACTCTTCTAGTTCCACTCGTTCAGCAAGCTCCTCCCACCGCATGCTTCCTGTGACATAAGCAGATCACATGGGCCTATTGATAGATGGGAAGATCTTCAAATTTACATTACCATTACACCACCATGCTTGGAATGCTCTCAACCTCCTGTCCTATACCTGCTGAATTCCCTGGCTTCCGTTAAGTCTCAACTAAATTCCCTTCTTCTACTGGAAACTTCCCATCCTCAGGAATTCTAATGCTTTCTGTCTGTTAATTATTTCCTATTTATCTTTCATACAGCTTTTCCCCTTTTTTGGCATGTAGTCTCCCTCATTAGAACATAAGCACCTTAAGGGCAGGGGCTGTTTTTGTTTTGCTTCTTTTTTGTATATATAAACTAGGCGCTTAGTATAGTATCTGTCACAAAGCCCATGCTTAATAAATGTTTATTGACTGATTGATTCAGCATTTATTAAATGCTTTCTGTGTGCCAGGAACTCTGATAAATGCTAAGGTTTGAAATATTAGAAAATAAGACAGTCTCTACTCTTACATTCTAATGGAGGAAGACAATACATAAAGGGAACTGGAAAAAGAAGTATGCTGAAGAGATGGAGAAGGCATGAGGTTTGAGCTAGGAGTAAGTTTAGGGCCCCTGCTGAAATGTAGGTGAGGGAGTCAACATTCAGGAAAATAAGGCTTCGAGGTAGAGGCTTTCTTTGCGGTGGGAGAGTAACTGTCAAGGAGATGGAAAAATGGGAGAGTGACTTGAACTGGGATCTAATTAGAATTTTAATAAACCTTCTAATTCAAACTGTTAATTTCATAGAAGGGGAAACTGAGGCCCAGAGATGCTATTGCCCAAGATCACTGACCTAAGTGGTGGCAGAACCTGCACTAGAAGCAAGGTCTCCTGCCTCCTATTCAGCGATTTTTGCACTAATTCTTGTTGCTTTCAGTGATGATATCAGCATCTCCTAGATCCCTTCTCTTTCATCATAAGGGAAATATATTCTCTGTTTTCTTGATTTTACTAGTGATCGGGCTGCCACTTCCCCTTCCCCAACCCTTTGTCCCTTGTCATTAACCCTTCACTAACAATGCAGAAGTGGAAGGAGTGCTGTACTTGGAGTTAGGGGACCAGGGTTCAAATTCTGCCTTTGACACCTATCATCATGGGCGAGTCAATTGATTTCTCTGAAGCACAATTTCCTTATTTGTGAAATGCAGATAATAGTATTTCCATTATCTACTTTGCAGTATTATTGTAAGGAAAGTTCTGGATAACTGGCTAGAACACCTTATAAAGGAGACTTTAACTGAATGAATGAGCTCCTACTAACACGGTAGAGTGGAAGGTTCAGCAGACCCAACATAAGGAAACCTGCTACTTATGAGCTGCATGGCTTTGAGCAAGTCACAACTTCTCTAGGCCTGTTTCCTCATCGACAGAATGAAAAGCTTAGACTATATAATTTCTAAAGTGCCTTTCAGCTCTATTATTCTTATTATTCTCTGATCTTCAATTATCTGAAGGCCCAACATCTTTTCATAAAATCACAAAATTCCAAAGTTGGAAGAGACTCTCAGATTTTACCTGCTTCAACCATTGCTATAAGATTTGGTGAAGGAAATTTGAATGTATTGTGTTTATTTACATACATGAATATACACACATGTATATTGCATATATACATATGTAGATACATATATGTGTGCATATACATGTGTTTTCAAGTGCAAAATGTACACTTGTCAAAAGGACTGTTTTATGGAGAACTCACACAGGGCAAGCATTCACATGGTGGTCAGAAGAAACAATGCAAGGACACTCTCAAAGTCTCTCTCAAAAACTTTGGAATTGATTTTGTGACATGGGAGACACTGGCACAGGACACAGCATGGAATTCCCACATCAGAGAAGGTGCTGTTCTCTATGAGAAAAGCAGAATTGAAACAGCTCAAAGGAAATGCAGAATGTGCAAATTTAGAGTATCTACCCCAAACATTCACACGGACTATTTATGCCCAACCTGTGGTAGAGCATCCTGTGCTTGTATTGGTCTGATCAGCCATAGTTGGACACAGTGAAACTTGACTCTAGCATAGTGATGTCATTTTGGTGCATATCTATGTATTGTATACATATATATGTATACACACATAAAGGCATACGCTGTTGTTCAGTCATTCTTCAGTGACCCCACTTGGGGTTTTCTTAGCAAAGATACTAGAGTGGTTTGCCATTTCCTTCTTCAGTTCATTTTACAAATGAGGAAACTGAGGCAAATGGGGTTAAATAACTTGCCCAGGTCACACAGAAACAACAAGACGTACATAGAAATATCAATATCTATATCTATCTATCTATCTATCTATCTATCTATCTATCTATCTATCTATCTACATCTCTTGGAAAATAGCAAAACTACTGTACACCACTGATTTAGAATCTAGAATACCTCTCCCTGATGATTTTGCCCCCAGGATGCTAATAAGCAGCTTAGGATGTGTTCATCCAAATTGATGAAAGATTATTCAAAGTGCTTGAAGGAGGAGGCTGAAGCTGTCCACATTAATGTCATAGAGGAGAGAGCCCTGGATTTTAAGCCAGAGTATCTGGGTTCACAGCCCAGGCTTTGCTACTGACCATGTGTGTAACTTTGGGCAAGTTACTTCTCTCAGAACCACAGATGTTCCACATCTGGAAAAGGAGGGGTTTGGACAAGATAATCAGTTAGACCCTAGATACCATGATATTCTGAAATGTTTACAGGTGTTTTTTTTTTAAGCAGTCAATTAATGAGTGTACATTTAAGACAACCAAAACATCTGTTCTATTCACTATCCCGGTAGACAGCTCACTTGAGCTCCATAGCATAACCGACTCAGCTGTTCTCAGCATCTATGTAAGCATGCTAACAAAAATTATAAAAAAGGAATGAATTTCTTTTTTGTTCACTTCCCCTAAATTTGGAAGTGACAGATACCACGTAGCAAAAATGCATTATTTTTTGTTTTTGTTTTTAATTGATGTCGTTGATTCATTGGGCCCACATTGACACAGCTTGGATATAAAAAGTGACGAGTGGGTTAGAACAGAAATGTCTGTGATTTAAATTATTTTGGTGGATCTAAATGCTATTTTTATTTTGGAAAAAATATATATATTTTTCTTTTCCAGCCACTATGTTCATTTCTAAGCTTTTCATTTCATCCTTTCTTCTAAGCCTTACTCAATATAGCAATAGCTGCAAACTCCTTGAGAGATGCCCGGCACGAAAAGCTGTGCCTTGTTTTAATGCAACTTAAATTAAAGAGCTTAAATACTTACTTCAGGTCAAGGGAAGAGTTTGAAATACCTGGCTAGTCTCCATCTTAATGTCCTAAGCTTAGTGTTTTTGGAAGGAGAGATTTCCAAGTGAAATGAAATGAAGGCACTTCCAAATTAGCTTGAAGTATGAAACTTTTTCAGGAACCAGGATTCAGTAAGACTAAGGATTTGTTATGAAGCTCCAATGAAACTTTTGCTAATGTTGTGAACGGGTATTTTCATGAATGATGAAGTCAACAGTTTCCTTTGAAGTTTATTCCATTAGTACCTCCAAAGCACTTACAGAGAATCATAATAAAAAGGGGAGTTATCATTCTTTGGAGTAAGACATTCAACAAATATTTACTATGTACTGTGTGTCAGGTGCTGGGCTAGAAAGAATTTTCTTTGCAATGATGGTGATTAAATTTAGAAGTTATCTTCAAAAACTCCTTCTACTTAACACAAACTACCATTCACATGCCTTGATAGCTTGGAGTTTCTGGAAAATGGAATTGATAGCTGGCTCAAGGAATTACTCTGCTTGCTAATGGCAGAAGACCCTGACCCACTAAGATATGGTTGACATATGTAATTTTTCAAAATTTACTAGGATGATCCATAGATAACAAAGCACAACATATACCATAAACATGTGATATATGCACATATATTTATGTTATATATAAATGGATATATGAAACCTTTGGAATAAATTTTTTATTACTGTAAATGCTCAGTAATAGTACGGAAGACCATCTAGCGCCCCAAGTTTGATGTAATTCTTTGTCTGAGAATACGATGTGCTAAAAGGTAGTTACCTTATTTATATCCAGGCATTAAGATCTTGATGATGATTGAATATTATAGTGATTCATATTCATATAATGATTTTTGGTTACAAAGTGGTCTACATGCTTTATCCCATTTGAAAATTTTTTTCAGTCACATTTACTAAATTCTCCTGGGGGACCCTCATTTGAAAGTCCCCCTTCCCTGGCATCGGTCTGTGATGTTGGCACCCAAGTTGATGATATGGGTCTATACTTTGATGTCATAATCATTAACCTATTCAACTTTAATTCTTTCTCAACTGTGCTTCAAATGTTTTTCTTGGCATGGGTCTGGGGAAGGCAGGGGGGTGGTGGTTGTTCTGGACCTGGATCTTGGTATAGAGACTTCCACTGGTATAGATGGCTACCTGCTGATGGAACTTACAGTTTCATGGCAACTTATAGTCTTAGAGAGATACATAATGCCCTGAGGGTAACATTCGGGTTAAAGGTAGGCAGCGTGTGTCAGAAGCAGGCCTTAAAACCATGTCTCTTAATTATCGATCAACTCCAAAATACCTTCCTTCTAGCGTTCCTTCTTCTTCTAATACCCCAGGTAACCTTTGTCCCCAACATCCAACCCAAACCACCTTTAGACCTAGAAAATAAATGTCCAGTGCAGCACATAAAACTTCTCCTTTTTAACGTGAGCCCATTTCTGTATCTAACTACAAACATTTCATGACTCTTTGACAATGATCACTTTTCAGGTTAAAATGTTTTGTACACACACACACACACACACGTATGTATGTTTATATATATGTGTGTGCGTGTGTGTATGTACATACACAGACATTTGTGTATATATACATATACAGTATGATCATTTTCCCTGCATGATTATCCCCTATTTTCCTAAACGAACACATAATGAGCATGTTTTCAGTGTGTTATCAACTAGTATTTATGTACACAATGCCAGAAAGGTTTAGAAAGCATAATGTTCTGTTTCTGTCTCATCTCATTTAATTAAAAAAATTAAAAATAAATGAGCACGAAGGCTAAGAAGCTCTGGGAAAAAACCATTTTGTTATTGTTTCTACACCAAGGTATAATAATTATTCATTATCATGGGTCAGAGAATTCATTCAAATATTAAACTGATACAAATGTATTCTTTGTGGTGGTTGTTGCTGCCAAGGTCTAGGTGGATGGATAGTGACATTAGCATTGAAAAGAAGTTTGCATATGCAACTTATTTGCATTGCTTTATTATTTTCCAATTCTCACACAGACAGCCATTTAAAGTGGTCATTAACCTTTCATTCAACCAGTGAAAATGCAATCTCAAAATAAAGCCATTTCATTAATGAATGCATACTCTGCTTATTTTCTAACCAGAAAGGTTGAATTCTTTTAAAAATTCCCCCATAAACAAAATATCTGTATATCCAAATAGGCAATAAAGAACTCTTTAAACATTCACCTCTTCTTAAAAAAGGGAATAAGGCAAAGTTACATTCAACATGATTTATTGTCTTCCCCCCACTCCCGTTTCTCCACTAGACAGATGCACCCTGTTCTTTAACAAACCAATGACATCGTTTACTGTATGTGAGTCCTGCATATATGCTTTATGATTATGTCATTAGATTATGCAAAAGATATGTGTGTTTTCTTTGCTCATTTTATATCAATAAATGTGTATGTGTGTGCATGTGTGTAAAAACTCTATTCCACATACAGGTGTGAACATTGAATAATTAATCTCCACCAATGAGGAAAGTCCTATGTAAATATTACACATATGTGTGTGTATACATATATTGCATATATACATATATGTATAAAGATAGATAAATATAGATATAGATATAAACACATTTTTAAACTTCAGGGTAAGTGCAAAGGTCCAAAAGTCAACTTTTCTATAGCAAATATGCAGTAATCATATTAAAGAGTGAACATCTATAAAGTTACAAAATGCCAAATATATTACACTTGTCACAACCTCTTCTGTAGTTTTGCCTTGCAAATGCTATCTTTAGAAATGTCCTGTGCTGTCGAGTAACAGGAAAAAAATTCTTTTAGACCATTGATCTCCATTTCTTGAAGTATTTTTTACTCAACTCCCTTGTGTTTCTATTTTATTTCAGTGACTTCTGAGAATGCATATAAGGCAAGCAGCTGACATTCAATACTATATTCCTAAGATCAAACTTTGCTAAGGACATATCATGTACAAAGGACATCATTCCAGTGGGATTTATACAAAATGAATTTTTACATCCCCGTGACAAAAGGAAACCAGACCAAATATGGAAAACCTCTTGTAGCAACGATTAAACATTAACCAGCTTTTCTTTTAGCAACTATTAGCAGCAACTTCTCTCCTGGCTCATTCTCAGTGGGTAAATCTTTGGGTGCTACTATGTAATTCAAATTGAATTGTGTCAAAAGGAATGAAAGAAGACCCTACACAAAAGTGTTATTAAAATAGTATTTGCAGAATCAAATATTGGGATCCAGACAAAGACAATTAGCTGGCCAGTTTCTTGACAGTGCATTCTTTTGGGCTTCCTAGGATGCTGGCCAGCTCATTCCATGTGTATCAGGTACCAGTTATTCTTATTAAATGCTATTGCTAGTGTAGTGAGGATAGAGAGACTGGCCAATGAGGGCTGACTCCTGATAGTATGTTTGATGAACTCGCTTTTGGAAGTTTATGATGACATGGGTGGCTCTCTACTTCTCAGTATCTGTCCATATCCTGTTACTGCTTCATGTGATAAAGAAATGATTTTTTGATTGCCTACCGAGTCAGAACTGTGAATGAGTAACTGGCTAAATGACTGTCTCTCTGCTGGTGGGGATTAAGGGAAGTCATGCTGTAAGCCTTTCGATGGGCAGGAGGATGCCACTCCCCACCAGGATGACACATGACCTGTGAACGTATGGCTCTGCTGCTGTTCCTTATTGGGTCATTTTCTCTCTCTTCTTACAAAAGAGGCTTGGAAACAGAAGGACCTTGTGAGACTTCAAAAGCTCAAACAGTTGAACCTTTAGAGACAGACCGATAAGAGTCCACACCAGAATTTGCCAGAAACTAAGTTCCAATGGCAGCTTAACTCTGAGAAGGAACTTGGCCATTCGGTAGATTGATCCAATAGCCAAGGTATCATGTTCTACAGCAAGGGAACAATTTGCCCAATAGTTATGCCACCTTTGGAAGTGAACTTGGTAGAATTGAAATTTTGCAGCAATTACTACAAATTAGAGTCCATTATTCCCGGGGACCATGGTGGTCAAGGGAAGAATATGCCCTTGGTGAAGTAGGTTGGGGGGAGTTTTTCTGCTTTGGTTTTATTCTATATATTTTCTCAGAAACTATATAATTGTTAAAGTTAACTGATGTTAAGTGGCTAAACGATAATGGAATGCTAGTCATAGAGTCGAGTAGATAAGTTGTGCAGGGGATAGAATACTGAGGTTGGAGTCAGGAGGGGTTAAATTCAAATCTGACCTCAGATACTTACTACCTGTGTGACCCTGGGCAAGTCACTTAACCTTGTTTGCCTCAGTTTTCTCATCTGTGAAATGAACTGAAGAAGGACAGGCAAACCACTCCAGTATCTTTGCCAAGAAAACCCCAGATGAGGTCATGAAGAATTGGACGTGACTGAAAAATGATTGAATCAATCAATGACCCAGGTGACATATTGACTGTAACTGGTGATTGCTATTGTGGAGAAGACATCAAGCTGGAAGCTTGAGCCAAAAACTGAAATAAAATTTTCATTTTTTACCGACATTATAAAGATACAATGTATAAAATTCTTTGTGGCTCCATTGATATATCAGAATAAGTAGTACTCATTGTTTCGTCAGGGTAAGGGTGGTAACATTACAATAAAAAGAGTGCTAGATTGAGCTGCATGACCCTGGCCTTCTTTGGGCATGGTTTCCTCATCTGTAAAATGAGGCCATTGGATAAAATGACCTATACGATTTAAATCTAAGTTGAAGCTAAGTATAAATTTGCCTCAGTTGCGAATGTCCTCTCAGATATAAGGAAGTGTTTATCAAACTCACCAATTCACTGGATTATTTTTCTTTAAGATAAAAAAAAAACAACTGAGGGATGGCCTTTAGAATATAATATCAGAATGCACAATAAAGGAATATCTATTGGGGCTTACTTATCCTAACATTTAAAGTGATTTTATTTTCTTTTTTTAAGTATTTTTTGAAGAGTTTGCATGACATGTTTACAGGACATGTTTGTGACTGAAGACTACTCTGCCTGTCTCAGTGAATCATATTAACTCATGTGACTTTGTGCATCACAGCCTAGAATGAATCACTAAATGTTAATCTCAGAGATCATCTAGTTTAACCCTCTCAATTGAAAATATTCTCTCTCAATCTCAATTTCAGGCAGGGTAATTGGGATTAAGTGACTTGCCCAAGGTCACACAGCTAGTAAGCGTGTCAGTCATCTGAGGATGCATTTGAACTCAGGTCCTCCTGACTCCAGGGCCGGTGCTCTACTCACTGCTCCACCTAGCTACCTCAATTGATTTCACTTTCAAAATGGATTATGACCGGCAAAACCCAGAGGGAACTATAATATAGGGATGCTTGAAATGTCTCTCTTTTATAAAACATCTATATTTTTCACTGATAATTGGGTTCAATTTTTTAGCCTATGTCTTTTGAGCCCTTTTGCTTTTTTTGTAAGATGCTATTCCTTTAGAACGAGAAATTTCTCAGAGTTTTAGAATAGTCTGATGTCTTTATCTAGTAAGGTCATTCTTTGGTTATTTACTGAATTTATTAGATGTTCTTAAAATTCTTAAATTTAGTCACTGTGTCTTGGAGTTTTCAGCAAAGCAGTCTTATTTTTGTCAGGGGAGGGAATGCGTTTTGTAGAATCTTTCAATTGTCACCATATTTTTTGTGTTTGTGAGTTCTCAGCAGTTTTCTTTATTATTTCTTATATTATAGTGTTTAGTTTTGTGCTGTTTATGCATCCTCTTTCCAAGATCACTAAATATTTGGCTTGTATAGACATCAAGTTGTTTTTTTTTTAATTATTTCATTTGGCTTCTTCTTCCAGATTGTCTTTCACTTTATCGTATTTGTATTCTCTATCAATTGATCTCTCTTTTGCTTCTTTGGAGAGGCTCACCACTATGGATTCAATTTTTCCTATTCTAACAATAATTTTTGCTGTGAAAGCCTTAGGCTCTGGTTTCACAATTTTTATTTCTCTCGACCCATTCAGAAATATCCTGCCATGATTCCATGCTACTTTAATCATCCTAGAAGTTCTCTGCCTCATTGGTGGTAGGTTGATTTACTTTGTCTCATAATATTTACTTAGAAATATTTACACTTCTTTGTATATCTTGATGCTCATCTTCTCTTCATCTTTTATACGTTCCTTGTTGATTTATCTGCTTGTGTTTAAGGTCTTTCACTGGATTTTCTTCTTCCTGGGATCTTTTGTAATTTTAGTGTTTTTTTTCTTATACTCTCATATTCTTCATTTTCTGACTCCTTCCCTCTGATTCCTTTAGGGCTTGATCTAGAAGGTATCTCAACTTCCTTGTGCACTGAGAAATCCACTTTTCACTGTACTCCATTCCTGTCCCAATTGACTTTTGAAGAAAAAAAATGACCCTCACTGGATGCTAGGCCCCTTTACTTCTGCCCTCATGCTGCATCCTTCTCTTCTTCCCCACCACATGACCTGATGCTTGTTGCAGTTCCCTCTATTCTTTCACTTTCTAGCTGAGTGCTACTGCCACCCCTGGCAGAACATACTTTTGCTTTCCTATATCTCTGTCTGCTCTGCAAGGCCCTAGACAGAGTTGAATGCTGTTCCTTCTTGCCATAGAACAGTGGGATGAAGGCAAGCACAGGGAATGTTGGAAGAGATTGCACTGATAAATACATCTCAGAGCATGCGCCATAGGTCTGGTTGTCTTCTCTGCCAAAACAGGGGGGCAAATATGGGAGAGGGTGAGCATTTTAGATACTAGCCTTCTTTGGTGTTAATTTATCAGACTGTTAGTTTATTAATCTTCTTGGTGTCTCATTTGAAAAAAAGACATCTATCTTACTTTGTCTGAGTAATTTGTATTTGGGGGAGTTTTGAGAGTCAGGAGAAAATGTCTAGTCCTCCATTTTGTTAGTCACACTGAGGTAACTATAGTGTCCTGAAAGTAACCCTAGATGGCAGAACTATGAGTTAGTACAATTATGGAAAAGAATTAGGAATTATGGAAATAAAATGTCTCTACTCTGTGACCTATACATTCTCTTCCTAGGCCTACATACCAAGGAAATCATTGACCAAAAGGTTCCTTATAAGGCAGAATATTTATAGAATTTTTTTGGTAGCAAAATACTAGAAATAAGTAGATGTCCAGCATTGTGCCCAATGTGCCACCTAGTTACTTCAAGGAAGAGGGTGATGCTTGGTGGCAGTCATGAGGAGGACATACATTCTACGAATGGCCACTATAAATGTACAGAGACTAAAAATAGAATGTCATGTATGAAAAACAGGGAGAAGGCAAATTTGGCTAGATTTCTTTGTGCGAGAGGTGAAACAATGTTCATTGAAGCAGGAAAGCTATGTTGGACCAATTTGTAAAAGGCCCTGATTCAATTTGGAGGCATATGCAGATACAATTCAGTTGCCCAAATGATGCCTTTGAGTGTATAGGGACTGATTAGCTAATAAGTAGGTTATTTAGGCTTCCTCCTTCTCTTCCTCCCAGCCATCTGCACTTTGAGTATTTTATTTCGCATTAACATTATCATTATATGGTTAGCAAAAGTAGTAAACAAATGAAAAAAAAAGACTTGGCCAGTTCGACATTGCCATTTATTGCCTAACCTGTTAGCTAAAATAAATACTTGGGGATTCCCCACAGATCCCAGCTATCTCTGTTATTCCTGTACCTCAGAGAATGAAGCATTGATAAAATATAGAAAATACAAGGGAAAGCAGGGGATTTTATCTAAATTATCATGACTTTTAGATTTATGCTCAAAATCCCCTTTACAGATAAGATTGAATGGTCACTATTTGAGTGATATCAATAAAAGTATTAGACTTTGACTCCATTTATGTTATGATGAACAGTAGGCCTTGCTTTGTCTGGGACTCTTCTAGAAATAACCTAAACGGTCCTTCATATACTACTTTTTCAACCTCTTAAGGTGACAGAGTTAGTCACTCCCAGAGCTCATCATATCAGTTCTGGACTTAATGTGGACATTCAATAGGCTTTAGTTAGTAAACAAGCATTTATTAAGCCCCTGCTATATGCCAAGCACTGTGCTAAGAACTGGGGACACAAAGGAAAATAAAAGACAGTACCTGCCCTTAAGAAACTCACAATTTAATGGGGTAGATAACAAGCAATTTAATATTACCAAGCAAGCTATGTATGACATAAATAAGAAATAATCAACAGAGGGGAGGCACTAGAATTAAGAGGACTTAAGAAAGGCTTAAGAAAGGTGGGATTTTAGCTGCAACTTTAAAGAAGCCAAGAGGTAGAGGTGAGGAGGAAGAACATTCCAGTCATGGGGGACAGCTAGAGAAAATACATGGAGCATAGAGATGGAGTGTGCTGTTTGAGGAATAGAAAAGAGGCCAGCATCATTGGATTAAAGAATATATTTGAGTGTGTGGGTGGGGTGTAAAGCATATAAAGATGGGAAAGGTGAGGGCAGGTAGGTTATGATGGACTTTGACCCTCCTGCAGCTCACAATTCTCAAATTCACACAATCTACCAGTAGCAGGGATGATAGGCATGTGCCACCATGCCTGGACTGAGATTTCAAATAATGTTTAAAATGATAGATTAAAGTATGGTTCACATATTTCTAGTAACATGATATTCATGGTCAGGTAATTTTAGTGAAAACAGGTTTTTACATTTAAAAATGTATGTACTGGGGAGAAATGGTTTTATGTAACTTAAAATAAGTCAATTAATTTTAATTCTATATCTCCATATTTCAATGGATTCGTGATTTCTCATATGTGGACATTCCCACCTATCAGTGTATAAAGAGCCATCCACCCATGCTTTGTCCTCCACACCTTCTCATAGTTTCAGATTAGCTATAAATGTGAATTTAATTCAATGCTGACAAAACTTTTGAGATTTTCATTTTTACTTTCCATGTTCACAATGATAAATACCAAATATTTTCTCTGTTTTAGTACAACTTTTGTGAATGAATGAACATCCTCATTACTCATGAATATTTTGACTTGTCTACACAAGAGTTTTCAAGGCTGTCAAGTTCTAGTGGGCTGCTTATATTTGGGATTTGAATGCTGTTAAACCAAACCTTCCAATCTAAAAGGTTCATTGTTGCTGATCTATAACTTTATAATAAATAAAATAGCCCTAAAGAAAATCTGACCAAGTCAGTTTACTTCTTGGTTTTGAAATGAAAAAGTCAAATTTGGAACATTTTCTCTTCAAGTATAATGGAAGGAAATCAATCTGCTTTGAGTAGACATAGCAACAGAAAATTAAAGAAATGATGCAACTAGTAATTTCTGTATCTGTGACAAACTTCACAAAATATTCTCAGGGCAGCATCATAAGAGGGGCCATCAAACCATTTTTTAAGGCAAAATTAGCTGTGGGGGTTCAAGATCCAGGAACACTAATCCAGGGTTGTGTGTAAGGAGAGACAAAGAATTTGGAATTTCAGAGATGGGTGAAACTGGCCCATGGAGCTCATCAGGGTTGTGGCTACTGAGGGGTGGAAGCATGCTATCTGTTAACTTCCTATGGGAAATACTTATCCTTGCCTACCAGTAAGAAAGATCAATTGTTTCTTCTGTAAAATCGCATGCGCTGTCAGTCTTCTTTGGCGAAAGCCTGCATATGCTGTCGATAACCCTCTAAATTTCAGCAACCAATAAAATGGAACAGTTGCCCCAAATTAGTTACACATAAAGATGTCTGTAAAGAAGCCTGTCATTTCAAAACGCTACCAAGCTCCTAAAAAAGAGTTGGTATGTGAACAGGAATTTAAAAAGAACGGGAAGAACAATACATTTATATATATGTATACACACACATATATACATACATGTATATATATGTACATATATATATATATGTAAATGTCTATGACTCACTTGAAATTCATTCATCTCATCTGAACTTTGCAAAAAACCCCTCTTGGGTCCAAATGTATCAACATATTCACTATGCCAAGGCTAAAGGCTTGGAAGTAGCATGGAGAAACCATTGCTTTTATGCAAAACCGCAAAGAATTTTAAGTGCTATCAAGGGACAAAAAGTGGCAGGGTTAAGTCTTGGAGAACATGAAATGTGAGAATGACTTTTTCATTGATTGGGCTTTTTACTAAAGTGTGACAGAGATCCAATATCAAAGAAAGAGGGCAAAGGCTCAGCTACCTAATAAGAGTTCTCCCTTCTTTCTGCCACTCAGAAGGACATTCCTGTTCCTTTTTCCATAGCAAACCACACACACTGTACCTGCTTAAATGTGCGGTGAAGGAAGAAAGAAGGGAGATTAGAGAAAGGGGGAAAAGATAATCAATTTTCAGTTGTATTTTTCCCAATATTGAATTAATCTTTCTTAATCTTTGAGTAGGGATGAAAAAATATTATGTAATTATATAAAGTATTATAATTATATAACAAATATAACATGTAAAGTATCATATTATTTCTTGAACATGTATGTGACATTGAAATGAATTTTTACGTGACATATACAGCATACTTAAGAAGAGTTTAAGATGTACTGTTAAAGTTATGGAAAACACACATGGTAGTTGGCTCTTTAGGATTCTTCATTTAAATATTTTTTCCTTGGTTATATCACTATTTATAATTATGAAAAAATAAAAATTAATTATAGCTTTAGGAAAGAAGAAAGAGAGAGAGAGAAAAGAAGAGAGAAGGGAAGGAAGAAAAATAAGAAAGGGAAAAAGAGAAAGAAAGAAAAGAAGGAAGGAAGGGAGAAGGATGGAAGGAGGAAGGAAAGAAGGAATGAAGGAAAAAGGAAGGAAAGAAGGAAGGAAAACAGTAAGGAAGGAAGACAGGAAGGAAGGAAAGAAGGGAGGGCAGGAGGAAAGAGAAAGAAAATGACAGTCTGAAAAAGAAGGGGGGAAAAAGATGATACCCTTGCATAGTTTCATTTTCTATCTCAGTCCCTATTGATTCACTGCCCGACTCCTATCACCACTGGCACAGAAAGTCTCTGAAAGGTAACCTGGAGGGACTGGAGTCTCTAATGCTCTTGCAGTTTATATGCTCATCATTTACATTTAGTCAGTAGATATCAACAAGCTTTTAGGAAAGGTATTTCCTGAGAAGACATAGCAAGAATGGTATTTATAAAATATTCCCCCACAAACTGGGGCACACCTTTCCTTTGTGTACCCGATGTCCCTGGGGAGAGTGTAGACACAGATTTAAAGTACAATGTTAGTGAGACACATGTAACCAAGAACTTCCTCCTAACTCTTGGACCAGGAAATTCTCTGCCCCCTGCCCCCAACATCCCCTCCGTTTTCAGAGTTCTCTTGCTACAGAGTGTGTGATTCCTTCCAGGATGTAGAATCCCTCCCGTTTATTCCTCTCCTTTCCCTCTCTTCTCATTATATATTTGCAGCTATTTCTGACCCCCAAATGCAGCATTCTATTCCAAAAACCTAGGTAATTCAGGTCTATGATGTTGTCAAGAAGGCACTCTCTTCAATGCTGCACATCACAACTAATCCATGCCTACTGTGTGGGGTGTCCTTCTGTATCATTCACAGTATCCACCTGTGAATATAGGAAATACTGGGAAAGCCACTGTTGACCTTCTGACATTGTTGATATTGGGAATGGGAACAAGAATAAATTGGCCAAGAAACATAATTTAGACTAACTAGGGTTTATTGAATTTGCCAGCAGAGGAGTCTCCCCTAAAGAGGCAAAGACTCCCTGAATGAACAGTACACAAGATGTATATAGATTCTAAAGAGGAGGAAGAGGGTAGGGGATAGGGTAAAAGTTCATTGGTCAAGGTCTCTTGGGGGGCGTCTCTTGGGGCTCGAGGCTGATGTGGTACAATAACCCTTTTACACAGTTTCAGGGATAGGGGTTCCATATTTTGATATAATAAGATACAGAGGTCTAGGCTGTTTCTCAGACAGGTTGCACAACAGGATACCATGGCCTGTTCTCATTCAGGTTACTTGAACTGTAAGCACTGATGAGAGAGTATAGACATATACGTGTGCACAAAATGAAGTGATTCTCAAAATGGTGTAGTTCTGAATCCACGACATGTTGTGAGTTCCAATATAGCCCATGGAACTTTCCATCTGTCATCCCTTTTGCTTTATTTGCATTGACCTCACTACATTATCAATCTTTTATGTTGCTTTGTGTGCAAAGGTCATCACTTAAGTGATAACCTATGTCCACCATGTATCTCTCTACTGCCTATTGGGGGAGCTGAAATGTTCATTTTTTGGAGACTGGTTATCTGTGATTCAAAGCAACATAGCATAACCAATAAAACTCACTCATCAGAAACAATTGTGTTTTGAGGTGATGCCCAGTATCACTGAAAGCCTGCATAATTTTACAAATGGAATCTAGCCTGCTCTCTTCTTATTATTCAATTCTGGGCAGATTTTATGGATGTTGGTCAGTAACTGCTTAAGAAATATGCACTAATGGCTTGACCATCCAAATGGATTGCATAGCCTGAATAATTGGTTTTCTTTGATATTTTTTTTTATTCGGTGGATACCTAGGTCAAACTTGTTTGAAAAAAAATTTGATCTCACCTAGAAGGCTCTGCATTATTTTATTACCTGATACAATCATCACAAATGATCTGCAAACAGGAACATTTGGAGGAACCCTCAATCTATAGGAAATATTTCTTCTATTTTGGATTCTGTACTGTACCTGGACAGTGATTAATACTTTTGCTTAGACTATATCTGTTTTTTATGCTTTCATTTATATTAATGATATGAATTGCATCGTACAACATTCATTATGTCGTCATATCTACTATGCCATATTATATAATCTTAACATTATAAACCTTTGGAGAGAATATCCTTTATGCTTCCATATTCCTCTACAAAATCAAATGCTATTTACTTTCAATAAGCAACAAATAGCAAGCATAATGAAATTTCACATTTCCTATTCTTTTCACTCGATTACAGGTAAATATCTGCCTACTATGGAATATAATTTTTGAAAACCTACCTTTTCCTTTTTAAGTTTTTACCAAGAGTGCACCCAATACCTCTAGAGATTATTCTCATGAAAAGTTCTGAAGAGATAAAATGATAACATGGATTGTGACTTGATTTCTTCTTGTTCCTCTTTTAGGTAATACCATCTGTAGCTTTTCCCCCTTACATTTGTATCTCACTGTCTTTAAGATATCTTCAGAATAAGTCTCTGAATGGCCTCAAAGTTGAGTCTTCTGCAGTATTCATCTGTTTTGTTTATTAATGACATTTCTACTTCCTCATGCTGAACATAAAGGACTGTCATATTAGAGTTTCTATGTAATGATTCTACCTTCGATGGAGAAAATCATTTGTAAAAGAAAGATTGATACATCATATTAATTTTTGTTCATTTGTTTTCGTCCTTCTAGTTTAATTCTTGAAAACATCTCAGGACAATCTGGTCTTACACCAAGCTTTGTGTAAACATACTTTTCCATCTATAACTTTACATGTTTTATGAAGCAATACTATTCATAATCTTTCCCTTTAGTTTAATCTAAACTGGTATTGTCCTTAACTACTATATATCTCACTTGGGCAAGGATATAAAATATTTTCAGTCTGAGGAATTTTCAAGGCACTTTTGGCCTCCCTGTCATGGTAATTTTTCATGGGTTACACCTCTGTAGGAAATACTGAATATTAATGTCATTATCTCTTCCATTGCAAACAACCTCTTGCCTGTGCAGAAATGTATCCAAATAATCTTAAACAATACAAGTTTCCAAAGCTATTCTTGTGAGATAGAGACAGCAACCCATATATGCTATTGGAAAGATATTTCTTCACACACAGATGTTCAGCCAATGAAACACTTTTAACATAGCTCATAAAATTTATAGTTATAAAAGACCATAGAAATCATTTGATTGGGGCAGCTAGGTGGCACAGCGAATAGAGCACAGGCCCTGGAGTCAGCAGGGTCTAGTTCAAATCTGGCCTCACACACTTGACATTTACTAGCTATGTGACCTTGGGCAAGTCACATACCCCCAATTGCCTCACCTCCCCCTCATATAAAAAAGGAAATCATTTCATCCAACCCCCTCATTTTATATATAAGTACACAGACGACTAAGGAGGTAAAATGAATTGGCCATATAACATAAAACTGGGACAAGAACCCAAATGCTTTGCTTCCATGCTTCTCCACTTCACTTGTTTGCATATTTAAAATCTTACTGGGAGAATGGGATCGAATCATTAGCTAAATGCTCTGATATAGAATGTCATTATTATTAATTAATTTTAATTATCACAAGTACACTAGGTCATGTGTCATGTGGACTGAAAGTTCTATTATATTCATTGAATACTTAATATGCATATTTAACATGTAATAAATATCTGATATCTATAGATTAAATATGTATTTAATATAATTCTGCCTCCATATTGGAACATAGAAAGGAGTTTGGTGTTCTTCAAAAGCATGCCCTCTTTTAAATTATTTAAGAGAAGCACATTCTAACTCCACATTTCTAGTTACATGAATTCATGGAAAAAAGTATGATCAGAGGCAGGGCCAGAGAGATGTTCAAGTCAAGTCAACAAGCATTTATTAAGCACCAACTATGTACCAGGCACTGTGCTAAGTTCTGGGGATACAAAGAAAGGTAAAAACAGTTCCTGCTCTCAAAGAGCTCACAATCTAATAGGGGTAACTGTGTTTTCTCTTGGTTTCAGCATATTCTCTATTTTAAGCCAGCCAGTTTTCTATTGTTATTGCTTTTGCAGAAACATTAGAAAAATGACTTTAGCAGTTACCCCAGAAATTACTGGCTTCAAGGAAGAATTTAGAGGAGAAAAAATGTTTTGTTTTTTTTTTCTGTGTGTTTTTCTACATCTACGTGAGATATAGCATTGTTTGCACTCTTCTCAGCTTGGAGGGGAGAACTGTATTCACCAAAAAGACTGATCCTTCTTTTACTGTTCAGTCAGTGTTTAGTGCTAGCATCTTTTGCAATATGACTACAAAACAGATTGCAATTCATTTTTACTGGGTCATGATTTGCTAAAATCATCTTTCATTCCTCCAAACAACATTATCGTTACGTGAATTTGTATTGCTGATTAAAATCTTCCTACTCAATTTGTTAATCTAATAAACATTTTACCTTGCTGTCAGTCACAGATGAAATTAAAAAAAAAGTATTCTTAGTAACCACCGTGTCACTTGATTTCATTCTCTAAAATCTACATACACAGATTTCCTTTAAAAGTCAGGAAACTGCCACTGGCCCATCTCCATTGATAGGGCTGCACAGGGGGATGTGAAGAGGACAATGTAGACTCCATTGGAAAAACCTACCAGTAGTTTAGTGTTTGTTTATCCTCTTCTTTTACTAGAAAGACTCTTAAAATTACTTGAGAGAAATAAGAATTCACAATCTTTAAAAAGGTTGTGTGAAATAAGGCATCGTCGCCAAATCACACAGGTTTTATTTCTTCCAACTAGAGCCATCTCCTGTCGATGTGTGAAGAAAACAAGAAAATGTGATAATCATAAAAATGAGTCCTCAGTTGGGAGTGGAATATTTGTACTAGTTAGCCAGATTATAGGCCTCCAATACAGGAAGGTCAGGTTCCAAGAGGAATTAGCTAGGTATTGTGTGTGTGCGCGCGCGCGTGTGTGTGTGTGTGTGTGTGTGTGTGTGTGTGTGATACTGGTACGATCTTGAGTCTATGACTGACCACATATCAAAGCTAAACATAAGTGACTTTCAGATGCTACTCTAGTTTTTAATCATTCACACCTCTTATTACCTCCGTAGATGATCAATAAATCATAACATTAAAATTTCTTGTTGGAGGGGACACAGTTTTATCACTTTCTCCACATAATTATAAGCTACTATTTGAAAATTTCTTCGGATATACATAGACTATAAGGTTTTATATAGCATTCTTTATCTATTTAAATAACATGATTGTATTTAATCTTTAGGTTAGGAACCAGGTAAATCAAGTGAGTGAATGAATGAAAAATTAAGCACTTACAATGATTAGACGCTGTGCTAAGTACTAACATAAATACAACAAAGCAAGACTTTCCCTGTCCTCAAAAAGCTTATATCATAATAGGGAAGAAAATACATAAGGGAATGATGGTCAAGAAGGAGTATTTTGGAAAGGGAAATCAAAGGGAATAATGACTAAATAGGTCAATCAAATTGACAAATTCCACCAAACCTTGAGACACATGCCAAAGCAGGTTTCTAATAGAAATAAAAAATGCCAAAGGCAACTTCCTCCTATTTCCACTCACAGAAAGCTTATTTTTTCCTCTGGTTTTTTAAAAAAAATTCATCTTTAAGGATGTTACCTGAATTTAAAAGGAAATCAAACAGAGCACACACTCCCAGAAATCAATTACATTGTGACTAGAAAGGCTTTCTACAACCCTACCGGCTATGGAAAGAAAATGGGGAACTTTTCCAGGGAAAGAGGTGAGTTTTGTCCTTGTTTAGGAAAAATTTAGCTGAATTAGCATATATAACATCTGAGAACGACATCCTTAAAAACAAAGCATGAGTGTTGACTCTCACGTTTTTGCCTTTTTAAAAGAGTTGAAGGAGGTGGAAGCCAAGAAAGCAGCTATGCCAAAGCAAAAGAACTTCCAGAGAAATACAGTAACAGAAGCTTAAAGTGAAAATCACAGAACGCTGATGATGCAGAAATACAAGATTTGGGGATAGTTGGAAATACAAATCCATTACTTGGGTTTTCTTTAGAGAGAATCAACATAAATACCACATACTTGCCCATCAGTAATTCAGCGAAAGGAAATGTCATGTTCTGGCTGCCTCTCTACAATTTAGAGCCACAAAAGCCACAAAGGAATCAAGTGCATGCTGACTACGCTCCAATAGGTCAGATAACTAGGAAGGAGATGAAAAGGCTACTGGGAGCAAGGAAGACAGAGGCTATATTTAAGAAAGAGGAGATTGCATCTGCATAGTGCCAAGACTTGGAGCAGCAACTGATAAAAGGCAGGATGTAGTCATCTCACATTCTCAAGATCAGAATATTACGTGTTAGGGAGTTTCTCTCTCTTGACTCTCTCCACTCTTTCTTCTCTCCTCTCCCTTCCCTTTTCTCCCCCCCACCCCTGCCCTTCCCTCCCCTCCCTCTCTCCTTTCCCCCCTAGCTTGACTGTTATACCCACAGTTTCAGCTCGTTTTTGCAGCTAGGAAAACCTCTATCTTTCCTCCTTCACCCCCATCAAGAAAAAGGATAGAGCCTAAGCACTAAGGAAAATATTTTTTTTTCTCTTTTTATTGTGAGTTCTAACAGAACTTTTGTCAAACATTGAGCACGTGAACACATGACAGTTTCCTTCACTTGTTCTCACACAAGCTGTTGATAGAAGAGGAATATTTTGGGAGGAATGTTTCTTAAACCATTGATAGCTTCTTCTCTGTTTATTTCATTCTTTTGTTTCATAATATGACAACGCATTAGAGGAAAAAGAAACTTTTCTTAAGTTGTGAGAATATCAAATATTACCCATCAATCCCTGAATCATGCTATTCAAAGTGCTAAAAATAGAACAAAAAATGCACTCCCAATGCAGCTAAATAAACACTTGTGGATGTCTAAAATGTGACTGTGGTCTGATCGTTTCCTCTACATTTTTCTCACATTTCCATCTTCGGTTTAAAAAAAAAAAGACCATTGCAGTGCTTTCGGTTTTCTGGGTACTGGGAGAGTTTGGGATCCAGTCCAATGAAGTTAAATGCCATCAGTTCCTGACAGGTGTCCATAATATCAAGAAAATAATGGCCTTCTTAGAGTCTGAAAATAACCAAATGTGCAAAGCTGACTTTAAATTTTATCTGTCCTGGCAGCTTCAGGTCTATTCTGTTGAAATTTGGCACATGTCCAGGGGGATGCATCGAAATAAAGAACAGACTGGAGGAGCACCCAAGCGAATTGTTAGAGAAATAAACATTTTTAGGCAAATAAAAGCTGAACATCCCATAGCACCTTTATCTTGTTGTTATGCGGGTACCAGTATCCTTTGGACTTTTACATCATGTTTGTTCTCATTTTTCATACATTTTCAATGGGCCCTTGCCCCCTTCCCCATGAACTACACTGTAGCTTACTTTTCTTTCTGATCAAATAACATCTTACTAATGAGACCAAAACATTAGAATGGTTATTTTCTTCTACCAATGGTAAGGATAAATAAAAAAATACAACATCCATTGCACTGGTCAGCATTTACTGACAGTAATGAAAATGTCTATGATGAATATCTAAATTAATGTTAAAACCCTATTATCAGTGTTGTACTTTTTTAAAAAACTAAAAAATCCCATAGGGAATGTTTTCTTATAATTCTGCCCCCTGCAGGTTCCTTTACAATAGACTTTATTTATTTATTTATTTATTTTTTTGTCATACAAAACATGAATATGAATTAGCAGCTTATAGCCTTTATTTCAGACACAGCTGAACTATATAAAATGGATTTTCTGGGAGCATTAGAACAAGCTTTCTGTGTTACTGAAAGATAGAATGATACATTTAAAATAAAACTAATTCTTTATTCAGTAGAATTAATTGTTTTAAACACCTTTAGGTCTGATTTAATGTTTACTTTTGTATAAATACTGTTTATTTTGAAAACATTGATTTTCATTAATATTCATGTTTTAACCTCCTGAGTTCTCATTTAAATCACCTTGAAATTGATAAAGATTTTACTTATTATTACAAACTGAAACAAAGGAAGTAAGAATGCTCGATTCTGAATGTAGCATTGAAAAGTAAATACAGTGAATTAACATTTAAATACAAGGGGACTCCATAATAGGTTGCAAAGATTTGCTCTTACTGTTTAGAAAATAACATTTTGTATAATACAATGTGACAAAACATATTTGATAACATCCTAGTCCTTCCCTTTGGTTTGGAAGCCATCAATATAAATCTCATTATGACTTATGTCAATTCACCCCTTTTGACTGACTTGCCTGGCAATTGCACATAATCTCATTTGCAGAAAAAATTAAAAGGGAAAAAAGGGAGTTGAATATTGAAACAAAAACAGCCACAAACACATTCATGCCTTTCCAGGAAGTGATCAAATATAGGTTGATTTTTTTTTTTATATATATAAGGGTACATCAACTCATTTTTAAACAAAACAACACCCCCGCCCTTGATCTTATCTTCTCAGCACTCAGCAGTGGTCACGGTAGTGACTGGTAGACATTTGGGTCTGGAGTGTCATTTGACAAGCAGTGAGTTAAATGTTAAGACAGTTAGACCCACCCCCTCCCATTCTGCAGGGTCACACACCATGCTGACATTAGAAGGGTAGAGGTGGGGATGAGGCAGGACAAGGAAGATTCAGGGCTCTGACTGGTGGGGCCCTCCTATGAACAAGTGTTCTCCACATCTGTTTTCCTGAATTGGAATTTGGCCTTTCGTTGTATTGCGCTCAGAAGGCCAACATGGCCTCGCTGTCGCTGGGCAGAACAGCAAAGTGGATAAGGTGGTCCTTGTCCCATCAGATAGCTTTGTCCAAGCACTCCAAAGAAATGTTAAAAAAAAAAAAGCCCAAACAGAAAGAAATCAAACCCATTCTAAAATTATACTAATGAAGCAAAAAGGGTTTCCTATCTATACATCAGTCTCTTCATTAAAAAATGTAAATATACAAATTCCAATGACATATAAAACAAAGTCAAAAAATGTAATGGCAAGAAACATGGTAAAACAGGAAGACACTGATGCTACAAATAAATTGCAAAAAACATATGTACAAGACCCTGTTTTTCCTCGTATTTTATAGATTGTAATGCATGTTCTAACAGCAGCAGTCGAGGATGTAGTTCCAGGCACTGGACTGCAGACTCAGCTCCTACTCCAGGGACAAGGCTGCCCCTTCCTTTCCTGTCACCAGATCACGCTGGATATGCTGGTCTCCCGTGGTAAGAGCGGCAGTATTGCACTGTTTGTGTGGGCCTCGTCTGGGTTCTGCTCCCTGCTCGATTTTGTCTGCGGCCGCTGTCCGTTGATAAGTGTCATAGGGATGTTACAGTAGGTATGCTGGTTCCCTATTGAGGTAAGAGGCAGGGTGCCGGTAGGAGGTACGTCGTATTCATAGCTTCGATAATAGTGTTTCTGACGCATTTGTGAATGGTACGTGTTGTGAAACGTGGAACGCAGGTCTGGATGGGCAGTGGCAAGTGCGGTGGACGTGGCGGCGGCCATGGAGATCGCTGAGACAGTCTGCAGCTCCCCGAAGGGCCCCTGCTCGCTGACGTCTAACACCTGCTCGTGGGTGATGGGCTCTATCCTCTTAAAAGGCATTTCGTACTGTAAACGTTTCCAGAATTTAGAATTCAACTTGTTGCATTTTGGTCCGTGCCATTTAATAACCGTCAGGAGTTTGATGGTGTGCTTTAGAGCTTCCACCTCCTGGTAGTTCATGATTCCTCGAAGTTCACTACATTCAATTAATATCACTTTAATTTCTCCTGTGACTAGCATGTTTCGAAGTCGGGTCTCAAGTTCAAAGATACTCCAGCCTCTTCTTACCACATAATTAGGAGTCATAACTATAATCAGCCGCTTACTTTGATCCACACATCTGGCCACATCTTCAATGTATGCTACAAGATAGAACAATGGTCTCTCAGAATTAGTAAGACTAATATGTGGGCCTGTGAGCTGGGTATACACAAACTCTTGCTGCAAGACAGATCTCACTCAAGTAATTCTGTCCTCTCCCTTTTTGTCAGGGCTGGAGCTGTTTACTTTAGGAAGAAGGCTATAAATAGTAACCATCAGAGAACAGAGATTATACCAAGAAATATAAATTCATTTAAACTGATCTAACTTTTGAAAAGGGTAGGTAGAAATATTGCTAGAAAGCATAAATCTCTTATTTGATTTTTTAAAATTCTCTTTATGCCATCTGTAGAGTTATGGCGGTAGTTATTCAAAATTATTATTGCTGTTTTTATAATTTTGTTTGCAGCATTTATTTATTAATTCTATTTGTTAGACATGTTACAGATAAATATTTTAGAGTGAATAGATTACCATATCAAACAATAAATCTCTATGTACCTGCACATATACAAACATACCCCTGTTCCCAAAATATAAAAAAATTAAAACAATTAACTTACTTCCAGTAGGGATCAAATCTCTGTCTGGAATGAACAATTTGTACCCATAATGTTTTTCCAGCATATCAGGCAGAATTTCAAGGGCAAATCTTTCTTCTTCTCCAGTCTCTTGATTCCACTGGTCGGGGTCCACTTTGGTATATGATAAATATGCATCATAATCTTTATTGTCTGTCAAAATATTAAAGTTATGTTGGAGTGATTATCATACAAAGACGACTTAATTGTATATATTTGCATAGAGTGAAATATGTATATATATATATATATATTTCATTTCAAAGCAGGAAAAAGGTGTCATTACATATTTCATATGCCAACCCAGGAAAGATGTCTTTATTTATTTTCATCAATGCCAAGTGTACTGGAAAATTTTAGAGGCATAAGAGGTCATATTTTTCTTTTTGTTGTGAAGAAAGTAGGAAAAAAATCAATGAAAAGAGTAGCAGAATGTTAACTTCCTTCTAATCCTCTCAAGAGCCGTGCTATTGAGCTATAGAGAATCTCATTTGCTTCTAAGAGATGCTTATTGGGGTAGTCTGCTCTCTGCTGTAAGTAACTTTGCATCCATTCCATTCTGCATCTAGAAATTAACCAGCAGATCTATTTCCCCTTCTCTTCCCTAATCCATTTTACACAGTAATTATTGCAAAGAAGACTAATCTGAAGCTCACACATTTTAAACTGCCTTTTTGTGGCATCTGTACACACATGCATATGCTGACAGATTTTCATTCTTAACACTGGGGGAAAAATGTCACACTCAAGAACTTCAAAAGAAAAAAAAACATCATTTTACTCAATTCCCTTTGATTTTACCCATAAATTATTGATGAATAAATTTCCATCATTCTAGAGAGTTTTCTCCATGAGTTGTTTGGGCTAGAAGTGCTTAAGGAGTTATCTAATTCTAACCATTGTCCAGAGCAGAACTCTCTTCCCTGTAGAGCATTTTTAGCAGATAATTAACTAACCTCTGAATACTTCTAGTGATGGAGAGACAGCAATATCCAAGAAATAGTATAAAACAAAAGAGTCAGTGATAAATCTCCTGGCCTTATATATCTACGTAAAATTATGCAGAGTATAGGGAATAAAAAAGAACTTGAGATCCTAATGCAAGAAGGTAAATTTGGCCTTATAAAGATTAATGTGCCTCGATCAGATGTGACTCATGTCAAGAATATGTTTATAGAGGGTGTAACTTCTTGCAAAGGAATAGATGAGACAAAAAGTGTGGTAGAGTAGTTGTTGTAGTCAAGTCTGATTCTTTGTGACCCCAGGGACCATATTGTCCACGGGATTTTCTTGGCAGAGATACTGAAGTGGTTTGCCATTTCCTTCTGGATTAAGGCAAACATAGGTTAAATGACTTGCCCAGGGTCACACAATTAGCTAAGATCAGATTTAACCTCAGATCTTCCTCACTCCAGGACCAGCACTTTATCCACTGAGCCACCTACCTTTCTCCTAGAGTAGCCTTGTATATAAAATATATATATCCAGCCTCAGACTCTTGACATTTACTCACTGTGTGACCCTGTGCAACTTACTTAACCCCAATTGCCTTGCCAAAAAAAAGTCAATATAGAAAAATACACACACACACACACACACACACACACACACACACACACACACACACACACACACGGAAATCTACTAACCAAAAGAAGAAAGCTCAGAAAAGAGTACTTAGATAAAGATCAATGGAAGAAGTAAGAAGAGATTTTGTGGTTGGAGTTTAATAGAGACCGCTCAACCAGAAGAAGGAATTTATGGATTCAGGACACAGAGTAGTGACTTGGAGGTTTCAACTAACTGGGCTTCTGCTGGAGCTCTATCTTTGCTAATAGCAGATCAGGTGATACATGTTTTACCTGACCCGTAGTGATATTTTTTTTTCCCACAGGGGGAGGTAAAGGATGAAGGGAACTGCTATACTTGATCTGATGTAGTACAATAAAGAATGACTATGGAGCACCAGCCCTGGAGTCAGGAGGACCTGAGTTCAAATCCAGCCTCAGACAGTTGACACTTACTAGCTGTATGACCTTGGTTAAGTCACAACCCCAATTGCCTGCCTTCCCACCTCCAACAAAAAGAGTGACTAGTTGCTAAGTTCAAAATTAGAAGAACCTTGAGAAGAACTAGTCATTACAACTCGATCTTGGAATTTATGAAAAGTAAAGAAGGGAAAATATGATATGCACTGAGGGATATCTAAGATTTTGGAAAAGTAGAGTTAAAAGTAGATTATTCATGATTTAAAAGATTATAGAAGTTGGTTCAAGAGATTCTCAAGGATGAAATTTCAATGACACAAAGGCAAATGATTCAGATGAGAAAAAGAAGATGGAGAGGCATAAAGCAACAAATGTAGAAGTCATCCATTAGATTATTTTAATTGCATTATATATATATGTAAATATGTTTGTGTGTATGTGTGTATATATGTATATGTATATAAATAGATAGATAATTAGATAGATAGATAGATAGATAGATAGATAGATAGATAGATAGATAGATGGATAGATATGTAGTTAGCATTATGGGAAGGCAAAAGCATGAGGAATGAAAGTCATTTAAAAAAGTCTCTGGAGTTCAAATCCTCAGCATTAACTAAGCCTAGCGATAAATTGTAAAGACAATAAAAACACTAAAAAACACTAATTGAGCTAAGAGGAAGATTAAAATAAGGAAAAGCCTATTGCTCAAAAGTGGCATGATGATTACGAATGAATGAGAGAAGGAAAAACTATTCAAATGTTCTGGGTTTTTTTTCTGTTTCCCCTAAGAAGAGAACCATCTTCAGTTTGAGAAGGCTAGGAGGAAAAAGATCAATACTGAATTAAAACCCAAGATAAGTAAAGTCATAGTAATAATGTCTGACATTTTCATATTGCTTTAAAATTTGCAAAGCACTTTATCTACATCATTATTTGATTTTCTCAACAACCTGTGATATAAATCATATTATTACCTCCATTGTAGAGATGACCAAACTGAAGCTAAGTTTTACAAAATTGTCATGTATCATAACAGTTAGTAAGTAGCAAAGGCACAATTCAAAGTCATCTTCCAGCCTCCTAATTCAATATTCTATTCAATATTTAGTCACTCTGCTAGCAGTGAGTTTTATGTCACTAATCCTAGATGAACTACATCCCGAGGTATGGAAAAACTTGAAGTGCATAGAATCATAGGATCATAGAGCTAGAGTTTAAATGGTGTCAGTGGTTCCTGAAGAAATGTGGAGAACCGAGGTGTCATTGAGCAAATGTCTTAATTTACCCCAAAATGAAGATAGCATCAGCCAATGAGTATGACTTGGATTGCTAGTGAAATTCTAAAAAATATCACTAAAGGGATAACTCGTGAGTATTTAAAAAGGAAAGCAATGATTATTAAGAGACAGCATGGTTAATCATAGCAAGTCATGTCAGACTAACCTCATTTCCTCTTTTAAAGCTTAAGAGACCAATGGATGAAGAAAATTCTGTGGTCATAGTATAACTGAGTGTCAGAAAGAAATGCCACCATATGATGATGTCTTTGTGGATGACAGGAAGAGAAACTGACTAGTATGGTTAGGAGGATACAGAGCCAAAGATAGAGAAAGCAAAACATCATTGACAACTTGGAGAGTGGCCGTTATCCTCTCCTGGACCCTAGATCTCTGTGAGATAGATAGATAGATAGATAGATAGATAGATAGATAGATAGATAGATAGATAGATAGATACATAGATAGATACATAGATACATAGATACATAGATAGAGATAAAAATAGACATAGAAATAGAAATACATGTAGTTAAATATTCTTACAAAAATATTTTTTAAAAATTTTGCAATGTGACTTTAGGTTTTTTTTTTTAATAGCAAAATTTTGGACCTTAAAATCTTAGTTGGTAGGGTCATAAAATAATGGGATACAACTTATCCCATGGTAGTGAAATCTGAAATTTACATAGAAATGTAAATGACCATTTCCATGCTGATATAATACTGATAATTCACATAATATTTCACAGATTTTTGAGATGGCTTTGCTTTGCTGTAACATACATCTTCACCATGAATAGATTGTATCATTATATAAGTTCCATTAGCCCTCAAACCATGAAGCAATGAAGCACTTAATAAGATTCCTCTAACCTGACTCAGACACAGTTTTTTTAAGACTCCCAAATCAACTGGACAATAGTTTGAAAAACTAGGTAAATTGTATTTAAAACATTTGTAATTATATTAAAAGTAAAAGTGACATGAGTGGGGGAAAAATCCACAAGAATACCTGTATTTGCTTCATCAGGCAGACCTTTCTTCAATTTTAAAATGTTAGTATACTTTGCTTTTTTCCATACGAACTAGGAAACTACTCACAAGCTTACTTTCCTTAAGAACTAGGTCAATCAACTTCAATAGGCTTAGAAAATTTGAATATGAAAGATGAAGTATTTCCATGAAATAGAAATGTTACTCAGTCATAATACTTTAACTCCAAGAAGAAACTATTCGCACATGGAAGAAAGATAGGAAGGTTGGGAGCAGAGCCAGACTGACTAAACAATTATCTACATAAACACCTGAGACTCATGGAAGTGCCACAAGTGTTGGCAGCTCACTAAATAGGAGAACAAATAGATTAAAAGAAATTGTCGGCACAGATCCAGAAAAGCAAAATCAAGAGGAGAACAGCAATGCATGGTTGAAAAAAAGGATTTTTTTCCTAACTAAAGTTCCATCAGCAACAAGTTTTTAATTTAAGAAATTAAACAAACATGCTCGTCACCTTCTATATGCAGAGTCTTTTACCAGGGCTAGGAATTTTGGGAGACTTGGATTTTAGATCAGATATCTGACCTAAAGTTAGGTAGGGAGCTATAATATATACACATACATTGAATACAAAATAAGACATGATAAATGCATGAGAGATGCAAAGTGTTATAAGGAGTTGGAAGGTGAAAGGTCACCACTCATATGGAGGAGGGGAGATTTGCCATGTCTTTATAGAGGAAGTGACATTGTCACTTTGAACTGAGCTTTGGGGAATGGAAAGTCACTCAAAAGGCAGAGTTGATGTAGCCAAAAACTTTCTTCTCCCCACCCTCAGTGATATGAATTATGATAAAAAACTTCGAGCAGAAATAGCAACCTTCTATCACAGGGATTTCTGTAGTTAGGATATGAAACCCACAGAACATTTATAGGAAAAGAACTTCAATATATATAACAATACTGTGTATCTTATTTATCTTGTGGAACTAAATTGAGGGTTAGTGACCTATGGCTGATGTGTCAAAGATAGATTGGGTTTTTGATTTGTTAAGGAAGGTTACCATTTTCATGCTTTTTTTGTGGTATCACTCATGATAAGCACAACTTGCTACCATAGGGAAACTGAATGAGTTTCCTCTATGGAAGCTGGCACATTGATGCCATCCTCCCTACTCTAGATGACAATAGCCACTAAAAATGTGAATCATTTTCAAAACAAAAGATATACTCACGATACCATCATGACCATCCAGAAAGGATCCCCTTTCATCAACAGGGTCACTTCTCACCTCATCTAGTAGGTGAGGAGGCCAGAGGCCCCTTGGATACAATATACCCACTGCAAGCTGGAGTGTCCCTAAGGGCCCCTTTTAATTCTTTTTCCCCACCTTGATTAGGAAAGAAGTTTCAAAGTCAATTAGAAGCTTGGCAGTATCAGTGATGATTAGAATCAAGCCACCTTTCCTCTAACTAGAGGTGAGAAGGCAGCTAGGTGGTATAGTCCCTAGCCTTAGACTTAGGAAGACCTGAGATCGAATCCTGCCTCAGATACTTACTAACCATGTGAATCTACACAACTCTGGATCTTTCTGAGCCTCAAATTTGTCATCCATAAAATGCAGATAATAATAAGACTTTCTTTAAAAGGTTGTTAAAAGGATTAGTGCTTTGTAAACCTTAAAGTGCTATAGAAATAACAGTAAATATTATCGTCATAATAAATAATTATCATAATAATTCTAATTATTTTTATTATCTCAGACTAGAATTTTAGAATAATAAGGTATAGAGACTTTGGCAGACCAGTTTTGAAAGTCTACCACATTCTCTAGTATTTGAGATGCTATGCATAAGGACTATTACTCCAAAAATAATAAAATAATCCAGTTCTCTAAGTCCCCTAACAGAGAGGCTTAGGAAAATTAAAAACTGTGCTTTCAGTCAATTAATTTCCTTATTTCCCAGGATCAGTAGCTTACCACTTCCAAATGCCCAAAGAGACAATTATACCTTAATTTTACCATCATCACCCATAACTGCTAGCTCCATGATTTTGAACCATGAAGTTTCCATCTTTGATGATAATCTCATGGGCTTCCATGACTCCATATGCTTCAATTTTCTTAAATCCAGTTTTTATCCCGTTGCAAACTTTTAGTAGCTCTCTCATTCCTTGTTCTCCCTGCTGATCGCACGAGTTTCACTTTCTTCAGTGTCTTAACCCTATGGAGTGGACCAGTATATCTCATCAACTATACTCTATATTTTGTCCTTGACTGACTTGCCCTATGTCTTGCTGCCCTACATGTCTTAGAAATTCTCAACTCTAGATCATCCCCATGGTTATCTTTTCTGCTCTCACACCAAAACTACTGGGTCTCATTTGAATAACTCATGGAACCATGCCAGCTGGATCTACTTCAAATTAATGTCATCTAATCTCAACTGGGTCCTCACTGCTATAAGGGAAAATATTTTATTTTTTTCATTAGGTACCTCACATCTCTCAGAGGATGGTTTAAGTATTCTCTCCTAAAGCCCTAACACTTCACTCATACCCTTCTCCCCCACCAGATGTATGTTTCTTATTTTACTGAGATAATCATGCCATCCCTCATGAGTTTCCTATTCTCCTTTAGTCCATTCCTAAAACTCATCCTAAATCTTCACTCATTCTCCCTTCTATTACTTTTCTTTCTGAGAAAAAGGTGACTATTTTCTTTTGAAAAGGAGAGTATTTTTATCTGTGAACTTTATTACCCCCTCCTATGCCCTCCAGAACCTTTGCCTATTAATCTTATGTACCCTCTCTTTTTCTTCTTTCTTTCATTATATATATCTACAGGTGCATATGTGCATATATATATGTGTCTATATGTGCATATATACATATATATGCATAGTTATTCTAGGCTACCTAAAAACTGGCTCAAGCATACTCTATCCTACCAACTTGCACCTGATTCTTCCATTCTTTCCAGCTATTACATTGCAGTAGAATGTAAAAGATTTTATTAAGCACATATGTGCTGAGCACAGGAAATGAAACAGAAAATTGATGCAGTTTCTGCTTTCAAAAAGTTCACACTGTATTTAGATAAAACAACACATAAAGAAGGGTTCAGATTGTAGGGGAATGGAAATACAAGGAGGTATTTGTAATCTGGCAAAGTAGCAAAGTGGGTAGCAAAGCCCTGTGGACCTGAGGGTTCAGTGTTAGAGCAGAAGACCTTGACTAAGAGGAGAGTGGGTCCAACGGTCAGAGTAAAGTGGGATTGTGCGAGAGATAAAGGCACCCCCTTTCACTACCAAACTCCTATTTGTACTTGTCTATACTTAGACTAACTGCCTCTGCTCTGTCAGCATCCACTCCTTTCTGAATCCCCATTGCAATCTCGCTTTCCATCCCATAACTCTAGTGAAGCTGCTCTATTCAAAATTGTCATTTTTGTTTGTTTATTTCTTACTGCTTCTAGTGACTGTTTCACAGTCCTTATCTTTGACTTTGCCTAATGCTCTTGATACTGTTTGGATAACTGAGCACTTCTTCCTCTTGGAACATTCTTTTGTCCTCTCTAGAGATGCCCGTTTCTCTCTTTGGTCTATTCCTCCCTATTTGACTATTGTCAGTTTCTTGACTAGATGACCATCTATCCCCTGCCCCTTTGGGGTAAGGATTCAGCATGTCTCTGTTCTAGGAGATCTTTTATTTTATTTGATCTCTTTACTCTCCTGAAGATATCACCATCTCCATTGCATTCAAGTATCTTTTTTACACAAAAGACTCCCAGATTTCTTTACTGAGACTTAACATCCTTCCTCAAGTCTAGTTGCATATCTTGGATGTCTTATGTCTTGGATGTCCTGTGATTTTATCAGTGTAGAAAACTCTCTGTGAAGAAATTCCCTCTGTCAATGCAGATTTGCAGCTTCTTTATTACTTAGAGTTTTAGAGAGTTGCCTGGGCACTGAGGGGTTAAATGACTTGTGGTCAGACAGCTAGTATGTGTCAGGACTTGAATGTAATTCTTCCTAACTGTAAGACCAGTTCTTTATCCATTTTGCCATGTTACTTCTTATGTGCATACCAAAATAGAACTCTTTATCTTCTCCCTCAAACCTGCTCCTCTTCTAATGTTGTCATTTTTCAGTCTTTTCTGACTCTTCGTGATCCCGCCTGGGGTTTTCTTGGCAAAGATACTGGAATGGCTTGCCATTTCTTTCTCCAGGTCATTTTACAGATGAGGAAACTGAGGTAAATAGGGTTAAGTGACTTGCCCAGGGTAACACAGCTAGTAAGTGTCTGAGGCTGAATTTGAACTTGTGAAGATGAGTCATCCTGACTCCAGGATCAGCATTCTATCCACTGTGCCATCTATACTCTCCTTTTACTGTCTATTTTTTCCCAGTCTTTGTCATATTTATTGCCTTTAAAAAATTACATTCCAACCCAAAGGATTCCTCAAACTTAATGCACCATCAATATTTGGAGAAATGTGATGTTTGTAAAGACTTTAATAACGTAAGTACAAGAGCCTTGGACATAGCACCATTTTACTTTCAGTCCAACCCTCACAGCCATCGTTTGATGAAGCAAGTCCTGTGGAGATGGGGCTAGCCATTTCCATCAATGGCCAACCAAATACTACCTATAGGATAGCCAAGCCAACTTGGCTGAAGCTGGAGGCACCCTGAGGAAGAGATAGAAGACAGCACGTACCCGGCACCTCAAACTACCACCATCTTGACTACCATCTCCCCTTAGACTTTGATTGAAATAGTCGAGGACCCTTAAACCAACAACCTAGGCTTTCGGCCTAGTAGCAATAGAGACTTATTCTGTGAAGCAACACCTATGGAGACTCAACCTGGCAACTTTTCAAGCAGGTGCTATAGGCCATAGCTACTGAAGACCTAGAAAAGAGTTCTTGCCATGAAAGTCCTTAAAATGTAAAATGGTTCAACATCAGAACCAGAAATAAAATTTTGTCAATGGAAACGACATTAATGAAAATACATTACCATCTACTTTACAAGTTGTATCCTAAGAACTGAAGGACTTTTCTACTTAACTTCCATGTGTGTTGCCTCCCTCATTAGAATGTGAACTCCCTGAGAGTAGAGACTTTCTCACCTTTCACATAATTACACTAGTAATAACTTTCTCGTGTAATAATCACTTAAGATTGTTCTTCATTTGTTCATTCACGGTCAAAAAGGAAGATAGTACAGCTGCTTCAATGAGTGAGTCACCTGACACAGAAATTCTATCATTTGGACTGTAGACCAGTGTGTCAAAAGGCACCCTGGTCTAATTTGCAGGAGCACAAATTTCTTAACTGGAGTTAAAATATACTGGCTATGTTCAGGTATGGTCCCCATTCATTGCCTTTTCCCAATGATAAACACTTTGTTGTAAGATTATCTTTCCTTAACAAAATATGACATTCCCTTGACAAAATAAATTTCTTAATAAGATGTGAATTCCTTGACTTTCCCTAATGCTACAATGAGAATGATTGATTTGATTCATAACCAGTTTTTATATCTTGGATACACATTTAAACTTGGCTAGAAAGTGAGACATAAAAACATAGAGAGAATAATAATTGAGAGGTGAGACAGAAAGATCCTGCTTGACAACTCATGGGATTGGTTCTCATTGAGAGAGGTTTTAAGAGTGAAAGGAAAACCTATGCAACCATGTAATCTTTCAAGGGAATCATGAACATCAGGGAATTAGATGCCTTCAGAGATGGTGGTAGATGTAGGCAATGGCCAAGTGAAAAGGAGTTCTTGAATCAAGACTGGAACCTTAGTAGTGTAGCAGAAATGGGGAAGTAACAGAAGCATCCATAGGCAAACCTGAAGTCTTGAAACAAGTAGGAGCCAAAGTCAAGGAACACAAGACAAAGTCACATTGTAGAACAACCTTCGACCTATGAACTATACTGTACAAGTCTAGGGGAACAAGATTACTTCTCTAGTAAGCCCAAGTTCTTTCTACTTAAAAGAAAATTTCAATCCTAGGGTATGACTTCACATAAAATAAGTTCACAAACTTTCTATAACAAATGCAACCATGACAAAAACTGTTCAGTGATCTATTTGGTATCAACATGAAGTGAGACATAAAATATAGAAACACATTCATCAAATATGTTCAACATGGTCAGGGAAGACTCCTATACAAAGTTCAAAAAGGAGGGATTCCTTACTGATGGAGAAACTATATTGATGTAACTACTTGTAGATGACATTGTACTAATTGTAATTAACTGGGAACACTACAGGGTCTTCTCAAAGATATCCTATGGTAACTCAGGAAAGATTAGTTGTGTTCTTCATTAACATAAAGAAAATAAGTGATTTAAAAATAGTAAACAGTGATACATAGTTGTTTGGGTCAATCAAAGAATAGGTACTAGAGAAAGATAAGTCAAGCCCATAATTGAATCAGAGGAGGAGAAAGAGCTGGAAAACTGTTGGGGAATTAATTATTCTAAACAATTTCCTGATGAGAAATCCCACCATTTTAACACCTGGAGAATTACTATTGCAAATAACCCAAGGACAATATAAGTCACCAATTTGCACATGAGAAATGACATAAAAGAAGTCATCAAGGGTATGTATGACTGGAAAGGGAACTAGCCTTGTCTTGAAACAGAAGTTAAATATGACAGATCAACAATACATATAATGTCCACAAATAATAAAATAAAAATAAAAGAGATTATTACTTCAATAATCAACCAGGCCCTCCTGATCATCCAATTCGGAAGCCTTTTCTCAAGCTACATCATTCTTGACTCCTTCCATCTTTTTTATTTAAAAAAAGCTCAATTTAACAAACACTAAATAAAATGAGCATTTTCGTATACAAAGGAAAGTAGATAAAGAAGACCATTACACAAAACTGCAAGTCTTTATTATACATAGCTTGCCATTTTAGGTGTATAATAAATTCAGCATGTAACTTTCAGTGGGGTCCAGGTTGTCTTGGTCTCCCTCATGGAGTGTGTGTATGTGTGTGTGTGTGTGTGTGTGTTTGTGTGTGTGTGTGTGCATGCATTTGAAAATGATTCAGTGACTCTTTTTCATTCCTTCCTTCTTTCACTTCCTTGTTCCTCCCTTCCTTCTTTTTTCCTTCCTTCCTCTTTCCTTTCCTTCCTTTCTTTTCTTTTTTTGTTCTTTCTTTCTCTTCCTCTTTCTTTCTTTCTTTCTTTCTTTCTTTCTTTCTTTCTTTCTTTCTTTCTTTCTTTCTTTCTTTCTTTTTCTTTCTTTCCTTCCTTCCTTCCTTCCTTCCTTCTGTCTTTCTGTCTTCTCTCTCTCTCTCTCTCTCTCTCTCTCTCTCTCTCTCTCTCTTTCTCTCTCTCTCTCTCTCCCTCCCTCTCCCCCCCCTCTCTCTCTTTTCCAAAAACCTTTGGCTATTCCCACTCATCCTCCCACTTCTCCAGCACTGGAAATAAAACAAAAGAAAAATTTCTGTAACAAACATGCATACTTATTCACATGTTGAGCATGTTTGAAAATGTACGTATCTTTCTGCCCCTTGAGCATATTGACTCTTTGTCAAGAGATATTTAGCATATGTTGTCTGTCCTTTGAAATGAGACCACCTACCACTCCTTGAAACTCTTTTCTACTTTAGTTTCCATGTGCCTTTCATAGTGCTGAAAGGGACCATAGAGATCCTCTGGTACAATGCCTTCATTTTTGCAAATGAGAAACTGTGTTGGTAAGCAAAATGGGCTCCTTAGCACTTAGTTCAACAAGTGCCCTTGAAGAGTTTGGCTTTTGTTTTTGTTGAGTAATTCAGTATAATTCATTGACTCTTACTAAGTGCTAAGCCCCAGGGCCAAACAACCTATTAGGTGTAAAACCTATGTGGGTGTGGATTGGCAACTAAGGTGGGGCCCAAGGTGGGGCTAACTCCAGGAAGGGCCTATTTTACATGTCTGGGACAGCAGAGGCTCTTAGACCACATGGGTTTAAGTACACCTCTTTGTGACGATTTTAGGTCACGTGGGTAAGTCGCATGTGTGACTCACCCCTGATGCTGATAAAGATATAAAAACCAGGGGTTGGCCTCTTCTTCCTTGGAGCTCTTTGCTGCAGCAGTGGTGGTGCATGACTCTGGGCCAGCCCTTGTTCTGAGCTCCCGGGCTGAACCTAGATGTTGGTAACTATGAATTGTATTGGGTCTGTCTGTTGATGTTTGTAATTTGTTTGTATTTTGCTCTGAAGTTCAGTGTGCTGGCTTTTTCCCCTGAACTAAGTGAATGATATTTGTGTGCTGAATTAAATTAAGCTTGCCAACCCCTTAACCTTGCTTTCCTTATTAAGGCAGATCAAAAGAACCTGTGTTTTTGCGGTGTGCTGGCAGCTTTCTGGGTGCT
>CM053622.1:460376266-460400420 GCA_028646595.1 Phalanger gymnotis
GGTCTTCAAATCTTTATAATATGAACCCAATGGTGTCTCCACTATACAATGTTGTCTCTTGTTTTTCCTAGTATTATAACTCTCCTCTTTCTGTTTCCTCCATTATTTTCTGTTTCTTTTCTCCCTTCTTAAGTGTAGCCATCTTCTAAAATTTTGTCTTTAGCTCTGTTTTCTATTTCTCTACACTCTTAATGAATTTATCAATTTTCATGGCATCAATACTCAGATATCTCCAGCTAATGAATTTCCCAACTGTATCTCTAACCTTGACCTATCTTCTGAACTCTAGATTGGCTTCCACACCTACTGGACATTTCCAACCTGATTGATACTAACTACCTGTATGACTTTGAGTAAATCATTTCACTAATCTAGTCCAGAGTTTATAGATTTCTAAAAGGGAAGGGTACTCCCCATACATAATATAATCCTTAGATTATACCTACCAGAAAGTTTCTGCACTTTCTAGGTTGTTCAAACCAGGATGACGATGGAAATCCTTATCTCTACACTTGACTTCAGGGTTCGAGAATAATCAGTGACCTCAAATCAATTGCAAGGTTATAAAAGGCTTTCAGTTACCTTAGTCACTCATTGTTAGCTAAATTACAAATATTCAATTTAGAAGTTGCAGTTCAGTAGAAAATTGGCATAGTCACTGTGCAACTACAATGGCATTTCCAACTGGATGTTTTGCAGCCGTCCTCCTGCCCCAAACTCAACACATTTAAACATATGTCTGTCCCTTAGACTTCATGCTCATGTCTTCCATAGTACCCCAAAGAAAAACCTGGATCCTTTTATTGACCTCCTCTGGAGACTGTGACAATGGTAGCAATGCTTCCCCAGGCTTAGCACTTGTCTTCAATTATAAGAGGAAAAAATATACTTTCCTTTTTTCCCCTGGGGTTAGCAGGGGACTAAGAGTCAAGAATATTGTTTTTTCTGTCAGATGCAGTAATTGTGTTGGTTACTTTTCTTAACTGTTTCTTTTTCTTATAAGCAAAAGGATTCTAGGTGACCATGGGGCAGAGAGAAATGCATGGGGGGAAAGGAGGACTAATATATGGAAATGATTGTAATATAAAAATAAAATTCATCAATAGAACTTTAAAAAAATCATATCAATTAATAGTGATGTTAACCAGATAGCTCAAATTGATATTGAGAGCTTCGACAAAATAGACCAGGGCTGTAGTTAAAACTGCAGTAGAAAAATCCACATTTTCATCACACAGGAAAAAAGACTATCTTAGACAAATGAGACTAGTAACCTTTTAAAATCCAGAGCTTATTTTTAAATGGACTCCAAGAGCTGATTACACATTGCACTAGTTGAGTTCTCATTGCTTCATATCCTCTAGAGTAATTTATAGAGACTGAACTAACACCCACTGGATTGGAAGGAGCTGTTCACATGCAAATAATTCCAGCCTAAATGTAGTTAGAAAAGCCACTCCTGGCTTGAGCAGATGCTCGGCTTCCAGATCAATGGGAAGCTTGATGTATATCTAATTCCTCTGTTCCCCTAGAGTCTACATCAGCCACCCGGTAAAGATCTAGGCATTTATTTGATACTGAAAACAAGCTGCTGATTTTAAAGTTTTCAGATTTCAAAGTGCCTAATAGAAGATTTAATTCATCATTGCTTATTTTCTCAGAATAAAATTGATGCCAAGGTATTTAACCTAGTTAATTTCCTAATAAAACAAGAATTAAGAAGTTTCTGAAAAAATATCTCAAGGGTTTTTTGCTTTGTTTTTGAAAACACATATTAATATTTACACAGAGCTTACCAGTTTACTGGATGCTTTCCTACTAACAACTCCATAAGGTAGGTAAAATAAATAGCATTCTCCCAATTGAATGGGATGAAGAAAATGAGGAATATGAAGGTCAACTTGTCCGTTGAATGTGAGACCCAAAGTGAGTTTAAGGGCTCTTTGTTCAATGCTTGTTCTACCACACTAAAATATTGACACATCTTAATGTCTATGAACTTTATTTGTCTTCTGAATCTTTATGAATGAGCACAGCAGTTTTTGGGCCACACAAGTAGTCAAATTATATTACCAACTTAAAGGGATAGGTTCACACTTATTGCTGTAAATGTACTTGGAGCAGGGTTATTCAAATGTGTAGGATGTTATTTCTAATAGTGAAGTCCTTTACTCTGTCTACTCTGGAAATGTATAAGTAAGCTCTTTGTAATAATCTTTTATAAACTCAAAGTTAGTTATTAAATTATTCATCAACAATTTATATAAGGTGATGCTGACTATGACTGTGTGATGGCAAGCATCCCATTAGAAGTGAATGATTCTGCCTATTATCTGGTTGTTCCATAATTTTAATCCAAACAGCTATTCTAAAGGATATTTTTACTGCTTAGACTAATGAAATTAACTGGATGCTTTGTCATGTTATAGAAACATTCTAAGAGAAAGGGAATTCAGCTATGAGAAGGTACAGAAGTAGAGTCTGATAAAAAAGGAAGATAGGGTATTAAGAAATCATAGGGGAAAGAAAAAAAAAGAACCATGAAATAGAAGAAATAGATTGAGAAATCATCAATGCGATTAGTTTCCACACATATGAGAGGGTCTTAGCAACATACTTTTGTGGAACATGGGGATGCACAATACATTCAATTCTTCAAGACAGGAAGCTTTGTTGCTTTTTTAAAAGGTGAAGGTTATAGGCATTTTGGAAGATATAGTACAGGGGAGATTGAAGTTATAGAGATGGCTTTATCTCAGAGATATTTGATGGATTTCCCCCTTCCATTCTCCTTTTCTCTGAAATTCAGAACAGCTATGGATGTCCTGTGACTGCTTTTGTCAGCAGTCATGATGAAACCTTTATTTGGGTGCTGAGTCACAACTCTGTGAATCTACGAAAAGAAAATCTCTACCCCTCAAGTCTCTTCTTTCTGTCAAAATTGCAGCTTAAAGTTGATTCTGTAAACTCCAGGGGGCTGGTGGATGAGGACAATTCTTTTCTATCCCTTGAGCCAGAAGCTAATGATGATACAGGCAAGTCTATGTCTGAGATGTGGTAGCCTCCTACCTCATCTTTTTTTTTTCTCTTAGTGCATGGCTTTGTGATATATAAAAAGGTAGTTGTGATCACTGTGCCCCCCCCCCCCTCCAAAGTCATAGGATTGTTTAGGAGGCCATGAGCTCATGATTTGTGTTCTGATGTGAAGGAAGAACATCTCATAGTTCAGAAAGTCAGGCTTAGAAAATCATTCTTACTCTTCAAGGTGTAAGGGCAACCAAAGTGGGACTTTGTGTTGTCTTTTGTTTTTGGAGTGCTTTCTTTTCAGCACTAAGGCAATCAAGTGCCTTTGATTGTGTCTTTCCTTTGTTTGTAGGAAGGCATACACTCTTTTGCTAGTTAGGTCATGAGATCTATGAAACCCTCAAGAGGTGTGAAGCCCTTGAGAGCTGTGAAGTACTCTGACCCTAAAGAAGTGTGTGTGTGTATGTGTGTGTGTGTATGCACACACACACACATATACACACATACACATATATACATATGTGTGTGCATATGTATGTATGTATGTATACATATATATATATATATATATATATATATATATATATATATATATATATATACACTCTGAGGTTAGCATTTTGTTTGGGGCTCACTCATTGCAAGAGTGTTGATGTGGAGACACTGGGTAGCCATTAAGGAGACCCCTGATTTTGAAAACCCAGATGTTGGTGCCTCTCTCTCTAGTAACTATGTATGTATAGCTTTGGTCAGACAGCTAGAAGACTGTCTGTTGATCTGTGTTGTTTGTTCTGTTTATGTTTTCTCTGTAATTTCTGTTTGTATTTGCTTTGAAGTTCAGGGTGCTGACTTTTCCCCCTGAACTAAGTGAATGAAATATGTATTTTTGATTAAAATGAGATTGTTAACTCCTTAAAGTTGCTTTCTTTAGAAAAGCAGATCAAAGAACATGTACTAACAGCCTTCCTGTGTGCTGGTGTTATTGACCCTACACAGCCACAGTAGCTGCAAGTAGAAATGTTGTTACAAAATGGCATAGTTGGCAAGATCTGCAAATTAAAAGGAAAGCATGGGGCCTGGGATGCTTGTTCACTGTTGCCAAGTTGTGGTAACTATGATTCTGTGGACCTTGGAGCACGAGTGGAGAACTGCCTGTGTGCAGAGCTTTGCTTTCCCAGAAACAGAAACTTTGAACAGGAGCCGCTGGAGCCTACTGTCAAACAGAAGCAGGAAGAACTTGAAGTGGAGCGGTCCCTGAGAGCTAAGACAAGGACAAGGAGCAGAGAGTTTCCTGTGTGTGAATTCAGGCAAGAGCTGGGAAGGGTCAGCCCACAGAAAAAGAGACATGAGAATTGAAAGTCAACCTTGGGTCAAGATGAAAAGAGGACTTTGCTTGGATGCTTTGTATTGACCAAGGAAATTGTAACTTGCTGTGACCAAAGAGTGGATGGTGTTTGAATTTTATGCCATCCCTTAAGGATGATATGTTGTGCTAGGGAAGACCCTGACCTTGGACTTCCTGCTTGTGTAAACAAATATTTTGGGAAATGCTACTGAATGATGTTTTACTTAAGGATGTTGTTATGAATGTTATGGTTTAGTTTATTGAACAATGATATATGCTGTGTGGGTATTCTGGGAAATGGTATAAGATATACTGAATGATGTTTATTTAAGACTATATGGCCACCTTACTAACAAGTTATTAGATGATGAGATTGCAAAGTATAGTGCCTCTATTTGTTCTAGGATCCATGGCCACTTAGATTGTAATGCCAAGGATCCTGGAGGGATAGAACGCAAGGGCAAGCAAAGTGCCTTTTGATAATTAGGTCACAAGGGGTGCCAAACCCTTGAGAGGTGTCAGGCCATCAGGAGGTATGAAACCACAGGGCCCTAAATAGGGTATATGTGTTCTGAGGTTAGCATTTTGTTTGGGGCTCACTCATTGGAAGAGTGTTGGTATGGAGCCTCTAAGTAGCCATTAAGGAGCCCCCCTAGCTTTGAAAACCCAGAGGTTGGTACTTCTCTCTCTGGTAACTATATATGCTATGGTCAGACAGAAACCTGTCTGTTGATCTGTTTATATTATCTCTGTTTGTAATTTGTTTGTATTTGCCCTGAAGTTCAGGGTGCTGACTTTTTTCCCTGAACTAAGTGAATGATGAATGTATGTTTAATTATAGTGAGATTGTAAATCCCTTAAAGTTGCTGTCCTTAGAAAATTGAATCAAAGAACCTGTGCTAGCAGCCCTTCTGTGTGCTGGTGTTATTGGCCTTACGCCTCCACAGCAGCTGCTACTAACAGTGTTCTTACACAAGGTCAACAGGAAGAAGACTTTTGAGGAGCACCTAGGTAGCAGAGTGGAAATGGGGCTAGGCCTGAAGTCAGGAAGATTTAAGATCAAATCCAGCCTCAGATATTTACTAGCTGTGTGACCTTGGGCAAATCATCTAATCTTTGTCTGCTTCAGATTCCTCAGCTGTAAAATGGGAACAACACCTATCTCCTAGGGCTGTTGTGAAGATCAAATGAAATAATATTTGCACAGGGGTTGCACAGACCATTGTCTGTTCCTTAAACATAATTGAAGAATTTATAAATCTTTGCCACTGCTAATTTTCTGACTAGTAACAGATTTTTTAAATGTTAGAATCTTAGACTCAGAGGACACATTAGATGTAACCTAGCCCAACTCCCTTGTTTAATAAATGGAGAAACTGCAGCTCAAAGAACTGAAATAATTTGTCCAAAGTCACAGGACTAATTAATGGAACTAGGAGAAGAATACACATTTTCTATAACAGAGGTCATGGCTCTTCCTGGCAGCAAAGAAAATAAAAGACAATTATCTCTCAAAAACACCCCCAAAATTGAAAATGAGAAATTCAGTAAAATTAGTTATTTGGTATTATAAAAGGCAGAAGACACTGAGGCAAAGAAGTAAGACTGAATAAATGATATCTGAAGACTGAACAGTGGTCCCAGGAGAGAAGAACATGGAAAAAGTAATAAAGAAATATGGTTGGCTTTATTATAAGACCTACAGGAAAATAATAGCTGAGACAAGGTTTTGTTTTCATTAGGGCTGGGCCTGGAGTCGGAAATACTCTTCTTCCTGAGTTCAAATCCCACCTCAGACACTAGCTGAGGACTAACTGTGGACAAGTCACTTAACCCTGTTTGCCTCAGTTGAGCTAGAGAAGGAAATGGCAAACTGTTTCAGTATATTTGCCAAGAAAACAACAAAAAGGGGTCACAAAGAGTCTGACGTGACTGAAAAACGATTAAAAATCAACAACTGTATCCTAATAAAAGATGAATAGTCCCAGAAAATGCAGGATAGTCTGGTCTAGATAAATCCTAGCTTAGCTGCACTGAGAGGTGCAGCTGTGACAAATGGTGAGCTGGTCAAATGAACAAGAAGCAAAAGCAATAAAAAAAATATCTTGTTTCTATCAAGTAAGTAGGGCGAGAGAGATGATCCAGCGGCCTATAAGAGTTTGCCAGGCTTGTGTTTCTGCCAGTGACAGGGGATAGCTACGTGCACAAAACACAGCTATGTTTCCCTACTAGATAAAATAAAAAGGTTGGGGGGAAATGCCCCTATTTGGTGGATTATCAGGGAGAAAGATGTGTTTGATGGAATGGAAGAAGTTTTTCAAAAGGAAAACAATGCCTGCTCCCCTCCCCCCAAAAAAGTCTCTGAAGAGGTAAGGGAGAATCTTAATTTCTGTAACAGAGGAGAAGTGGACTACTCAACCTACCTTCCTACCTTCCTTCCTTTCTTTCTTTCTTTCTTTCTTTCTTTCTTTCTTTCTTTCTTTCTTTCTTTCTTTCTTTCTTTTTTCTTCCTTCCTTCCTTCCTTCCTTCCTTCCTTCCTTCCTTCCTTCCTTCCTTCCTTCTTTCCTTCCTTCTTTCCTTCCTTCCTTCCTTCCTTCCTTCCTTCCTTCCTTCCTTCCTTCCTTCCTTCCTTCCTTCCTTCCTTCCTTCCTTCCTTCCTTCCTCCCTTTCCCTCATCTAGAGCAAGAGGGGGTTGAACCAGCCATAAAGGCGGAGCTGCCCATGCTAAAGAGGAAGCAACTTATCAAGCTACAATGATGAATGCTTAGAGAGATGCCATCTAATACTTGTTAAAGGAAACAAGGAAAAGTCTCTAGTAGAATGTAAAGTTCTTGAAAGCAGGGATTGTTTCATTTTTCTTTGCAGCCTCTTTTATTGTGGCCGATACAGAGAAAGCACAGCTGTCTTTTGAATTAGATTGAATTGAACTGCTCTTTGGCAACTTGTTGCTGAGAGGATCTGAGGCAGCCTTATATCAGCTTGATATGAACAACGGTGGGACTATACTGTCTTCCCCAGGCATGACTGCTAGGGTCTTGAGATTTGTCAAACCTGACAGCAGCTGCCCACTTCTGGTGATTTACACAGAGGCAAATCATAGTTCCACAGGGAGCTGGGAAGGCATTGCTAGGTATTAGGAAGTTCGGAACAAGAAACTAAAGACCTTGAGGGTGTGAGGGTTGTTATCATTACTCTTACTGTTTAAAGATAAAGGCTTCGGAAACTCGAAAAGGCGGTTTTGAGAAATGAAAAGGTGGTTGGGAAAATGGTCAAGGAGAATGAGACCTAGAATTCTTGATCATGACTTAAAAGACTATAATTATAGGCTGTCGGTCAGGGATTACAGTATGTATAATGAGAGCAAACGACAACATATGTGCTTGGACACATGGATTTGATCAAAGGGGCTTTAAATGGAAAATAAAAGAGGAGTGAGAAAATTTCCTTGATATATCTGACATGTCCAGTGACAAAGAGTAGCTAGTAGGACACAAGGAGAACAGTCAACCCAACATGATGAGATTCAGGAAAGAGCTTTGGGATTGGACCTAGTTTCAAAGGCCACCTCTAACACTTATTAGCTGTGTGACTTTTGGCAAGTCACTCTGCACCTCACTTTCCTTATGTAGATAATTCGTAGTCTTACCCACATCATAGTGTTAATGTGAAGAAAGCACTTTGTAACACTTTTCAGTGTTAAAAAAAAATTGAACTATTATGTTATTAATAGTAACAGGACCAATAATTCCCAGGAAATAATATTTAAAAAGAGAGGCACTAACAAAACCCATGGCTTCAGTCATCTTCACAAAAACATACAGTACTATCTAAGACCTTTGCTGAGGGGTGTGCTTAACGTGTTTAACAGCTAGCTCTCTGAAAAAAAAAAAAGTATTCACAACAGACTTCTAAGTTAAATCTGTATTATTACCATTTTCTACATCGCTTTCTTAAATCTAAGCAACAAAACAATAAATCAAGCCCCAATTTGTAGTGTATGCCAATTTCCATTGTAAAAATTCCAATGCTAAAAATTTGTCATTTGGCTCTCGCAATGCAACTGGACATGACTCCAGCATAACCTTCCCTTTGGTGTTTCAAAAGCTCTTTGGTCCCATCAATATGAATACTCTCTCCAACAATGAAGACAGTAAAATATATACATATTTTCATGCTGGGGGTCTTTTCTACACATCCCATCATAAATTTTCCTTGGAGGATTTACTCACTGTACTAAGGACCTTCCTCAATATTTCTTGAAATTACATGAGATTCATTGCAGAAAATGGATTGTTAACATATTCTTTTTCACGCAGGTTAAGTCCAAATCCTTTTCTGGTTATACATCTCCTATGACATTTTGAATATTGCTTCTCTTGTATAATTCTTATTTGGCAATATATTGCAAACTATTCAAGACCACCATATTTCTTTACGCTGTTCCTCCAGTAATCAGTAAATTCAATTCCTTAGAGAATGTTAAGAGGAATTAGACATCTTAACTAAGATAAGAAGATAAATTCCATTTCTAAGATATTACTAAGGCTTAGTGGGATGTGACTCACAACTAGAATAGATCTATGGAAGGACGTACCTTAATCACAAGAATCAGATTATATAAAATAAGTAGTACAATGTATATCAAAAAGACATACTCATCAAAGGAGATCCAAGGAACAGAAGAGAATTTGGCTGAAGTTCAATGGTAAGATAAACAAAAGGGATTGAGGTCATAATACAGATCTCTGAATTGAAAGGACAAAATGGCAGGAAACTAAATTTATTAGATCAAGGAACAGATTTATAAACATAGTATGGGAGCATACTATAACAGTGACTGGGGACTTCAAAACTATGTGAAAGCTCTCCTGTTAAAGACAGAAGAGCTGATAATTTAAAAACTAGCTTTTATGATGAATTTAGTCTTCATAAAAGAAAAGAGTGATGAGAACTGTTATTCTAGATCTGATTCTGGACAACAAGGAGGAACTTTTTTTGAAAAAAAATTAATTTAATATTTTAACATTTCCCAATTACATGTAAAAACAATTTTCAACATTCATTTTAAAAATTTAGTTGCAAATTCTCTCCCTCCCCCACCACTCCCCTCACTGAGAAAGCAAGCAATTTGACCTAGGTTATACATGTGTAATCATACAAAACATATTTCCATATTAGTTGTGTTATAAAAGAATACATAGACCAAAATAAAAAACCCAAGAAAAATATTGAAAATTTTAAAAGTATGTTTCAATATGTATTCATATTCCATCAGTTCTTTCTCTGGAGATGGATAGCATTTTTCATCATAAGTCCTTCAGAGTTGTCTTGGATCATTACATTTGCTTAGAATAGCTAAATCATTTACAATTCATCATCCTACAATATTGCTGTTACTTATACAAGGTTCTCCTGGTTCTACTCATTTCATTTTGCATCAGTTCATGTAAGTCTCTCCAAGGTTTTCTGAGAGGAGCTAGCTCATCATTTCTTATATTACAATAATATTCCATCACAATCATATACCAGAAATTGTTCATCCACTCTCCAACTGATGGGCATCCTCTCAATTTCCAGTTCTTTTCCACCAGAAAAGAGCTACTATAAATATTTGGGCACAGTTCCAAATTGCTCTATATACTGGTTGAATCAGTTTATAACTCCACCAATGGTGCATAGTGTCTCAATTTTGCCACATCTACTCTAACATTTATCATTCTCCTTTTCTGTCCTATTAGCCTATCTAATAGTTGTGAGGTAGTACCTCAGTATTGTTTTAATTTGTATTTCTGCAATCAACAGTAATTTAGAGCATTTTTTTCATATGGCTATACATAGCTTTGGCTATTTCATCTGAAAACTTCATATTTTGTGATCATTTGTCAGTTGGGGAATGACTCATTTTTTCTATATATTTGAGAGAGGAGGTTTATTAGAGAAACTTGCTTCAAAAATTTTAGCTATGATTGCTAATTGTATTTTCCTCTATCCCATTTCCTCTATCCCATTTCCTCCATTTATTCTATTCTCTCTCTTCTTTCACCCTGTCCCTCCTCAAAAGTGTTTTGCTTCTGACAATTGCCTCCCCCAATCCACCCTCCCTTCTATGAGCACCCCTATCTCCTATCCCCTTCCCCTCCTACTTTCTGGTAGGGTAACATAGATTTCTATGTGCAATTGAGGGCACATGTTATTCTCTCTTTGAGCCAATTCTGATGAGATTAAGATCCGAGCATTCCTCACCACCTCGCTTATATTTCCCTCCACTGTAATAGTTCCTTCTGGCCTTTTTTATGTGTGATAATTTACCCCATTCTACCTCTTCTTTCCCTTTCTCCCAATGCATTCCTCTTTCATCCCTTAACTCTATTTTTTTAGATATCCCTTAATACTCAACTCGCATCTATGCCCTCTGTCTATATATACCCTTCTATCCAAATAATGAGAAAATTCTTAGGATTTCCAAGTATCATCTTCCCATGAAGGAATGTAAATGGTTTAACCTTGTGAAGTCCTTCATAGCTTTTCTTTCCTATTTACCTTTTAATGCTTCTCTTGAGTCTTGTATTTGGAAGTTAAATTTTCTATTCAGCTCTGGCCTTTTCATCAGAAATGCTTGAAAGTCCTCCATTTCACTGAATGTCCATTTTTTCCTCTGAAGTATTATACTTAGTTTTTCTGGGTAGGTTATTCTTGGTTGTAATCCTAGATCCTTTCCCCTCTGGGATATCATATTCTAAGCCCTCTGATCTGCCAAATCTTATGTTATCCTGACTGTAGCTCCACAATACTTTAATTGTTTCTTTCTAGTTGCTTATAATATTTTCTCCTTGACCTGGGCATCTGGAATCTGCCTGTAATGTTCCTGGGAGTTTTAATTTTGTGATCCCTTTAAAGAGGTGATCAGTGGATTCTTTCAATTTCTATTTTATCCTCTAGGTCCAGAATATCAGGGTAGTTTTCCTTTATAATTTCTTGAAAGATGATGTCTAGGCCCTTTTCTTATCATGGCTTTCAGGAAGTCAAGTAATTTAAAAATTATTTCTCCTGGATCTGTTTTCCAGATCAATTGCTTTTCTAATAAGATATTTCACATTGTCTTCTATTTTTTCACTCTTTTGGTTTTGTTTTATTGTTTCATGATGTCTCATAGAGCCATTAGCTTCAACTTGCTCAATTATAATTTTTAAGAAATTCTTTTCTTCAGTGAAATTTTGTACGTCTTTTTCCATTTGGCCAATTCTGCTTTTCAAGGAATTCTTATCTTCTTTGTATTTTTGTATCTCTTTTACCATTTGGTCTATTCTATTTTTAAGGTGTTATTTTCTTCAGCATTTTTTTTTGCCTCCTTTATTAAGCTGTTGACTCTTTTTTCTTGATTTTCTTGTATCACTCTTATTTCTAGTCTCAATTTTTCCTCTACCTCTCTTACTTAATTTTCAAAATCCTTTTTGAGCTCTTCCATGGCCTGAGACCAATTCAAATTTTTTGGAAGCTTTAGATGTTGAAATTTTGACTTTGCTATCTCCTTCTGAGTGTGTGTTTTGATCTTCCTTGTCACCACAGTAAATTTCTATGGTCAGAATTTTTTCTGTTGTTTTCTCATTTTCCCAGCCTATTTCTTCACATTTAACTCTTTGTTGAAGTGAGGATCTGCTTTCGGGGTAGAGAGCACAGCTTCAGGGATTTTGTGCAGCTGTTTTCAGAGATACTTCTAGGGATCTATAAACTTTTAGGTCTTCCAAAGTAGTATGATCTAAGGAGAGGTATGTTTATTACTCTCCTGGTCTGTGCTCTGGTCTATGAGCAACCCCAAGCACTCTTTCCTGCTCTGGAACTGTTTTGAGGGTACCTGCTCCACTGTGGCTGCAAGCTCTGATATGCTAGTGTTCCTCCTTGCTCTGGGACTGCCACTCAGGACTGCAACCTGGTTCTGAGTATGGGCAAAGCAACAGAGTCCTGCCCCCCAGTGCCAGCAAAGAGACCCCTGTAATCTCCTTCTGACCAATTGTTTGAACCCATTACCGTTTGTGGTCTGAAAGCTCCAGAAGCAGCTACTACAGTTGCTGATTCACTCACTCCAAAGGCCTGTTCCTGGTTTGCTGGGGCACGGTACTTCTACTCCACTCTCACCCTGGTGTAACAGACCTTTCCTGCCAAACTTTTAAGTTATCTTGGGCTAGAAAATTGCTTTGCCCCATTCTTTTGTGGGTTCTGCCACTCCAGAATTTGATTTAGGGCATTATTTAGAGGTTTTTGGAGGAGTTTGGGGGAAAGCTCAGATGAGTCCCTGCCTTCTCTCTGCCATCTGGGCTCCACCCCAAGGAACTTATTTCTAAAAAAGTAATAAGATACTACAAATGAAGTGACCAGAGAAAGAGGATAAACCCAGACAGTCTCTAGAGCACAACCTAGATATGGAGTAAACAGAGGTCTAAGAACTAAGAGATATGCAGGATATCATAGTCTGTAATTGTGTATGGAAAACTGGACAGTAGGGCCAAAGGCAAAATTATGACAACTAAAGCATAACTAATACTGAACACAAAGAAAATAATCTGATGAGTGCAATATGGGTACATAGAAAACCACCTACCAACATAGATTTTTAAGTTATACACAGAGGACAGAAATAATAGCAAGTAATAAAAATCAATACAAAAGTGTGGCATGAATCAGGAGTGTTTCAGACAGAATGAGCTGAGGCTGGTAATGAATGCAAAGCACAAAAACAATGAAAAACGACATTTGAAAAGCTATATTGGGGCATAAAAAGATGAAAGGGGCATAGAAATATCAGGGTCATTGGAATGTTGAGAAATACTAAAGGAGAAAAGGAAAAAAATAGTCAAATATTATGTTGTTACTGTTTACAATAAGAAGAATGACCTTAAGACTTAGAATTATTTTTTAATGGTTATAAGTTAGTTGAAATTAAGCAACAGTGTGTAATCAGCTGCCTTCAAGGAATTCAAGTATCCAAGGTCAGATGAACTGTATCCCAAGGTACTAAGAAAAATTGTGAAGTAACTTCTGAGTCACCATTTGAAAAATCATTAAGGGAGGATGTGGTATGATGGCAAATCACTAAGATGGAGAGGATACCAAATCTCCTTTCACAAACATTCCATGTGGACATGGAGGTGTACCTTTCTACTAGGTCATTTAAATAATCATCTCTAGACTCTGCTGCCCTGCCCAGGATTTCACAGAGAGATGTTCAGATTCTTGCAGAGACAGTGGAGTAGAGGAGCTGCCAGGGAAAGTCAAGAGCCCAGCTCAGAAGGCTGAGGAAACTTCAAGGAAGCTTCAAGGCAGCCTCAGTACTCACTATCTGAGATCCATAAAGCACCAGATCCCCAAGTGTAGCCAATATAGAGCTTTCTTAATCGTTTAAGAAGAGTGACTTTGGGGTGTTCTGGGAGAAGACATCACAGTACTACCTGCCAAAGCCATGAACCTCACTTTCATCTGAATAAAAATTTACTATAACACACAGATGAAGCTAAAAATAGAAATCCATTAAACTCATAAAAGAAATTGGAGATACAGACAAAAGAAGGTTATAGAAGGGCCCAAGAGGGTGGGCAAGATAGTAATGGTATAGTTATAAACAAAATAATCTCCAGTATTAGAAGGAGAAATATAAATGGAAGAATGAAAAGAAACAAAAAGCAGAGAAAAGTCATGGAGAATCTCCATTACCCAAATATCAGCTGAATGAACTGGGGCTATCTATCTATCTATCTATCTATCTATCTATCTATCTATCTATCTATCTATCTATCTATCTGGATATATTAAAGAATACTTAAGGAGATAGAGAACTATAGTAGTCTATAAAATGCAGTTAAAGGTTTGTTATGTGGAAGAGGGATTAGTTTTGTTTTGCTTTGACCTAGGAGGTAGAATTAGAAGTGATGGGTGAAAGTTGAAGAGATTCAAAATAACTTTTTTAGGAAAAACTTTTCAACATTTATAGCAGTCTGAAAGGGAGATTAGAAATCTTATGTAGTAATGAGTTAGCCATCACCGGAAGCCTTCAAGCAAAAGTCAGAAGACCACATATAAGTAATCTTATAGGGAGAATTCTTGTTTAGGCACAGGTTTCACTAAATGACTTTTGAGGCCCTTCCAACTCCCCGGTTCTATGAAAAAATAACCTGTGAGTTTTTTCCCCTTAATTTTTTAGCTAAAAATGAATTCAATATAATTGAATTGTATAGATGAATATTTTTTGTTACACCATTTTCCTTGTTCTGATGTAAAAGAATAAATGTTGAGATGTGAATAATTTCTAGATGCAAAAACACTTTCTCCTCTCTCTCTGCCTACTAGACTGTATCTCCTTTGATTTTATGAACTTCATCTTTACACCAGTTGAACAAACTGTCTTTTAACTTATTTGTGGAAAATTTTGTATGTTACTATTCAGTCAACTAGTACTCAATATCTCCTTTATTCCAACTCTGATATGAAGATGTTAGAACCTTAAGTTTGGAAATAAGAGAACTCTGCCCTTGAGACTCTATATGACTTTACATATTGGGAAATGGAAACATTTTTGAAATCTTGCTTCCTTGCACTGGTCTGTAGGCGTTCTAATTCAGTCATATGGATTCTCCTCTTCAGTGGCAACCTTACCTCTAGGTAGCCATGGCAAGCAGTGCAGCATATTAGAATGAAAACTGGATTTGAATGTCACAAGATTTGGGTCTGAGCCATCTGTGATATATTTTAAGAGTGTGTGACTATGGTCCAACAATTTGATCTTTCTGAGTCTTTATTTTTTTGTTTATCTATGAAACTGGGGATAATAATTTTATTACCTACCTCATAGAATTGTTGTGAAGAAATAATATATAATGTTGTAGAATACATAAAACTGTACATATGTGAAATATTTCCACCCAGGGCCGCTCATAAATCTAGAGGAAGAAGGAACCTTAGAGGCCATCTTATCTAATATTCTCCTTCATTTTATGTGGGTTCAGATAAACCTCTCCAAATAGAAATGAGACACCAACATCTTTTAGATTTTGATTCAGAATACCACATTCCAATTACAACCACGAATTGTGAGCCTCCCTGAGGCTCAAGGAGGTTCAGTGACTTGCCCAAAGTAACAATGGTATAATTTTTAATGCTGAGAGAATAATAATTGGTAGAATCTTGTATGTGGATGATTTTCTTATAATATATCTACTGATATATTGTTTCAAGTCTATTTTGTCAATAAATACTTTTTCTCAAAATGGAAGTTCACTTTGTATGCATAATGAGAACTTGGAGGGGTAAAATAAGTTGACCTTAAGTTATCAAATAGTTTAGATGCCTTAATTTTAAGTACTGAAAATTCATTCAGATTCATCCAATGAAATAGCTTCAATTTAACAAACATTGGCTGACTTCTTAATATGTTCGCAAAGTACTGTACTACATTCTCTATTTAGATGAATCACTAATTAGGAGTTAATTTAGGATTAATTAAAAAAAAGTACATACACTTATTCTGATCTAACAAAAACACTAGCTTCACTATTATTTAATACTTCTGCTTTCCCCCTCCATATTTGCAGGAGCACAATTTAAATCTGCATTAGTCCTAGCTAAAAAGAGTTAAGTTAGAAAGAAAAGATCTCACTGACTGGAGTGAATTCCAAAATACTCAGAACAGTTTATTGAAACTCATCAGCTTAAACAAGGAGCAAATTGAAATTCACTTCCACCTACATATTTGGGGAACACAATCAGAAGAGACACTTCTTGCTCATGAGACATAAAGCTGCCCTTTCAATATAGATTACAGGGTGATGGAAGCTGAAGGCTCTCTGAATCACAATTTGTGTTTGTAATCGGCATGTGGTATTCTGAATCAAATTCTAAAAGATGTTGGTGTCATGTTTCTATTTGGAGAATATGTTCACAGACTATATATAACTCAGGAGAGAGGATGACTTTTACCAAATGAGCTTAGAACAATTAAGAAAGTCACTGTTAGACAACTCTTCTTTTGTTACAGGAACATTACAGCCATATGTACATATGTGTGTGCATGTTCACATGAATTTGGAGGATGTAAATAATAAGAATATTAAGGTAAAATAAAATAAATTACAAAGAATCTCTTACCTCCATCAATTTCTTCTGCTCCAAAATGATTCCGATAGAAGAGCATGATATCAATCTTGTAACACTTGTAGACTGTCACCAAACATACAAGCAGCAGCAGAATGGCACCCAACCCACCAGCAAGTTCAACTGTATACATCAGTTCTGCAAAAAAGCACAACATGTCGTGGCACTGTATTCTCCCAGTGAAAATAACAAATTCAATTTGATTTCACAATCTGGGGATTAAATTAATGAATGTGGATGTTTTTTCTCTCATCTGACCTTCAAATCTCTCCCACACAGGATAGGTGTTTTCTAACTTTTATAGACAAATGGTTCATCTTCCTCTTTAAAGTCTTCATCTTCCAAAAAAAAGAAATTAGAAAATTGGGGGATGGGACTTAATTTTTTTTCATTTTGGGGAGTTTTATAAGGTGGGAAGGAAAGAACATAATAGCTGTCCATTGTCAGAAAAATAAGGCTTTTTCTATTGGCCCCAAAGGCCAGAACTACGTTAAATGGGTGGAAGTTGCAAAGAGGCCAATTAATTAAAGTTATAATTTCTAGATGCCAGAATTAATTAAAGTTAATTAATTAATTAATAGAATTAGTAGAATTAATTAAAGTTAGGAAAAACTTCTTCCCTTTGAGACTGGAACTGTCTCAAAGTGAGTTGGGAGGCTTCTAGATGCTGTAGGTTCTCCTTCAGTGCAGGGCCTCAGGAAAAAGAAGCCAACCATTTAGGTATATTGTGGAGCAAATTCATTTTTCAGTGTTGAAGTATTTTTCAGCTTATGAGTTGAAATGGTGATCACCAAGGTTCCCTTGCAGTTCACAAACACCTTGATTCCACGAAATCTCCAACAAAATGCTACAGAGTCAAATCTAAATTCAGTGTCAATTATATATTAGGCAACCTACATTGATTACAATCCAATTTTTGTTATGGATTGATATCCAACATTTCTTTTAGTTTAATGCTAACTAGCAGAGCGCTATTCATGTCTATGTGTGTATGTGTGTGTGGTGTGTGTATACACACAAAGTGGAAGCTGGAAGACCACATAAAAGAAACAGGACATAGGGACAAAGGAATACACACACATTTACATATATATGTGTGTATACAAGTATATACACACATATAAACATGCACATATGCATGCATGCATGTACACACATACATATGTGTATATGTGTGGATACCCATATGTAATACTATATATGTATATACTTTGTCATTTGAAATATATTCATATATATTCATAATCATATTCATGATATATGTCAAATATAAATACCTGAATATATACCTATATTTCAATTATCAGAGTATATTTTCTTGATTTATTGCTACAAAAAGATGATTTGAAATGGAAAAAATATAAAATGATTTATGTGACATAAGCCTAAGGTCCATTAAGGGTGAATGAGATCATTATGCATTTTTTCTATGTCAAGCATAAATAACTCCAAATGTGTGGTTCTTACCAAATTTTTCATAAGTTTTCCATCATATAACGTACGATAAAGTTCAGCTACTTTTATCTTTACCTGCTTCTCCATTCCTAATCAGTAATTAAATCAAGAAATATATATACAGGTCTTGTTGTCATTCAGTCGTTTTAGTCATGGCCAACTCTTCAGGAACCCATTTGAGGTTTTCGTGGTAAAGACACTGGAGTGTTGTGCCACTTCCTTCTCCAACTCATTTTACAGATCAGGATAAACTGAGGCAAAAAGTGGTAAGTGACTTGCTCAAGGTCACATTGCCAGTAAGTATCGGAGGCCAGATTTAAACTCAGCTTTTCCTGACTCCAGGCCCAGGGTCTATCCACTGAGCAACCTAGCCTCCCACATGTACATATATACATATATACACACACACACATATACACATATGCACCATTCTTTAGTTATTTTTTCTACTATAATTAAAATGAAAGGGTTAAGAAGCAGGTATAAAATTACTTTTGGTAGTAGATGTGCAGGGTTACGCTATGATATAACTTAGTTCTCTTGCCATTGTATATGCTTGTGTGAAGCTTATTAGAATGACTCAAAATGTTAACTATTTAGTTAGTCCTGATAACTACATCTATACTAGAAATAAATTAAACTATTCCAATGATCCATTCAGGAATCACCGAGTGATTTTCCCATATTTGACAAGATACCTCCTCTTAAAAGCCACTACTCTTTCCATACAAAGTCAGGTTTCTATGTCTCTGTGGCAATAAGAGATACTGAGACAACTTCATATCAGCTAGCCATAGGGAAAAAAAAACCATAATGGACATCTCAGCGGGTTTATCTTTGATTAAATTATATGTATATATATATATATATACATATATATATATGTATGTACGTATCTTTGCTCGGATACATTGCAAAATTAGAAAGCACATGGCTTAACTCGTTATTTTAATATTCTGAGAGCATACGTACATAGCACAGGGTCATGAACATGTTGCTAAAAGTCATTGGATTTTACAAATGTTAGAAAGGATCACCAAGCAAATAATTGAATCTCCTAGAGTATAAGGAAATTAATATGAAATCTGCAAACTAGAATAGCTACAGGAAGGGTTGTTTTGGTTGTTGTTAGTAATAGGTTTTTTCCTCCCTTTTAAATTCTTTTCACAAAGATCAAAGACATTTGTTTTCCTTGCTGAAAGTTTGTTTTAAGAGCATAATGAATTGTCATCATCATCAACAACAACCCTAGCATTTATAGGGCATGTCAAGGTTTGTAAACTGCTTTACCCATTTTCTCATTTAGCACACATAACAACCTTGTGAATTAGGTGTTATTATTGTCCCCATTTTTACATGAGGAAACTGAGTCTGAAAGTGGTTAAGTGTCTTGCCCAGGGTCACACTGCTAAGTAAGTATCTGAGATAGCCCTCTCCCTTCCTACTCCTCCTCACCTAGGCATTAATGGAGACTTAGAGGGAGGGAAGCTGAAATGGATGACTCTACATATATATAATATATATGAACATAGAGACAACAATGACTTGGTCTATGGCCTTTTTATAAATTTGGTGTTGTGTGATTCTGAAACACAGCTTTGAATATTCCTGGATTAAAAAAAAATCTATTTGGAAACAAACAACAGAAAGGTCACATATTTTAAGGGGCAACTGCACAATTGGCAGCTCAAAACCCTGAGCCAAGGGGGAAGTATTAAGTAGATCAAAGACCTGGCACTGCTGTGTGGTTTCCCATAGCTGTAGGCAGCCCTTTGATGAAGGTGTGATTGCCCATACTGGGATCAGTGCCTTTACGGATGCCCCCAGTCAACCCTTTGAACTCCAAAGGGTGGCATTGTGCCTGGCCTCCTTGTCTGCCTCTGGTGATCAGTTTAGAGTGTCTCTTGAGGATTCTATTTTATGTCAGTCTATTTTGGAAAACAGCAACCCCCAGACACAATGGACATACCTCCTCAACTCCTAAAAGCAGAAATAATACTTCAGACAATATTCACACCATCGGTCTTTATGTAAGTGTTATTTTTAATCTAGTCAGCAAATATCAGCAAATCCAATAAATGAAAGGGGAAACTTCATGCCAGGCATGATCACTTCAAAGTGTGAAATAGCTCAGACACTGGAGAAATAGAGGGCTGACCTATTTAAGAGCTTCTAGATGACATGTGCTAACCAGGAAAGTTTAGAATGTTTGTTTATCTTGACAATAATAATTTATTATTCTTTAGTGCTTTAAGAGTTATAACACGTTTTCAACATTAAACTTCAAACATAATGAAACACAGCGATGAAGTGATCATAGCCTAGTAATTACACAATCTAAAGGATAATGATCTTGCTAGCTGAGTGCCTCTGATCTCTGCATATGCATGTATATGTGCAAAAATTATGTATGTGATCATGAGGAGATATATTTATTTGTATTCATATGTATACGTATATGTATATGATGTCATACATATGGTCAAAGTGTATGCAAAATATATTTGGGATTTCCTGTAGCATTAACTATGAGAACAAAAAGTAAGCATTCAGAAGCCAAACTTGTTGGTGCCAATCAACTCTGAAATTGTCCTTAAAACTTTTCTTCACTTCAAATGTTAGAGATGCAATGCTAACATACAACATAAAAATACAGCTATATTTATAGAAGGTCAACTACATTCTGGGTGCTGGGGAACATACAAAGGTTAGATAAGTTTCACTGACCCTAACCCCTAGGAGCTTACAAGCCAGTAAAGCAGGAGGGAGTACCAATAGAAAACCTAAAATATATAAGGTGATCCTAAGTCTGTGTTCCAGAAGATATTCGGAGAAGACCTCCTGAAGGTTAAATTTGAGTGGGCCTTCAAGCTTCTTGAAGGCAGGGAACATGTTTCATATTCTCCTACTTCCTCCACTGAGCCTAAGATGATGCTTTCCATATTACTCTGTGTTCAGTAAATATTTTTGGTACATGATTATACTGTACATATATAATATTATACAACATATGATATAACATGACATATTATCACCTATAATAATATAATCTAACCAACAGAATAAAATAACATAGCACGGCATAGCTCAGGATGGGAAAGGATAGAAAAGAATAGAACATCACATGTTATACAGAGTTTGCAAATAACTTTGTATATCTTACATATACTTTGCATCTTTTTGAACCTTACAGTAACCCTGAGTGGTAGGGAATACAGCACTATTAGGACCATTTGATAGATGAAGACACTGATGTGCATATAGGTTAAGTAATTTTTACTAATTCACATATCTAAAGTTAAAAATGAGAGCTCAACCTGGATCTTCTTAGTATCTAGTCCAGCACTCTAAACAAGGGGTGGGGAACCTGTGATCTGGAGGCCACATGTGGCCTTCTGGATCCTCTGCAAAGTTTGGATTCAGTTAAAGGGCTGCTCTTGAGGACTTAGAGGGCCACACATAGCCTTGGGGGCGCAGGTTTCCCAATCCTGCTCTAAACTCTGTCATCCTACCACAAAAAGATCTTATTTTATCTTAAAAAGACCTGTGATTTCATGGACCTAAGGAGGTCTTAGTGAGGACTTTTTTCTCCCAAAGGAGTTCTTCTTCAATGCAATTTATAGGCTTCCAGAGTGGCCTGGGATACAGAGAGGTTAAATGACTTGCCTAACGTCACTCAGTCACAGCATGTCACAGAATGTACTCGAAAGCAGGTCTTCTGGACTCTGAGGTTAACTATCCACAACCACAAAAGTTATCATTTGATAAGATAATTGCCATTCAGAAGTATTTATATATGTATACATACACATATATACACTAATTATATTAAAGCATAATGTCTCATCATTCATGTATGATAAATAACCTACGTATGATATATGCAATATCTCATAACAGCTACAGTCTGCAGTTTATGTAGTTTTCACATCTACTTGCTCCCTTTTGAAAGCATTTATTAAAATGTATGGTCCCCAGTGCTCTTTCTCCACTGGTTCGACCGAAAGCTTCTGGGAGTTGAAAATTGTCACTGCTAACAGCCACAACTCCGGTCAATTGATTTATTTATCTCTACATTAAAATGGGAGTCCTGTTACCACAGCAAAAGTTATTCTCCTTTTGAAGTGTGATCTGCTTTTCTGCTCAAGTTCAAGTTGCCCGGAGAGGCAGCGTTTCTAAAAAGATTCCATTTCAGCACAATTCCACATCAGAGGAAGGAAAGAGAAAGTGCAAACCTTTTAAAATCTGTTTAGCCTTTTGTGTTTGTTGTTAAAATGATAGACTTTGCCCCCTTTAAGGGACCAAGACTGAATGTGAAAATTGTAAAGGAAAATTACTAGGCAAAACCTAAGGGAAACTGGCATTCGGTTAAACACAACAAATGAATAAGTGCCAAAGAGTTACATTTAAGGGCACAGCAGTCTTTTAGTTACAGGCAATTAACAACCAGTCCTTCGGCAGCTCCACGATGGGGCTAAGGGAAAACACATTGATTATTGCTGCAGTTGTAGATTGGTTTCTGAATAAATTGCTTCCATTTAAAACTAGATTTGTTACAAACATTTTGAGCAATGGCTACAACTTATTTTCTTATGAAGACATTTGGACCCAGCAAGATTTTAAAAGAAACAGCTAATTAAAACAAATCACATGCCATCTCTAAGTGTATTGAATTATAACACAAGTGGGATACGGGTGAGGACTGCACCTGTGATTTCATCTGCACTGGGACTTCCAGAGGAGGAAACTCCCTGTACTGATGAAGGATTTCACGTTCTGGTCTTAGGGCATTACCTGTAGCACTGAGAAGTTAAGTGATTTGCCCAGGGTCACACAGTTCGCAGGTATCAGAAGTAAGACTTGTATTCAGGTCTTTCTGGTTCAGTCAGCTCTCTTTTCACTATGTCATAAATAAATGCATTTGGATTAAACTAATTCTACTCTAATTACCTGATACATTTTGAGATATTTCTTAGGCCTGCACCTGGTGTTAATGTTTGGAAACTTTCTCAATGATAAATATTTATTAAGAAGTAAATAAATTAACAAAGAAGTAAACAAAAGTTGGCAGATAGCTTTGGAGTCTTTATTTTGGCATACACACCTGTGTATGTAAGCATGTATATGTACATACATATATACTCATATGTGTGCCTAATATGCATATATATGACACACACATATATGTTGTATATTTATTATTCTAAGCAACTTAATTTAGGAATTTTTTCCTCAAGATTGTCTAGTTCAGTTTTGAAAGGATTTAAAAACTAGGCATTGATTTGAATGTTAGAAAGTATAATTTTGGGGAATATGTGATAGGCAGTATAATGATCCCAGTTTATTCATTTACTTCATCAAGGGCATTTTTCCCTCTCTCATTGCTTTATGAAGAGATAAACTTAAACAGATTTATTCATCCACAAAAATTCACATCCATATTTATTTCTTCAGAGCTATGTGGCTTACTTATTCCTAGCAGAAGGCTAATTATTCTCAGCCTGAAAAGATATTCTGCTGCATTCTATTACATATTAGCACAATTTGGAAGCAGTTATAATGTGATTCCTCTCCCCTGCACCCCCCAGGGAAAAAGAAAGAAATAAGATACAGTCCACTAGTTTAAAATGAGTTGGCGCTTCCATATGATGAGCATCTTGCAGAGGTACATGTGAAATTAGAGGTGCCTGATTTCATCTAAAATTCAGAGCGTAACTTGCTTATTTATGATCACACAGCTAGGGGACTTCAAAGATGGGAGCTAAAGTCAAGCCTTTCTGATGCCAAGGATACCACTCAAGATATCTTACCATGTAACTTCACAGACTGAGAAGAGTGATCCCTTAATAATGATGAAACTTGACAAAGCATTTGATAAAAACATTAATTCCAAAGGTTTCCCACGAAAACAGTAAAATAACTTCATTTATTTAATATCCTTTGAAGGCACTGTGACATAACTCAAAGCTGTCAAACACAGGGCCAACAATACTGCTGAGTACGGTCCAAGCCAGATTAAAATGTAATTAGAAAATACCAAAATAAATAAAAATGCAATAAACATAGATGTTAATATGTCATTTTCTTTTTTTATTATTATTTTTTTAATTTATTTTTGACATGTTCGGTTTTCAGCATTGATTTTCACAGGCGTTTGAATTACCAATTTTCTCCCCATTTCCTCCCCCCCC
>CM053622.1:460400920-460438566 GCA_028646595.1 Phalanger gymnotis
GAAAATACTGCAAGCAGCCAGAAAGAACTAATTTTGGTATTATGGAAACACAATCAGAATAACCCAAGATCTAGCAGCTTCTATATTAAGAGATCGAAGGGCTTGGAATACGATATTCTGGAGGTCAATGGAGCTAGGATTAAAACCAAGAATCACCCACCCAGCAAAACTGAGTATCATGCTCCAAGTCAAAATATGGATTTTCAATAAAATAGAGGACTTTCAAGCTTTCTCAGTGAAAAGACCAGAGCTGAATAGAAAATTTGACTTTTAAGCACAAGAATCAAGAGAAGCATGAAAAGAACAAGAAAAAGAAATTGCAAGGGACTTACTAAAGCTGAACTGTTTTGTTTACACTCCTACATGGAAAGATGATGTGTATGATTCAAGAGATCTCAGTATTAGGGTACCTGAAGGGAATATACATGTATATAAATACATATATGTACATGTATATATATATGTATACGTGAGTGTGTATGTATATATGTATATGTATATATGTATTATATACATATACATATGCATACATATACATATATATACATATATACACATATATATGTATGTATGTATATATATAGATTGAGAGAGAGAGAGAGAGGGCGGGCACAGGTAAAACTCCTCCTTCCCCAAGAACCCCAACCAAATCCAATCCAAAATGAATACAAGATGAGAGAGGAATATATTGAGAGAGGGAGATAGGGAGAAATAGAATGGGGTACATTGTCTCGCATAAAAGTGGCAAGAAAAAGCAGTTCTGTAGGAAGAGAAGAGAAGGTAGGTGAGGGGGAATGATTTGACGTGAAGAGGGAATACCATACATACTCAATTGTGTATCTTACCCCACAGGAAAGAAGGAGGAAATGGATAAAAAAAGGGGATGACAGAAGGGAGGGCAGATGGGGGTGGAGGTAATCAAAAAAAAACACTTTCGAAAAGGGACAGGGTCAAGGGAGAAAATTCAATTAAGGGGGATAGGTTAGGAAGAAGCAAAATATAGTTAGTCTTTCACAATATGAGTTTTGTGGAAGGGTTATACATAATGATACGCATGTGGCCCATGTTGAATTGCTTGATTTCTTAGGGAGGTGGGTGGGAAGGCAAGAGGGGAGAAAATTTGGAACTCAAAGTTTTTAAAAATAGATGTTCAAAAACAAAAAAGCTTTTGCATGCAACTAGAAAATAAGATACACAGGCAATGGGGCATAGAAATTTATCTTCCCCTACAAGAAAGAAAGGGAAAAGGGGATGGGAGGGGAGTGGGGTGACAGAAGGGAGGGTTGACTGGGGAACACGACAACCAGAATATACACCATCTTGGATTGGGGGGGAGTGTAGAAATGGGGAGAAAACGTGTAATTCAAACTCCTGTGAAAATCAACACTGAAAACTAAATATATTAAATAATTTAAAAAAACTCAGAAAAAGAAAAAAAGGTTTAAATTGTGTCTAATTATTAAAATCATTAGGAAAAACTGAAAACAATAATACAAAACCACTCAGTAATACCATCTTTTATGAAGCAACTTCTCATTCAGAGTCTTAGATACCATACAAAATTGGAGCTAACACTAAAAAAAGAAATAACAAAGCCCAGATATTTGAGGGGCTTTTCCCCTTTAGTAATCAGTGAAAGCAATCCACTTTGCTCAAAGAGTCCCTTTTCTCATTTACTGCCATCACAAATCATCACCATAACCTAATGACTGGAAAAGCTCAGGAGGCAAATGAATAATCTGTTCTAGCTTTTTAAAACACAGTGACACTAGATAAGAGTTGATCACATCATCCACCATTTTTCAAAGTTAATTTACAAGGTCCACTATCAACAAAATCTGCCTCTCCTTAAGTAGTGGCAAGGTAGCAGCAGGCACACAGTAGTTTCTTTAGCACTCAAGTTCCTAACTTATGTTCCAGTTTTCTCCTTTTCTTCTAATCTTGGCTGCATTGGATTGGTTTGTGCAAAAAAAAAAAAAAAAGAAACAAAAAACACAAAAAAAGCCTTTTAATTTAACATAATCAAAATTATCCATTTTACACCCTGTTATGCTCTCTAGTTCTGATTTGGTCATAAAGTCTTCCCTTATCCATAGATGTGACAGGTAAACAATTCTGTTCTCCCTAATTTACTTATAGTATCACCCTTTATGTCTAAATCATTTACCTATTTTGACATTATCTTGGTTATACAGTGTGATGTGTTGCTATAAACCTAGTTTCAGCCAAATTGCTTTCAAGTTTTCCCATCAGTTTTGGTCAAATAGTGAGCTCTTGTTCCAAAAGCTTGGGTCTTTGGGTTTATCAAACACCAGATTACTATGGTCACTTACTACTGTGTATTGTTTCCCTAATCTATTCCACTGATCTACCACTCTATTTCTTAGCCACTACTAGATTGTTTTGATGATTACTGCTCTGTAATACAGTCTGAGATCTATTATGGCTAGGCCACCCTTCTTCACATTTTTTTTCACTGATTCCACCTGATATTTTTTACCTTTCGTTCTTCCAGGTGACTTTTGTTATATTTTTATAGCTTTATAAAATAATTTTTAGTAGTCCGATTGGCATTGTACTGAATAAGTATATTAATTTAGGTAGAATTGATATTTTTATTATATTGGCTTGACCTACCTATAGGCAATTAATATTTTTTTCTAGTTGTTTAGATCTTACTTTATTTGTGTAAAGTGTTTTATAATTGTGTTCATATAGTTCCTGGATTTGTTTTAGCCAGTGGACTCCCAAGTATTTTATATTTTCTGCAGTTATTTAAAATGGAATTTCTCTTTTTATCTCTTCTTGCTGGACTTTGTCGGTAATATAAAGAAATGCTGATCATTTATGTGGGTTTATTTAATATTTTACAGCTTTGCTAAAGTTGTTAATTAAACTAGTTTTTTAGTTAATTTTTCTCAGATTCTCCAATTTCACCATCATATCAATTACAGAGGGTGATAGTTTTATTTCTTCATTGTGCATTCTAATTTCTTCAGTTTCTTTTTCTTCTCTTATTGCTATGGCTTGCATTTCTAGTGCGCTGTTGAATAATAGTGGTGATAATGGGCATTCTTGCTTAATCCCAGATCTTATTGCAAAAGTTTCTACCTTAATCCCCATTACAGATAATCCTTGCTAATGGTTTTACATAAATATTACTTATCATTTTAAAGAAAGCTTCATTTATTCCTATGCTTTCTAGTGCTTTTAGTAGGAATTAGTATTGTATTTTGTAAAAAGCTTTTTTCTGCATCTATTGAGATAATCATTTGGTTTTTGTTGGTTTTGTTATTGATAGTTAATTATGATGATAGTTTTCCTAATATTGAATTAGCTCTTTATTCTTGGTATAAATCCAACCTGGTAGGATCTTTCTATTATATTGCTTTAATCTCTTTGCTATTATTTCATTTAAAAGTTTCACATCAATATTCATTAGGGAAATTGGTCTATAGTTTTCTTTTTCTGTTTTTGCTCTTCCTGGTTTAGATATTAGCACCATATTTGTGTTGTAAAAGGAATTTCTTAGGACTCTTTTATCTATTTTCTAAATAGGTTATATAGTATTGGAATTAATTGTTTTTTAAATGTTTGGTAGAATGCACTTGTGAAATACATCTGGTCCTCATGATTTTTTCTTAGGGGTATAATTGATAGCTTGTTCATTGTTATTTCTTTTTCAAAAATGCCTGTCACATCCATTCCTTCTCTCCATTCACAAAGCCACTATCCAGGGTCAGGCCCTCATCACCCCTCATCTAGACTATTGCAATAGCTTCCTACTTCATTTTTCTAACTCTAACTCTCTCAACTTCAATCCATCCTTCACCCAGCTGCCAAAGTGATGTTCCTGAAGCACAGGTCTCATTATATCATTAAGTAAACTCCAGTACCTTCCTCTCACATCTAAAATTAAATACAAACTCCTCTCTTTTGCATTTACAACTCTTCACAGTATTGTCCCTATTATCTTCCAGCCTAATTGCATATTACTCCTTGGACATAGTTGGAGATACAGCCAAACTTTCCTTCTAACTGTCCTTTGTACTTGACACTACATTGACCATTCCTATGCTTTTGCATTTGTTGTTCTCAATGCCTGGAACTCACTCCCACCTGACCTCCGCCCTTGGAATCTCTGATTTCCTTCAAGACACACTTCTGGTTCTCCTTTGGCATCAAGCCTTTCCTGATTTGACTAGTGGAGAGCACCTTGTCCCCTCTCCCATTACTTTATATCTCTTTTGAATATAGTCATACTTATGCATGCTATTCCTTCCCCACCCTTACAATCCCTGCCCCCACCACACTCTTTCATATTTATATCCACAGCACCTAACATATTGCCTAAGCACACAGAAACAAAATAAATGTTTATTGAAGGATCAGTTTAGCAATTGATAAGATTTCATCTATTGCAAGCTAGGGGAGGAAATGGAAGCCAAGAAAGCATCACATTCTGCATATTTTTCCCCAAGGGATTTGAGATAATAGGCTGTATGTAGCTGACTTGTAGGTTATATGCAGCTGGAAGGAACCATCGAGGTCATCTAATCTCATTCTTCAAGTTAGGGTTTCAATAAGAGAGTATTATCAAGTGAACAGATCCTGACATTGTGGCATAATAGAAAATGTGTTAGATCTGGAGTCAAAGAACCTGGGTTTGAAACCTGGCTATACTAATGACTAACTGTATGACTTTAGGCCAATAATTTTCACTTCCCTGATCCTCAGTTTTCACATCTGTAAAATGAGATAGTTGAATTAGAAGACCTCTAAGGTCCCATCTAGTTCTAAACCTATGGCCCAATGCAGATAATCTAGAGATTAAATAAAAATAATATAGTGAACATGATTTTATAGTCCATAAGTTCACAAAATTTTGGGGTTTCAGAATCTCTTACTCTCTTAAATATTATTGAGGAGTCCAAAGAGCTTTCTTTAATGTGGATTATATCTACTGATATTTCCTATTATTAGAAATTAAAATGTCCTAGAATTATTATGAAAGCAATTTTGATCTCATGAACCCCTGTAAGGGTATTAGAGACCCTTAGAGATCCCACATCATATTTTGAGAAATGCTGCTACAGCAAATGGACTAGAAATTGATATTATACAAACTTAATAAAGGGAAAGCCTACATAGGATAATACTACCTATCACTTGGAATATAGTTTCCAAAGCTCTATATACCACCTCTTCTTCTGAACAGCAGGGAGTGACTTTGTTCAAGACTCTTCTAACCCTTTGTTCTGCCATGATTCTTTCAGGGGCTTTGTGAGAATTCATTTTGAAACTGTTATTAGAGAAGAAAAGAAAAATATTATTAGAGCAGTTATATTGCTGATAGAATTTTTTGGTCTATGAACCTGTATAGCAGGGCCTAAGGTCTTAATCACACCTCTCTACTCCTTACCTCACACATCTACACTTCCCTATATGGCACCCAAACAAAAAAATATCCCAAATAATACAATGTGATCTTTACCTAGGTAAATCATCATTCCTATTTTTAAAATGCATATATATGTGTTTGAATGAGCAAGATGAGATAAAGTGCAATCTATTCTATAGAAGAGAATTGGGAAATATCTTAGAATTCATTTTACCCCGTGCCCTTTGTTTTGTTCATAAGGAAATAGAAGGCTCAAGCAGATAAAATGACAAATCTATTTTTGCATGAATTACACTTTCAGTTTGGCTCCAAAATATTTGCATTATCTTTACATGGTTACTCTAGGAAAAATATGGCAGAGGGGATGGGAGAGATTTTGCTTTTCCTTTCCAATAGAAAGAGTAGAAATGAGGTGAATCATAAATAAACACATTTATTACAAATAAACTAAACTGAAAATAATATTTAATTTGCTCCTTTGGCATAGTTATTTTATTTATATAATAGGAACACAAGAAAATTCTTAAAGGTTCTAGATAGTTCAGCATATCTATTTTTTCATAAAACAAAATGAAGAGTTGCTATTAGTAGTTTTTACTGTTCAGTCATTTTTCAGTCATGTCCGACTTTTTGTGACCCCACTTGGAATTTTCTTGGTAGAGATACTGGAAAAGTTTGCTATTTTCTTCTCTGGCTCATTTTACAGATGAGGAAATGGAAGCAAACAGGGTTAACTGACTTGCCCAGGGTCACACAGCCAGTAAGTTTCTGAGACCACATTTGAACTCATTCTTGCGGATTCAAAGCCCAGTATTCTATCCACTGCATCACTTGTCTGACCACTAATAACTTACCAGCAATAAATTGCATTGATTTTACTAATATATTTCTATTATATATATATGAAGACCTGTTAAGTAATTAATACTTTAATTTTTTTTCCTTTTTTGTGTGTCAAATGCGTATGCAAGAAATATTGATAAGTTACCTTTCAATCATGGGTTAAACAGTACCAAGTCAAATTCACTTTCCATTTCAAGCTAGAATATAGTTTTTAAAGTCAAGGCAGATAATCTACATTTTTATTCTTTGTGTTACTTAAAAGATGATCTCTTCAATCTTGGTTTCTGTGATTCTAGCTTGCATTTCTAGTCTTTACTTTGTGAACGGCAACAGCATCTCACAGGAAATTTAAATTTATGCTTTGCATATATAGGGTCTTTTCATCTGAAATATCTCAATCAACTGGACAAATATTTATATGAGAGAAAATCCTCGGAGTAATAACCTCATTTCCCTTTCAAGTCTGTCAAAATGAGGCACAGTGGCTCAGGAATCCCAGAGAATCTGCTAACACTTGACTCATGATCTAATACATAGTATCAATAATGTGCTATCTAATACATATCCACAAACTTAGTATTCTTGGGGTGCAGTAGCAACTATAGAACAGCAAAAAGAAGACCAGGGTTCAAATCCTGCTTCAACTCTTACTTAGCTATGTGATCATGAGCAAGGCATTTAATCACCTGGAGCCTTAGTTTCCTCTTCCGTAAACTGGAGATAAAAATACCTGTAGTAACCTCCTCATTATGAGACTCAAATGAAACATTGTATATAGAGTCTTAGCAAACCTTAAGACACAATATAAATATAGACCATTAATTATTATTATATGAAGAAACTTACGTACAATGAAGATAAGAGGAGTTCAAGGTCACTATTAAGAAGAGTCAGTAAGAGAAATCTGATACCCATAGCATCACAGACCTAGAAGCTCACCTAGAAAGTCATTTAGATGACCTAGAGCTCATCGAGTCCAATTCTCTCATGACATAGATGAAGAAACTGAAGGTCAGGGAGGTCAAGTGACTTGTTCAGTATTGGAGTTAGGATATAAGCTCAGGTTCTATGCCTTCAAGTCCATTGCCCTTTCTATGGTTACCATCCTGCCTCTTAAGTGAGTAGTGACTTCCCTTCTTCAGTCAAATACTGATTTTGGCATGCGAATATATGTACATATATATATATACATATATGTACATATATACATATATGTATGTATGTATGTATAGATACAGGTCTATAGAGATCTATATATACATAGATGTCTGAGTATGTGTATATGTACCTATATAAATTAATCTAAGTTATCTAAATTATCTAAGATGAAGTCAAGCACATGGAAGACCCTGAGTACCTATTTCTGGGAGACAGAAGAACTGGAACATGTATGGACATGCTTAGTTTTTCAGTTGAGAGCAGCCTTTTTACTTCTCCATGGCCAGAACTGTCTGCATCTTTAAAACTACCTGATAAAGTATAGTCTGCCCTTTCTTTTTCATGCATTCAAATTTAAGAGTGATGGACTTTGATGTGATAAGCATTAGTTGTAGTAGGTAACATCATACAATAAGGGCAGAGGGCCTGAGAGACATCTTTCCTCACCTATCCCAGAGATAGGTGGGCTTGTGGCCCAGAGAAACAGGTTGGTATTTTGGTCCTGTTTTATTTGTCCTTTTCAGTTGTAGGGGCAGAGTGGTGTCTCCACCCCAGGATCCAAGCCATGGGGCTACTGGAGTTTGGGAATCCATGCCAAATGTTGTAATCATTCCAGCAGAGAAGCCCTGAGAAGCAAGGATCCTACAGCAATAAAAGAGGGGCATTGTACTTGAACTTGGGGAGACTAATTAATATATAGAGGAAGTGAGTTATGCCATCTGTCATTGTGCCCCAAGGAGTCGGGGGAAATGCGTGAATATTTGTTCTTCTCATATGTTTGAAGTAAATATTCTTTGGTAAAACCTAATCTGATATTGTATTTAAATAGACCTGGGGGTGCTGGTCAAGGGGACTTGAGCCAGTGCCAGGAATGAAGAGACGTACCAATTCTATCATCAAAATACTGGAGAAACCTGTAAGAGTGTGTGTGTGTGTGTGTGTGTGTGTGTGTATGTGTAGACAGATATAGCAGAACTGGCTCTCAAAGTGGGACCAGGATAAGTCATGTTACTTACACACACACACACACACACACACATATATATATATTTGTGTATGTGTATAATGTCAAATAATAGTATGCAATTTATGTGGTCTAATTAATGACCTATCAAAAATTGCTACTTTCTAAAATCTTCCTGATTTTTAACAAATTAAAATGAATAGTACTTTCACAGCATGGACACATCCACTTTTTGTCTAGAGAAGTCAACTTATAGACACATAATTCATCATCATATACATGTCCTAAATAGTTTATGTGCAACGTAAGGTAGTAATGAATAGCTAGCATATTTCCTACAGATGGTAAATGTGGCACTAAGCACTGAAATCTAAAAGAAAATGTTACCATGGTGATCCATTGGAAATCAACAAGCTTTTCTCTTCTATCTGACCTCAGAGATTGGCTGGTATTTTTGTGTGTTGTGGTTAATTTCTCATTTTACTGACCTAGTTAAGGTTCATTGCAGAGGACTGTTTATTAAAGCACTTATACCTTACATTTTACTGACAAGATTTGGCATTTCTCAGACAAGGATTTGGGATTAACAACCATAAAATGTTTAGCTCTGTTCCACTCTCCAGAAACATAGGAATGAGTGGCAGAAATCCCAGAGGCCTAGAGTCAATGTAATGGCAGCAAGGGACTCTCTTGACTATGACAGCTGCTGTTCCTTCCCAAAGCAGTTACATGAATCATCTCCCCTTAGGAGTTCTTAGGGAGGCAGAGGCAGTCCCTTAAACCTACTGAAGCATCCTGACTCATGATTCTGATCTAACAAGAAAATCATTGGGTGTAGTATGGAAGAAAGCAAGAGTGTATGCCATCTACATGTGGTAGAATCACTTCATCTGAAGGTGTACCTGAATTATATGTGTATGTACACTATCACTGTACTATCCAGTACTTTGCTGTGGCAAAGAGCTGTATGTGATATTTGTGTTTTGAGAGGAATTGACACAAATTAGATGAACATTTTGGAAATCTGCCCATGATTTGTCTAATTTTCTTCAACCATCAATAGGAGAACTAGCTTCTATTTCTCCTTCTCTTTGCATCCCTGACCCAACATGTGGTCTTGGGAAAATCCATTAATCTTTCTGAGCCTCTGTTATCCTCCTCTCTAAAATGGGGTTATTGATATCTTACCTACTTGAAGGCAGGGGACTAGATCAGATGTTCTTTTGAGGTAGAATCTATGATTCTATAATTTAGATAAACCATAACATGCAAATCAACCAGTCTACAAAATGTTTTTGCCAGCAGGTTCTCGCTAAAGGCAATGCAGTTAAAATTTAAATATGTAGGGCTCATTATCCAGTTGGTGAATTATCCAATCTCTATTGTTTCTCTTTCTTTCTTTCTTCTTTCTGATTTGGAGATACTTCACTGAGTAATATGTGGATTTTAATCCTCTATGCTAATTTTGTTCTATTTAGCAAAGTTCTCTGATGACACTGACTTTGAAGAAGCCGCAAGGGAAGACATAAGAGAGATTGACTAGTCACATCCTGACTAGACACATAGCTCCCTGAAATGTTAAGAGAATAAGAGGAAGGATCATAAAATTAGAGATTTGCAAGAGACCTCAATGGACACCAAGTTCAATAACCTCATTTTACAGATGAGGACTCTTAGGCCCATGGAAGTTAACTGACTTGCTCAAAGTCACACAGGTAAATTCTTTGACTTTAGATCCAATATACTTTCATGGTACCACAAGATCCCTAGGCCCATCCTCTCTGGAGGATTTACTGGACAGAATAGGCAAGCATGGCTGGAATGTGATCTGCATTGTTGGATGGAGTCTCCATGGCTATGAGATTACAAATGGTCCAAATATGGATGGATGTAATGAGTGTTCCGTATATCATGTGAGGATATTTTAAAAAATGAAACTAACATGATTTTAAAAATATTCTTGCAGACATATTTCCATTGCTCCTTGGTTAAAGTAATTTGCATAGGATAAACTACATGGGAAGATATCCTCATACATTTTGCTGTAACAGTCTTAATTTGAAATTGATATGTAACAACTGTGACCAGCAACAAGGAGCCTCTTCAGTTAAGAGGTTAATTAGTTTAATGGTTGAAGTGAGAGCCTTCTTAAACTGCTTTCCAAGAAGAGGATGTCTTATATAGGGCACAACAAAGTCTGAGAGTAAGCTGGGCAAACAACCTCCTTGAAAATACATCCTGGAGGTAAGGAGCTATTGTTCAGAAAATTTCAAAGACAGTAAACAAGTGAAGAGAAGGAGATAATTAACTGGAACGACTTCACCAGACATATTTAAGTGTTTTCAAAATCTGTACATATCTAAAAGGCTGAGGAGTGTTAGCTGCTCTGAAGCTAGTAGGTGTTACCAAAGTCACCTTGGTTAGAAGGTCTGTAGTATAGTTAAGCTGACAGCCATAAACTGCAGTTCAAAGAATTGTGGACAGATCCATGGATCCATGAATGTGGATGGATAAAAATAAAAAAAAAACCTACATCTTTATTTTAATATAATTGGTTTCTTTTTTAATCCTATGCATTTTATAAATTTAAAAATAGTATTGCAAGAAAGAGACCATAGGTTTCATGAGACTGCCAAAAGAGCTCATGATATAAAAAAATAAGGAACCTCTAATCTAGACTTCTGAACAGAACACTCCATAGGGGCACTGTCAGCAAGTAACCTAACTTTTTCCTCTGGCTTCTTGAGGCTGGGAGCATAATAATTTCTTCCCCTAAGTAATAATTTAAATGTACCCTATATCCAGAGAAAACCCTAACCAATAACTTTTATTCATTGTAAAATAAAGTCAAAGGCAAGTCCTTTTCCAGTTCTTACTGCCTACTCTATTTGTTTACCCTTTTCCTCAAGGAATGGGTTATAGCTTATCTACTCCATCCTAAGGAAAACATTAGACTAGGAATGATCAGGGAATCCAGTTTTCTAGTTCTGCCACAGACATGAGATAGATATCCAAATGCACCAGATGAGATACGAAGTCAAGATAATAGATAGTTCTTAGGCTTTGTGGAAATTAGTTTCTAGAAAGGGAACATGATACGCAAATAAATATAATACAGAATAAAATCGAACATGATACCTACTTGAGATCCACAAAATTTTATTTGAGATCTGTTGGAGGAAATGACATTATCAACTGGGGCTCGGGAGAGATATAGAGGACTTTGGGCACATCATTTAATTTCTCTGTTCCTGAATTTCTTCATTTGTAAATGAAAGGATTGGACTAAACATCCTCTAAGGTTTCTCTATAAGGTTTCTCTACATCTATAGTATTTTGATACTATAAGTTGACATTTAGATTTGCTTTAACTTATGGAAAAGCATTCAAAAGAGACTGGTGATATTTCAGAAATGTGTACTACTATGAACAAAATCATGAAAGCAGGAAAATTCAGGTATGTACAATGACTGATAAGTAGTAGCAGACCCTAGTTTGTCTTAAACAAAGAGTATATGGAAGAACATATTAAGAGATAAGTCTGGAAAGAGAGGGACAAACCACAGAAGACCTTGAATCAAAAGAGTTGAAAACCAAATGTGATAGGAAAATGGGAGATAATGAATGGTTCTGAACAACTGAGTGACATAATCGAGTCCATATATAAGAAAGATATCTGGGGATAGTATAAATGATGGTTTTGAAGGATAGAGGAAAGATTTATGAGGATACTAATAGTGAATTTCTGTATTTAGAGTGGTGGTAATGGAGAGGAGGAGATAGATGTGAGAAATACTGAGAAGGAAGAAAAAAGAAGAGGTAGAACGGCAACTGATTTTATGTCAGAGAAAGGGAGAAGAAGAGAGAAACAACAAAGATTATATCAAGGCTTTGAACATGGCACATTCAATAAATTGTGGTGTCACCTCCAATACTAGTATAGGGCAGGTTTTAATGTGTAAGGTTTGCTGACCATATATATGTCCATATGAAAGACCAAGAAATTGGCTAGTCGATAAGACAATAACAATTGTGCTTCCAGTAATTTAATTTTGTTTCTGTATTATTCCTCCCTCTGACTCACTTCTATGGAAGATCAGCAGAGGGGAAGGGAAGGGCATAAGCATTTATACGGTACATCCCATATGCCAGACAGTTTGCTAAATGTTGTCCAAATATTATTTCATTTGCTCCTTACAACTCTGTGTGGTATCTGTTATTGTTATCCTCAAGGAAATGGAAGTAAACCGAAAGCAGAGGTAATAATGAGGGACCACAGTCTAGGACAGTGGACAGCCAGGGAAAATGCGCAGAGTTGGAGACTGAGTGTGATGTGAAAGGAAGAACAAGACCAGTGTCACCAGATCATAGTCTCTTGAGGGGGGTAAAGAGTAAGAAAAATGGAAAAGTAGGAAGGAACCAGGTTGTAAAGGCCTTCAAAGACAGGATTTTTTATTTGATCCTGGAGATAATAGGGAGCCACTAGAATTTTTTGAGTAGGGGAGAGTGACATGGTCAGACCTTCATTTTGGGAAAATCACGTTGGCTCTTAGATAAAGGATATAGGAAGGTGGGAAGAAAATTAGTCAACAAGTATTTGTTAAGCATCTAATATGTGTCAAGCAAAAAAAAAAGACAAAAAACACACACAAAAAAAGGTAAAAGGCAAAAATCTAGAGCTTAGTATCTTTGAGGCCAATTAACGAGAGACTATCCAGAATGAAGTGGGTGGAAAGTATTCAAAGAGAACCAAACCTTTTTAAAAAATGAAGGTCATGGACCTTGATCTATTATATTTGGGCTTCAGTTTTCCAAACTGTAAAATGAGAGGATTTGACTAGAGAATATATAAGGCCTCTTTCTACTAAAGTGGAAATCACATTCTGTGATTATGCTTTAGAATTTGTGTATTATGATTATGGTTGGACATTAATCCAGGCTAAGGTCTTTGATTCTAAGCTCTTAGGCAGTCATTACGCCTGTGGCCCAAGAAGACAACCACATAATAAAAATGACAAAAAATATTAATATTATAGTAGTTTTAAGAAAATTAATAATTAATAGTAAATCCTTAGAAAAAACAATAAAATATGTTTCAAAGATTGAGTCCAAATCTTTATTCTGAAAATAATTAACGGACATTAAGTGCCTACTATTTACCAGGCACTATGCTAAGCACTGAAGAGATAAAGAATAAGACAATACTGACTATCAATGAACTTATATTCTATTTGATTTTTACAATACATTTGGCTTTTTTTAGGCCATCATAATGTGTCTCCAAAGTGTATGTAGATAAGTATGCACCAAATAAATACAAGGTAGTTAAGGTGGGAGGGCAGTAGCAGCTGGAGGAATTCAGAAAGGTTTCACATAGAAGGTAGTCTTGAGCTGCTGAATCTTTAAGGAAAATATATTATGGCGTATATTCTAAGCATTGCTTATGGTCATTGCAAAGTCATTGCCATAGGTGTGTAGGGCTCTGCGTGAGGATGAGAGAAAAGCCAAGTTTGAATATAGAGTAATATATAATGAGGCAGGAAAGTGCTTTAATCAAACAGAGAGTTATATATACTTGATTCTAAGGGGAATAAGAATCCTAAAGGACACAAGTGTCTGCTGAATGGGAGAACGACATGGTCGGAACTGCACTTACGAAAAATTACTTTGGCAGTTGTGTGGAGGATAGATTAGTGTGGGGAGAGACTCGAAGGAGGGAGTCTACTTAGGACGGCATTGATAATTTTTAGACAAAAGGTGACAAGGGTCTACCTAAGATGAAAGCCATGTGAAAAATGTTATGGATGCAAAAATATTTGACAGTTTAATCAGACATATGGGGTTCATGGGAGAGGAATATTGAGGAAAACACTGCGGTTAGAAATGTGGGGCACTGGAAAGATCATGGTGCCTTTAAAGGAATAGGGAAGTTTGGAAGAGGGATGAGTTTGGAGAAAATATGAATATTGCATTTAAGATATGTGAGTAATACTTGAATTCGGAATGATCTTGGATGAGTCATTTTCTTCCTCTAGGTCAGTTTCCTCATCTGTCCAAAGAAACGGTTGGATTCTCTAACTTCCCTTCCAGAAAAATATATTATAACAAGTTTCCTCATGAACTTTTTAGGGGTGTCAGGGGATAATAAACCATCTATAATGGATCATTTTAAGTAGAACCGGATTTGAGTCAGCAACTGGTTATCAAGGCCAGGAAAAAAAGACAGACAATCATTTTTAAACCCTTATTGTAAGCCAGGCACTTTACTAAGTTTTGGAGACACAAAGAAAAGAGAAAACAAAGCAAACAAATCCATCTCTAATCTCAAGGAGCTCATAGACTAAGAGGTGAACCACATGCAAATAACCAGGTACATACAAGCAACACAGAGAATAGATGGCAGGTAATCTCGTAGGGGAAAGTGCTATTAGCTGAGGGGAACAGGGCAAGGCCTCTGAAGAAGGAGGCATTTGAGCTGACTCTTGAATCCAGAGAAACTGAGAGGGAGAAGTAAAAAGGGAGAGTCTTCCATACATGGATGGGAGTGAGGGAGGCAGCCAGTGCAAAGCAGTTATGGGAGGAATGTTCCATACAAAGCATAGCATCTTGGACAATGTAACTAGACTATAGCTCATGTAGAGGGAAGTAGAATGTAACTTCATAGCACCTCTTACCTCTCTAGTTAATCAAAGACTGGGAAGGTAATTGAAGCCAAGAGAGCTGATGAGCTCACCAAGTCTTATAAAGAGGGAGAAGAAAAGAAAACCCATGACTAAACCTGAATAAAGAGAGCAAAGGCAACTAAGAAGAAACACATAAAATGAATATCCTTTAATACCCATCAAATTAGACTCATGAAACCTTCCAAATGTGTTCTAAAGGTTGATCTTTAGAACTGAAAGAGACCTTACAACTCTTGGAGTTAGGCAAACAATGAAATATCTATTAAACATCTACCATGTGCCAGTAGTCATGCTATAACATGTTCACCAAGAGTTAATGTAAAATAAATACAAAGTGATTAGGAGAGGGGACACTAATATCTTAGATAATCTGGAAAGGCTTCTTATAGGAGGAGGCACCTAATCATTTGATGGATGAGGAACAGAAGGCAAGACGGAAGTACAGGAAGAAGGCAAGAAGGAAAAAGGGCAGGGAAGGAGGGAGGGAAGGTGAAGGAATGAAAGAAGGAAGAACGAAGGCAGAAAGGAAAGAAAAAAGCAAAAAAATGGAGGAAGGAAAGATGAAAGGAAAGAAAGAAGGGAAGAAGGAAAGAAGAAAGGAAGGAAGAGGGAGGGAGAAGGGAAGGGAGAGAAGGAAGTGAAACAAAAAAGAACCCTTTCATTAAGCACTTATCCTGTGCCAGGGCCTGAGGCGAGCTCTAGGGATATAAAACTCAAAGAGTTTTCATTCTAATACAGAAAAACAACACATATTGTAAAGTGGTGCCCAGAGAAAGTTGTTTTTTTGGCCTGGAGATCCCCTGGGGTCTTGAGAAGTTCCATGACTTTCCCAAATTTACACAATAAGCAGATCAGCTGAGATCTGAAGGAAGATCCCCTAATTCCAAGTTCAGTGCTCTATGTAGGATACCTATTATGTCTTTGCAGTTAACCTAAACTTGCTAATTTCATTATTTTACTGAATAAACATAAAGTTCCTACTTTAAATATGCCTACATTGGAATATATTTTGACATGCAGTATCATAGGAAATAACTTCTATTTTTACAGTTATTTTGAATAGTTGATTTACTTGCCAGGAAAGGAAAAGTGTTCCAGTGCTTGGAGAGCCCTTCTTCGAGACAGAAGGACCTGGATTCAAGTGCTGACTCTGATATATGCTTGGTGTAACCAAGAGCAAGTCCTTTAATCTCTCAATATCTCAAAACAACTCTTTAAGACTCCTAGATATATACAAGTTGTCAATTTTCTTTGGTGGAAGACAATGGGCAAATCGCTTAATCTCTTGGTTGTCCCAGATAACTTTCTAAGACCAAGGATTAGAGATAGTTTGTTCATCTGCATCAGTAGTACGAATTTGCATGCTGAGAATTACCCTAATTCATGAAATTACAGGTCAAGATCTTCACCTCTCAACCCCACCAAAAAATGCATAGGGAGACCATCATAATCTATATGCCTATGCAAGGTTTATTCATTGCAAATTTTCAAATGTGTGACTAAAAGTGGCCCAAAATTCCAGTCCTTAGTGATGCTAGAAATAGTTCCACAGTCTTACTTCGCCCTTCAGTGAAAAAAGGTACTATGAAAATACAACAGGCACAGGCAAGATGATGGGGTACAATAAATAGGTTTAAAATCACTCGGCCTTTAAGATAATGTATCCTCAATGATCTCAGTCTTAATTACATTACTAAAGATATTCTGTGGGCCAGGGAATTTATTAACTAAGCCTGGTATCTATTGATTACATTGTTAGGAAAGAAAGAAGCACTTTGGATTTGAGGGGGATGGAGAAACCTTGGTTGTTGATCATTGTTAACGACTGCTTATTCCTCGGGATGAAGGCTTTGCCAGTTTGCAAAATCACTTCTGTGAAGAATGACTTACTGTCTTCATGTGATCAATAAATCTAAACCTACCTACTTTGAAGTAGGTGGCTAGAATCCAGTTAATGGGACAGTTACAAAGTAACCAGATTGGCCAAGAAGCACAATTCCCGGGAGGAAGGAGGCTTTAATTTTCATTTAACTCAAAATAAAATGGTGACATTACAAATTACATTCATTGTTATTCCCTGTCCATGTCTGCTTTATGGAAACCTCTCTTATTTTTGGGCATGACCACAATTTTTCACACATTTCCCATAGCTAAAACTTATTTCCTATTTCTCATTCTAGTTTGATGAGGTATAGAATGGAAATTGATTTATTTAAAAGTCATTGCTACTTCCTACACTATCCACATATTTATGGCAGAGAAACACAAAAGTAAATCCTCTTAGCACTAGCCCATGGGCAAGATGCATAATGTGAATACAAGTTGGAGAGCTCTGGCTAGGAGAGTTAAAGAAAGACAAGGAAGTTTATATGGGGATGGGTAGGAGGGCAGCCAAGGACTGATAAAGAGAGTAGATTTGGGAGACTTTTATTATTAGTAGGGCAGCATTGGGACCAAAGATCAGATAGTAGTTCAGATGTCCAAGTGGTCCAAGCGGGCCTAGAAGGCTTAAAAGATCAGGCTGGCTTCTCATTATAGAGCGTGTTGTCGGCACAGCCAGCAGGCAGGGAATGGGGTACAGATATGCCTAGGAGATATTGCAGGTTTGGTTCCAGACCATCTCAATAAAGCAAATATTGCAATAAGGTGAGTCACACCAAGGTTTTGGCTTCCCAGTGCTTATCAGAGTTGTATTTACACTATAGTGTAGTCAATTAAGTATGCAATAGTATTATGTCGAAAAATGTGTTACCTTAATTAAAAATAGCTTACTGCTAAAAAAAAATGCTACCATCATCTGATCCTTCAATGAGTCATGATCTTTTTGCTGGCAGAGGGTCTACCTTGATTTGACAGCTGTTGACTGATCAGGGTGGTAGCCTAATGTTTAGCCTGTCTTGGCCTTCATCATGCCTTCCTCCTTAAGCTTAATCTTTTCCAGTTTTTTTTTTATTTAAAGTGAGAGAGTTCTGAGTCTTCTTCTTACTTGAACACTTACAGGTCATTGTAAGGTTATTAATTGGCCTAATTTCAATATTCTTGTGTCTCAGGGAATAGGGAGGCCTGAGGAAAGAGAAAGAGATAGGGGACTGGCAGTTGGTGGAGCAATCAGAACACACATAACATTTTTGAAGTTTGCCATATTATATGGGCACAGTTTGTGATACCTCAAAACAATTATAACAGTAACATCAAAGATCAGTGATCATGGATTAGCGTAACAGATAGAACAATAATAAAAAAAAGTTTGAAATATTGCAAGAATTACAAAAACGCGACACACAGACATGATGTAAACATATGCTGTTGGGAAATGGTGCCAATAGACTTGTTCAATCCAGAGTTGCCACAAACCTTCAATTTGTAAAAATGCAGCATCTGTGAAGTGCAATAAAGCAAAGCTCTATAGAACAAGGTATGCCGGTACTAGGAATTGGGATAACATCTATGGGCACCACAAAATAAGAAAGTTCAATACTATGAACACCCTTTCTTTCACTTCAGGAATATATAGATTTGCCTTATGAAGGCACAGGCTCAGTACAATACAATTTTAACCTGTGGAAAAGTTAAATTGGATAGAATGACTTAAATAAAGAATGAAGGGGAAAAGCACTTAACTAACAAATTTTGCTATAAAAGTCAATGGTTCTCAAACATTTTGGTCTCAGGAGTCAATATTTAAAAGGTATTAATTACTCCCCTTCCCCCACTCAAAGAGTTCATGTTGATTATATTTATCAGCATTTACCATTTTAGAAAATAAAATTATTTGTCTTAGTATTATTAGAAAAACAGTTTTGATATAAAGGACCCCTTTGGAAAGGGTCTCACTGACCATGCTTTGAGAACCTTTGAAGTAGGATGTAATTCAGAGGTGAGCTGGAGTCAGCTTCAACTGGCTAGTGAGAGCCAATTGCTAAATTTTCATTGTAAGTATCTACATCTCAGAAACTGGCAAACAATACAAATCAGGACTTGATTTAAAGACACTAAAAGGTTCTGAAGAGAAGAAAGATGATCAAACACCTCAACAGAGAATGGTACACGAGGATAGGAAAGGGTAGATACTGAACGTGGTGGACATGGACAGATGGGTCTGCTGCAGCTCTCTGAGTAAGTGAAGTTCTCTATCATTACTATACTATGGCTCTGTGCCAGGCTTGCTATTTGTCCCAACAGTAACTCTTTTTTTTTCTTCTGTTCAGTAGGGCTGTAGTGAATACTAATGACAAAATCTCGTTTTCTCCCTTTCTTGATCTTCACCCAAATACAAAGTTCTTGGATATTCCAATGCAAGTAGATGTTGATACACAATGCCTACCTCACTCCCTTTTATCTACTCCATTTCTTCTGGATAAAGTGTGCTAATGAAGAACCATGGTCTAGTCATGGCTTTTATTCCACCAAGTCTCTGTGATATCTGTGAGGCCAAATTTGTCTCCTTGCATTAAAATTCCTAATTTTTCTTGTGTTTGTTTGGACATTTGTATAGGACCTTTGAATCCATAAGCTTTACTACTGACTCTTTTCTTGAATTTTTTTGTCCTATGAATTTCTGGGCATCACATCTCCAATTTTTTATTCTTTGTGGACAATTTTCTATGGCATCTGTCTTGGGACATTCACATAAGCAGTCATTTCTTCCTTATCCTTTTTACTTTAAAGCCATCAGATTTTCAAGACACCTGGTGATGAACCTTTTTAGGTACACTCCATCTATGGTCAGGAATCTGTCATATCTTTATAAACGATGGTCCATAAATCCAAATCCCATTCTCAGACATCAAGCTCTTCACTTTCCAAAAAACTGGATCGTTTTTATTCACTGGCGAAGGATGAAGAAAATGTAGGCTGTGCCCCTATGTTCTTTAGTTTATTTATGAACACTTCTTTATTGTGGGCAATATTTTTCAGGTTCCTTCAGGAAGCATCATTTGTATAGTACCTAGTACAGGGTTGATATCCTACAGTATTGAGTTTACAATATGAAGCCAATAGGTATACTCTTAAATGAATTATTAATCATTTCCAGATGGCCTTTAAAAATAAAGATCTGATGTAGAGTTTTGCTCAATGGTTCTCAAATTGATTTTATGCTAGCAACACTTGCTTTTTTTGCTATGATTAAGGACTCAAAAGTCCAGAAGGGGCATTGCAAGATCAGTTACTCCAACTGTCTACCTTAAGGCATAATTGCACTTAACCTTTAAAATAGATCACCTTTGTGACTTGAAGCTATCAACCACGGAAATTCCCAGGGTCACTAAAGAAGCATCATGTATATGTGTGTTATTGTGGTAGGGCTTGGTAGAATCACCAGTCTGTATGGCTCTGAGACACTTCCTTCAATGGTTACACACCAAGGAAGTGCATAAATAATGCTGCTGCCATACAAACTCCCGCTATAAGGAAGTGAACAGTAAACAAAACACCCACCTACTTATCTCTGTATCTCTAGTATAAACCCACATAAGCCAGCCCAACAGAGATTTAAGTTTTGTCTTATCTTTTATCTCTTTTGTCTAGAAAAGAATGACTCAATGATTAACAGGTATAGGATTCTAGTACCCTCTGCATTACTGTCGTTTTTAAGTTTTAATTTTTAGTAAATGATTTTTACATGCACTTATAATGTCCCTCCCACTACTCCCCATCACTGAACCAAAAGAACAACAGAAAGAAAAAGATGAGGAAAGACACCATCTCAAACACAAATATTCCAGGAATATGGCTCCTCTTGAAAATAGTTGTCTCTGCATTTTAAGTTCATCGCCTCTCAGGCAAATTCTCTTTCTTAATTTTCAAATGCATTCTGTATGGGAGAAGTAGACATAATAATGCTGCTCAGCATCTACAACATCTTATGTCAAAATCTGTCTATGGATTGATATGATTGGTGGTTGTGAATGACTGTGGTAAAGGACATAGAAAGCCTGACTCGAAGTCATCAAGTTGCCTTCAATTCCTGGTTGCTGACACAGGCGATATGCTATGTGACCATGAGTGGGTCACTTAACCTTTCAGTGTTTCTTTCAACTCTCTTGAAGATAACGAGGATTTGTTCCAAAATTGTTCCAGTCACATTATTTAAAAGGTATCTCCAATTTCTCTAATGTCAATAAAGTCATAAAATGTTTGCTTTTCTTTTTCTAACTACAAAGAAATTTGAATCAAACAAGAGGTTTGAAACTATTTATATGCATTTATTGGGTAAGGAAATATTATGGTATACTTTTTTTTTATAAATACCAGAAAGCTACCTATCAAGCACTTCAGAGTTTGAAAACATGTCATTACGGTTTTTTATTTATGAAAAAGTTTCACTACCAACTAGCAATAATGGCTAGCATCTTACATTTCCTTTTATTATGAACTATTCAGTGATTACTGACCACCCCTTGCAATGATTACTTCTTAAAAAACAATTAAAAACCCTTAGTGGTTCAATGAATAGAATACTGCATCTGAAGTTTGGAAGACCTGAGTTCAAATCCAGTCTTAAACACATACTAGTTATATGACACTGGACAAATCAGGTAGCTTCTGTTTGTTTCCATTTCCACAGCTATAGAATGGAGATTAACAAAACAAAACTAAACAAAACAAACTAACGAATAAAAACACCTCCCATCCAGGCCTTTTGTAAGGATAAAATTAGCTAATATTTGTATGATGTTTTGCAAATCTCAAATTGAGATTTAATTTTAGCTTTTATTATTTTTGTTATTGTAACATATATTATAGGCAATGCATGAGACTGTGTGTATTAATGTGTATTCTCAAAGAACTCGCTCTATAAGAGATCAATTAATCTCAGCAACAACCATTGTGCCTGGGGAAAAAAAAGAAGAAAATGGGTACCCACTGGGAAATGACTGAACATCCTGTGGTATATGAAAGTCATGAAGTATTATTGTTACCATAAGAAATGACAAATGTGAGGAATTCAGAAAAAATTGAAAGATTTATATGAACTGATTCAGAAGGAAGTAAACATAACCTAGAGGACAATATGTGAAATTGCTAAAGTAATACTGATTATAACAACACTAAAAACCTTCAATCTCTGATGGAATTGTAATAAACCATCTCAGCCATGGAGAACTGATGGGGAAACAAACCTCCCTCTTCTCAGTAAAGAGATATAGACTGCAGATCTGGAATGCAATAGACACAATCAGACAGATGTGTTTAGTGGCTTTGCTCAAGTGTTTTTCTTTATTACAAGGAAGAGTTTGCAGCTGGTGGGGTTGTGATGAGAGGAAACAATGGTGACCAAAAAAAGCTCACACTAAAATTCATATTAACTAAAATTATTGTGATGTTTTGTTTGTATATTTTTTAAAAGCTGGCAGTCCTTGTAGCAATATTAGTGTATTACTTTAACTGTAACTTTGTTGAGCAAACAGCAATCACCCTTTAAGTATCTCATGTTTTCCAAGAGAGTCAAGGTTAGAATAAAGTCCTTTCAACTTACAACACCCATAAAGAAACAGTCATCTTTACCTCGTTTATGAAGGAGAACACTGGCGTGTCTGCGTCCATTTCCATTTTCAACATAACAAGAGTAATTTCCCAAATCTCCTTCCTCTACAGAGTCAACAATTAATGAGATGGAAACTTCTTGCTCCCCAAGATGTTCCTTAAGAATCCTGAATAACACACACATACACAAATGTATATACCATCAGATTATTACATGATTCTGATTTTCTGATATGAAGACACTACTCACAATCTACAACAGTTGATCTTCAAATTTGGCTATGGTTTGATGTGATCTTAATTAAATTACATCATGCCTCTTTGTTCCTCACTTCTAATGAGAATGCTTGTCTAGGTGGATTCAAATGACAGTTGCAGCTAATTATTTCTGAGAAGGAGGACTCACGTGATGAAAACAGAGAGGTGAAGGACACCTTGAAGAAAAGTTTATAAATTGTTTTCTATATGAGGTAGATTATGGTGTTGGCCTAAGAAGGTGAAAAATTACCATGTCCTAGGCTATAAAGCCATTTCTCAGCTTATGTCAAGAAACACATTTCTGTGATATTGTGACATTTCAGTTGAAGCCCCTAGTCTGGCATTTTTTAATGATAAAATATAATTGCCTATTTTTAAAGAAATGTGAAATTATTAACCTCGAGGCTGAATGTTCAGATAAAATGGTTAATTCTGACATTTGAAATGAATGGTAAAAAGTTCCCCCAACTAACTGCCAATGAGCTTAGCATTCTATGCAGCAAACAAGGTGATATTTCCTTAAACTGCTGGTACCTTCTCTTAGTACCCTCCAGCTGTGTCTCTGCCTCTCCTCCTCCTCCTTAATTTCCAACCCACATCCACACACATACACATATTTTCCGATTCAGGAAAGAAAATAGAAAAACTCCTTAGAGTCTTCCCAGAACAAGCAAAAAACACCCAACAATAACAACAAAAAAGAAAACAACCCAACAAAAACCATTGTAAAGAGGTTTATGGCTCCTTTTAAACTTATGAAGTTCAAAGTCCCTGGACAAAAGACAACAGTGGAACTTTAAATAAGAAATACTGCTCAACTGCATTCCATGTTTCATAGCACATTTGGTCTGGGCTCTGCATGATAAAGTTACAATACACTAGGGTGAAATATACTTGCTTCTATCTTGCCACTGCCTGCCTAGAGAAGAGGAATCTGATTAGAATAAGCTCAAAAGATTGCATGGGTCTATCTTCTTTTGAAGCATATATTTTTTCTGTTACCTTTACCAATTTTTATGTTGAAGATGACAAACAGAAAATACTAAAATTGCTTCTCTTACCCTAGATAATGTGATCTTCAGTTAAGATAAAGTTCGGAACTTTATACATCGATTTGACTCTGTCATAAGGCATTCACTGTGGCTAGTATAACCTTGTACATTTAAACTGTGTTTAAGATTCAGTAGCTGTAATGAAGCATAATTTTAGTGAGTAATGCAGACAGACCTTGAAGCCAGAACAACGAGATACAGGGGATTTCAGTTTCTCTCCTCAACCTTGATTATTTTTGTAAGTTTATTCCTCTTTATTGTCTCTACCGCATAAATATTTGTGCATCAAAGTCAGAATAAGGAAGACTTTCATACAAGGAATACATTTTGCATCCCAATATTTTCTGCTTTCCTCCAGTGTTTTTAGTTTACTAGGTAATTAGAATGTATACGAAATATATGTGGAAAGATAGGCATGTTGCAATGTTCTGTCTTTAGTACCTTGATAATGTTTTTTCCTTTCTTTTTTATTATTGAGAACACTTAGGAAAATGATGCTGCCACAATTTCCATATTTTTATTGTACTTTGATCTCTTGAACAATACTGTATTCCTTAGTGAAAACTATTCTTGATGTGTTTATTTCCTGTAACTTCTCAATTGGCATGCTTGTTTTGCATTTCATCAGTCAGTCTCTTAACAACTTCTCCTCTGTCATTCAGTGTTAAAGGATTTTTATTGTCAGAGTAGTAATAAAAAAGTTCTCTTTATTCAAGACTGCATTCTCTATCTAAGCAAGTTCACTGAATATAGCAAAAGAAAAATAAAACACCGACAACAAAATATATTTTACCTAATGTCACTTTCCCAGACCCTATTTTCATCAAGATCTTCAATAAACTTCTCTCCTTTCATCCAGTAAATTAAAGGACTGACATCTCCACTGTATCCAAAGAATGCTCGGCAGGTTAGATTAGCCAAATTGCCTGTTACAAAAAAATAATGAAAACATGTTATTTTAAAATATTTAATTTGTTGAACAAGTTAGAAGGAAAGACTTTGATCATTTTGATGGTTGTAGAATGCAATGCTAATCTGTGAGTACTGCTTTTAGGTTTTATGCTTTTGCACCTAGGTCAACAATAAAGAACATATGCTTTTGCCAAAGTGGTTTTGTCAATGAAGTGAGAATTATTGATAAAATTTTTCAGAGTAAAGAGAATGTGATTCAGGCCATTATATGTGTGAGAATATATAAAGTGAGCCACACCTTTGACCAAGAAATACAAGAAATCAGTAATCCAAGGGTGCCTAAAATATTAGAAATATATAATTTACTCCATGAAAAGTCTAATTTTAAATCGGTAAGGTCCAAATATGTATACATGGAAATATAGATAATAATAAAATGCTTGGCATCATCTTTCTTTAGATGCAAAATTATTGACAGTGATTAAACATGTTCCATTTATTGAGACTCTGCACGGGAGGCATCAAAATATCACAATGACAGTAACTATTGACTAGCTGGCACACTAAACATATTCAGTCTGAAAACGAAAAAAATCATGGTTGGTTATTGTTGCAGATTCAAGTCCTACCTCTGACATACACTGGCTCTGTGAACATGGACAACTTACTTGACCTCTTAGTGTCAGGAATAGCTAGCATATGTGCAGCTCCTTACCTATGCTGTCTCGTCTAATCCTTTCAACAACCCTATGGGATAGGTGCTGATTCCCATTTCACAAATGAGAAAACTTAGGCAGAGAGAAGTTATGTGACTTTCTATGGTCACACAGCTAGTATCTGAAGCAGAATTTGAATTCAGGGTCCTCTTGACTCTAGAGCAGCTAGGTGGTAGAATGGATTGAGTGCCAGGCCCGGAGTCAGGAAGACTCATCTTCCTGAGCTCAAATCTGGCCTCAGACACATACTAGCTATGTGACCCTGGACAAATCATTTAACCCTGTTTGCCTCAGTTTTCTCATCTGTAAAATGAGCCGGAGAAGGAAATGGCAAATTACTCCAGTATCTCTGCCAATAAAACTCCAAATGGGGTCATGAAGAGTCACACATAACTGAAAAAGTGACTGAACAACAACCTTGACTCCAAGTCCAGTACTCTATTATGTCACCTAGCTGCTGTAAGGAAGTTGTACAGAGGGTACCAATCTGCATTGCTACCTTATCAAGGAACTCTCTCTTCACAAAATAAACAAACAAATAAATAATAGATAGATAGATAAATGAATAAATGAATGAATAAATGAATAAATAAATAAGTCACAAGTCCATTCCCTCTGCCAGCCTAACAGATGTTTCCAGTTTTCAAACTAAGATAAACTAGGTGATCTCAAAACTCCTCTGCAGTCAGGATTTGGCTCCAAGCCCTATCTTCCACTTTACACATAAACACCACAGAGCAAAAGGCAACAACGGAAGTGTACTGCACAAAATGCTGAATTTGGATTCAGGAAATATTCAACCTAAATCTCTGACATCCCAAATTTACTGCCTCTGTACCTATGCACAAATTGCTTGGGATAAAGTACATTTAGTACCTACTTCATTGGATTGCTGGGAGGATCAAATGATGTGACATACTTAAAACACTTGGGCAAAACCTCAAAGCTCATTGACAACTGGGTAGTAGAAGTAGTGACAATGGCAGCAGCAGGAGCCGCTGCCACTGTTGTTATTAATGTGCAGAATTTTTTGGAGCATTTCAGCAGCATAGTTTTGTTCTGAGTAATAGTGAACACTCTGTCCAAGTCTAGGGTGGAAGATGTGAACTCCTAAGTTCTGTCCTGTTCTTTCCCTGGCATTCCTAGGGGAGTAAGGTGCAAACGAAGTGATGCCAACAGTCTAGTTTTTTCAAGAAGCAAAGCAGTGAGTCACCATTTGCCTTGAGATAACTTATGTAAAAAATAAGGAGAAAAGATGCTTTGTTGACACTCTGCTCCTAAATGCAGGCATACCTATAAACTTATTATTGCTCATCTACTTTTATATCAAGTTGTTAAATTAACAGTAGATGTCTGTAGAAGGGAATGATTGTTTCATTCACTTAACTATCTCCACAGGGAGTATTAGAGGGGCAATACTTGGTTCTTAAAGAATTTTCAAGGCATTTATAAAATCAAGGCATTGAACCAGATGATCTTTAAGGGTCCTTTCAGCTCTAGGAGTCTATGAGTCTATGAAACTGTATATCCATCTATCTCCATAGATACCATTTGTCCAATTGGGAAGTTTATTCAAGTGGCTATCAGTAAAGTGGTTTCATTGTAGGTTACTAGGGACTAGTAATTAAAAGGGACAATAATCCTCCAAAGTGTGTCCTATTTGGATTATGCTTTACATTTTAAATTTTAACATCCAGGAAATGATAAAAGCATTTCATTGAACTGTAAAATTTCAACTGTCAAAATTTAACTATCTGGATTCATACAATGTTTAAATTAATGGCATAAATAAATGGTAAGAAAACAGAAAATAAAATGGCTAGTTGTTTCCACAAGTTAATTTTTGTGTTACTAACACTTTTCACATAGTGTGGAGATCTCTATAGGAATTATTAGGTCTCTGTTGGAAACTGTAGATGTTATAGATGATAACAAGGAAACTACATTGGCACAAACAAGTTAAGAGACTAAGTTTAATATTGTTTGACTGATGAGTTCCAGACCAAAAAAAGGTGTTTTTAAGATAATGTAGTGGATTTAATCATAATTTAAAAAAAAAATCAGAAGACAACAAATGCCTGGGAGAAATATAACTCATTCACAAAAAGTAGACTGTATTGCTAGGATACTATGTACATTAACTTCAAACCAGAGTCTGTTTCTTCTAAAGGGAAGTAGTGGATACCCCCAACTATGGCTAATTATGTTTACTGTGGTGCTGGAGGAACTAGAGAGGAGGAGGATTCCTTTTTCTATTCTGGCTCCTACAATAAGAGATATATGCAAGAAACTTCTGAAGTCATGAATCTCTTCTCCTGTCTACTTCCATCCCAGAGTTCCAAAAGAACCCTAATGACACCCTCATAGTATTTTGCCTTGCTCTGTCCACAGAAAAATAGATTCAGGCTATAGTAACGCTTTTAAAATACCCAATTCCAAAAGATCCCAGATGCGTCTCATCTAAACTTCCCTGCTGAGGGGGCCACTATCTTCCCATTCATGTAAGATTCATAATATCCAAGTCACATTTGAATCTTTTCTCTTCTTCAATCTCCTATTCAGTTTCCAAGCCTTGTCAATTCCACTTCTTCTCACAACTGACTCTTTTTCGCTCTTAACAGAGCTCCTGACTGGACGATTTCATTAGCTTGTTAATTGATTTCTCTGCCACCACTTTCTCATCTCTCTAGTTCATCCTCCATATAGTTTCTAGAAATAATCTTGTTAAGGCATAGGTCTAACTCTAACCACAACATTACTCTGTTCAAAAACTTTTGGTAACTCTTTATTGCCTCTAGGTTTAGGTACAAATCCCTTAGGTGGGCATTTATGTCCCAGCACGATCTGGATTCAACTTATTTTCCAATATTGTTTTATATTATTCCCCTTCACAAATTCTATATTCCATCCAAAAGGACCACCAGCTATTCCCTGAACTCAGCATTCCATGCCTCACTTCTATTATTTTGGACAGGCTAATCCTCATTCTTAGAATGAATTCCCTCTTCATCACCAGTCTCTTAGGATTCTTATTTTTCCACTAAGGCGAAGGTAACCAACTCTTCTATTAAGTCTTCCTTAATTACTTCAGTTTCTAGTGATCTCTCTTTTTTCAAAATTGCTTGCACTGTATTTATATTTCTTTCTCTTTCTCCCCTCACTCCATCCCCTGCAGAATAGAGATCATAGATTTAAACCTGGAAAGGGCCTCAGAGGTCATGTAGTATTTTTTAAAAAAATTTCATTTTATACTGAAGCACACAAGAAGAGGATAATTGACTTGCTCAAAATTCAAACCGGTAATTTAGTCACACAGATATGAGTAACAAAGCTGGAATTTGAACCAGGAGTTCTGATTCCAAATGTGCATTCTGTTAGACTATAAATGTAAACCCCCTGAGGGCATGGCTTATTTAATTTTAGTCCCTGTACCTCCAGTGACAAAAAGCCTTTTGAATATAATAAGTTCTTCATAAATTATTTCTATAGAATTTTAAAATTGAATAAATAAAAGATGTCTAAGGCACCGTGGGAGAAGAGAAGGGAATAAACATTTAGTTAATGCCTTCTGATGCCAAAACTCAGGTGGAACTAGTTACAATGGGGCAAATTCATTATTAGCCAATAACTTCTCCTTGGTCAAGGTCACATAAAGATGCATCAGTCTAAAGTTTCAGTACCACTTGGGCAATTAATTAAGCGGTACTCCAATTCACTATGGCTCAATTATTAGAATTTGAATATCACCTTCTGATGTTTAGTGATTCTATAATTCAATGCTCTGAAATGGCCTACACATTATGCATTTTGACATCTCTTCTTTTAGAAACATAAAGACCTTATTTTTGATAATTGAATATTTAAGTCATTGATGAACTCTTTTTATTACACAGAACCTTTTACATACTGTATCAAGTATGATAATATCTTAGAAGAACTTTGCAGTAATTAAAGCTTAAAATAAATGTAAGCTATCATTAAATCCAGGACCAAGACCAAAAGATTTCTCCAATAACTGGGCATTTAAATATAATCAACATAACTATCATGATTTTTTTAAATGACCAAGCTTTTACCTCATCTTGTGCACCATGGCAGATCTTATAAAGCCAAAGTACATTTCCAGTTGACAAATGGCTTTTAAGGGGAGTAAGTATTAAAGGGAATGTGCTCTACTTTAGAAATAATGACAGTATGGTTGACAAGGGGTGTTAATAAGCCAGGTGTTCAACTGAAAATTAATATTTATCTCTACTGTGGCTAAAGTTTGCCATAAACCAAAAGGAAGATTATTAGTGGATCATAACTAATAGCTCTTGTCATATTTGCCAGCAAGGTCAAAGACAGAAATAAAGGTACCATCTATACCTAAATATTCATGGGGATACTTTTTGTGAAAGCAAAAAATTCTGCAGTCCTCCCTATTGATTGGGGCTGGTTGAATTTATTAGGGTATATGAATGTCATGAGAAACTCTTGCTCTAAGTAAGCAATGATGAATATGAGGAATTCAAGGAAATGTGTGAAGACCTGTAGGAATGGAGGCAAAGTAAACAGAGCCAAGGGAACAGTATTCAGATTGTCTAAAATAGTGTAAGGCAGCAAGGTATTACAATAGATAGAGTAAGGAAGACTCCTCTGTCTGAATTCAAGTCTGGCCTCAGACACTAGCTGGGTGATCTTGAACTTAACCCTTTCACTTAACCCTGTTTGCCTCCATTTCCTCATCTGTAAAATGAGCTAGAGAAGGAAATGGCAAACCACTCTAGAACCTTTGCCAAGAAAACTCCAAATGAGGTCATGAAGAGTCAGACAGGACTGAAATGGCTGAACAACAACAAAATAGTGTAAATGAAAACAGGACTGAAATGCGCATCACTCAGATTAATTGTAATAAGCAATCTTAGTCCTAAAGAAGAGATAATGACACACAAATCTTTCCTCTTGGTAGAGACATAGGGACTGCAGTGTAGAATCTTACATATAATGTCACTTTATCTTTCAGCTTTGATTGGCTAGGTTTTTTTTTTTGTCTTACAAAGCTGTTAAAGAGGTGTACATGAAAACCTACATTTTTTTCTTATGAATGCCCTGTTCTTCCCTTCTCTCCTAATCCCTTCACTTGGAACCCACACAATTCCCTTTTACCTTGGAGATTTTCAAGCAAGAAGTAGACCTCAGACAAGAAGGAGGGACTGAACTTGATATATTATCAGTGAGACTCAAGAAGGAACCATTTAAATATATATACATATACACATATGTACATACATATGTATGTATACATATACATATGTATGTGTGTGTACATATATACATATATGTATATATACAGAGAGAGAGAGAGAGAGAGAGAGAGAGAGAGAAATGGGAGAAGAGAGACCTAGGAACTCTACCCTAAGGCTTTCTTTAGCAGGGGTAACTACTCTGAGATTGTTGCTGTTCAGTCATTTCAGTCATGTCTGACTCATCATGATCTCATTTGAGGTTTTCTTGGCAAAGATATTGGAGTGGTTTGCCATTTCCTTCTCTAGTTCCTTTTACAGATCAGGAAAGTGAGGTAAACAGGTGATTTTCCCAGGGTCACATAGCTAGTAAGTGTCTCAGGCTGGATTTGAACTCAGGTCCTTCTGACTCCAGGTCAAGTGGTCTATCTACTATTCTACCTGGTTGCCCCAATATTTGAGTTTGTCTTTATAATTACCATTCTTTTAAAAACACTGATATAATATAGATATGACACCATTTGCATCACCAAGTGCAATTTTTGTGAACATCCCCCATGATCTTTTTTCATTGTAAGAATCATATCAATATGATTTCCCCCTTTTGTCTGTATAAATCCAAGTTTCTAACTTGCTACCAATAGAAACCATCCATCTTTTCTGTCATTCTGTCTCACCAATTTACTTCAACATGACACACTGATAATGTAATCCCAAGTTCTGATAGAAAGTGATTCAAATAAACTACATGATCTCCAATCCTTTCTCACTTAGGTACTGAAAAATAACTCAGGTAGTTTTCTGATATCCCAGTTAAGGTGCTAATCTCCCACTTAGGTCATGTTAGCACTGGGACAAGGCACTCAAGGAGAAATGTTGGTCAATAAAATTAGTATCAAGATTCCAAAACAGGCATAATTTTTCACTTATGTAAGAGTATTATTTAATTTCACCTTCAATACATTTATTTTTCCTTTAAATAACAACAGAGAAGGTTAAATCACTGATTACAAAGCACCATGCATTGAATGCATGTGTGCCATGAGTTAAGCCGCAATGACAATGGTATTTTTGCTGTCTTGAGTTGATTTTCGTAAAAGCAATGGTAAATTGCATTAAATGTTTCTGCAGTGCATTTAGGGAAAGGTGCATTGTCAGCGAAAACCCACCAGGTTCAGATGGAAGCACTTTAAACTTGACCATAAAAAATCCTTTGCTATCTAAATTGGTAACAGTGCTCGTTATACAGCCAACTTCCAAAACAGGCCACAATGTGAGAAGGACCTTGGGGGAAAAAAACACATTCACTTCAACCAATGAATTCCAACTGGCAGCAACCCTTGTTCTTCAGTGCAATATTCTTCTAATTAGCTACCTATCATTGGCTGTATCTAAAAGCGCTGATAAATGAGATTCTTTCTCCACTAGAGGACACTATCTGGCTTATTGATAACCAATCGACAAACAACAGCAACAAGACCATGCACACAACTAAAAGAAAAAAAAAATAACACAACAAATTGCCTTCTTTAATTAAAACCATCAGCATCTAGAGAACCTGTTAATTGCAATTAGCAAGTAGTGACTTTTGTGCTTGACGACTAAGCTCATATGGCCCACTTAAATTGTTTTTGCCTCATTAATTATATGTGGTAGAATACAATAAAGCGCTATGTAAAAAGAGCTGTTTTGCAAAAAAGAAAGCTCTTCATTTTATCCTAAAAGAATGTCATTTAGAAAGCATGTGTCTGTTTTATCACAGTTATTTTGAATGACTCCTATTCTATAACTTTTACATTATACTGAAAGTACAGCAGGTTGAGGTGATAAATATATTTAGAAACCTAAGAAACTTTTAAGATATATCACAAAATTAGAGAATGATTGATCTGAAAAAAGTATTAAAAGTGTCCATTTAGTTCAACTCTTTTCAATTCAGAGAAGACTGAAGCTCAGAGAGGTTAAGAGGTCTGCCTAAAATCACAAACTAATTACCGGTAATTTTGTATAGGTGACTACATATATCATGTGTAAAACTCCTCTCAGTGTTACCCTTCCTCTAGCCTTTCTACGGTATGATGGCTTATTGCTAGGGGTGGCGACAGGAACTAAAGAGGAGAGAGACACGAAGTTTTAGCAGCAGAGAAAAGTGGTGAGGACAGAGAATCTCTGGAAAACTTGTATGAGCTGATGGAGAGTGAAGTGAGCAGAACCAGGAGAATCATTTATACAATAACAACATTGTAAAGATGAACAACTTTGAAAGACCTAAGAACTCTGATCAGCTCAGTGATCAATGATTAATACAAAGAGCTGCTGATGAAGCATGCTACTCACCAGATGAGAGAAAGGTGAGCATGGAATGAGACGCTGGACATAACTATTATAGAAATTTGTTTAGCTTAAGTATGTTTATTTGTTACAAGGGATCCCCCACACACTCTTTTGCAGAGAAAAGGGAGGATGGGAAGAACATAAACTAGATTTTTGTTGACAAAAAATTAAATTCATATACAAAAAAGGTAGTGCTGTACTCAAGGGTAAAGGGATGCAAAACCATTGGCAGTTCTGCTCCTTGCCAGGGACAAGTGCTGATTAAATTAACATTGTTCCAAAATGGGTTAGCTGTGTTCAGGACAAGTTCCCCACAAGTAACCATGAAAAAAAAATTGCCACCCCCCCATAGCTATAGTTTGTAGTAGATCCTGTTTTCTGAGACTAACTCTAGGGTTGGACTGGTCCTTGGACAGTATGAGCTGAACATCCTGTGGAACTGGGTGACTGATCTCTTTGCCTTCCAAAGAGAGGAATCAAATCTCCTATTTCCCAGAAATCTGAGTCCAGACTAATTCTCAGAGACTAGGAAGATCTAGAAGACTGGCAGGCTTGAAGACACTTGTAGACGTTTACTGCTTATTATTATGTATGACATCCTCATTATTAATTGTGGTATATCAAGCAGATGATAAGACTAAAACCACTGTATTCAATATTACATAATGTATATCTTCTTTCATGAAGAACCAATTCCATCTTGGCAGTTGTACAACTAATAGTTATTCAAATAAAAAGGAGACAATGTTTTCCAGTATGTGGGAGCTCAGAGACAAATTCAAATTGATAAAATCACAACTATGCATATACCTGGATGAAATGCTACCACCCCATAGTAAAAGGCTGAAATAAGTAATAGAAGGTTTCAGATTTTCTGGCATTCATAGTGTTGGCACTTCCTCAGAATTTCTGGCCCTCTTTATCTAAGAGGCAGCAATAGGGTCACAGTGTAATATGGAGAACTCCTGAACCCCACGTTCTAGGACTCTAAATTACTGGAGAGCAGAACTGCAAATTCAAGTTAATTCACCAAGTTTCTATTAATCATCTATTCTTTGCCAAATGCTAGGTTAAAGAGTTAAAAACAATTCCCTGCCCACAAGAAGCTTATTTTCTACTGGAGGGAGATACGATACATAAATATGTAAGTAGATACATGATAATTTGAAAAGAAGGAAGAAATTATGCAAAAATAAAGTATCACACATACCATCCTGTAGGAGACAGCACATGATCTAAACCTTAAAGGAATCTAGGGATTATAAGAGACAGAAGTAAAAAGAGACTGCATTCCAGGCATGAGAGATAGCCTCTGCACAGTCATGGAGATTGGAGATGGAGGACCAAGTTAAGGGAAACATAAAATAAGCTGCCTATAATGTTATTCTTTATCAAAATTCTTGTATGAGTGATCTGTAGCTGCTTCTTCTCTTTCTCACTATGCAGTTGCCTACAATTTAGTTGTCATAGTACTGTGAGAGGTTGCATGAAGCTCCTCATTAATAATTTCCTAATTACCCATCAAAAGACATAGATCATAGTATGAGAAGTGGGGAGGACTTGAGAAGCCATTCAATCCAACCTGCTAATTTCATGGACATTTAAACAAAGCCCCCAAAGTTTAAGAGACTTGCTCAAGGTCATTCAGCTAGGTTTTTAACCCAGTTTCCTGGTACATATTACCCAGATCACAAGTAGGTAATCTGGATTTGAAATTGTGATCTACTGACAAGCAATACATGGTTCTATTTGTTATATCATGTGACCTCTCAAATCCAGTGGTTTGTTTTTGGTCCTAATCCTGTTGACATGTCTGTAGCATTTGACACAACCCCTCTTTCCTTAAAACTCTTCTGTTAGTGACTATAAATTTCCATAGTGGTGTTTTTCTTACTTCTTCAACAAATATTTTACTTTCTCTGTTTTCCTCAGCAGTTTCTATCCCAGAAAAATTTATTGAGTGCTTATCGTGTACAAAATTCTGTTTTAGTTGCTAGGGAGATACACACTTTAGATAACATATGGTCCCTGAACTCATGGACTTTCAAATCTAGTAGGAGGATAAAGTACATGCACAAATAACTGTAATATCAAATAATAGGCAATGTTCTAAGAGGAGCAAAAAACATGCTGTGTTTGGGACCTGGATCTGATACCAAATCAACTTTGAATTTTGGCTGATTCATTCACTAACACCGCATAGCCATGCTATGGGGTATGATAACTGTAATGCAGAATGTAGTAAGATAAAAGTGCAAAAATGGTACAAAAGCATACGTAATATGTAATGAAAGAAAGATAATTTATAGTCTAGAGGGACTGGCTTCATTACCTTGGTACAACCTCCCCTACATGACTGAAATTGATTCGCTACAACTCTATGATACCCAGTTCAGATGGTGCTTCTTAGAGGATTTTTTTTGGTCTTTTGCTTTTGCATTACAAACATTTTCAGAATATCTCCATTCCATGAGAGATTTCTTTTAATAGAGTAAAAAGTAAGCAAACCTAACAAGACAGTGATCTCACCTGAAAGCATATCCAACACTCCACATCTGTAGCATCCCTTACCACCTCTATTTTAAAGGTTAGTTTTTTTAAGTGAATATAAATCTAATTCTCCTCCCACTCCACCCTCTCATTGGAAAATAAGAGTAAAGGTGAGAAAATCCCTCATAGCAAAGGAGCATAGTCAAGCAAAACAAATTCATTCCTTCTGAGGAAGTCTTTCTTGATCCCCTAGTTGTTAAAATTCTATCCCTCCTCCAATTGTCTTGTATTTGCCTATCTGTGTAAATGTTATATCCCCCAGTAGAATGAATAGTTTCTAAAATAGAAAGGAATGGGAGCTAGTGGAAAGAGCGCTGTCATAGGAATCAGAGGTCCTGGGCTCCAATATTGCCCTGGATACTCCTGACCTTGGGCAAGTCACTTAAACTAAATGGATCTCAATATTCTTATTTGTAAAATTATGTGTGTGTGTGTGTGTGTGTGTGTGTGTGTGTGTGTGTGTGTGTTAGGGACAGTTGACTAAAATGCTTTTTGAAAGTCCCTTTCAAACTTGGATATATGATCCTAAGAATTTTCATTTTCTCTTTATATTCCCTGCACCAAGCACAAGGTTTTGCATATAGTAGCAACTAAATAGGGCAGCTAAGTGGGGCAGTAGATAGAGTGCCAGTCCTAGAGTCAATAAGACTCATTTTTTGAGTTCAATCTGGCCTCAGACATTTACTACCTATGTGATCCTGGAAAAGTCACTTAATCCTGTTTGCCTCAGTTTCCTTATCTGTATAATGAGGTAGAGAAAGAAATGGCAAAGGACCCCAGTGCTTTTGCCAAGAAAACCCCAAATGGTGTCACAAAGAGTCAGATAGGCCTGAAAAATAACTGAACAACAAAAGACACTAAATAAATGCTTATTAAACTGAACTACATTGAATTGATTCGCAAGGGAAGAAGTCCCCTAGATCAATTTCTTCTGTCACTACCCAGGGGATCAAAGATCTTCTATAAAGGCTGTGTTTTCTGTGTGTCTTTCCTCTGTACTTTTCCCTTGGTATCCCCTCCCTTACTTAAAACAAGTTCAGTCAATCATTGAGAGTTTACAACACCCTTTTAGTAGACTATGAGAGAATTTCAAAGTACCAACTAGATATAGATTAGGTCAATTATAGGTATCCAGGCTTACTTTATTCAATTTGTCTTAGCATAATTCATATACAGATCAAGCTTTCATAGTCATCTCTCCTCCTATTTCTAACTCACATTCAAGGCCAGAGCTATTTTTCTCTGTTCTCTCCATTACTGGCAAAGTGAAGTCCTCCTCCATCTCACATTAAAATAATTATCAAAGGCATAAAAAAAAAAACAACTTACTGGTTTGCCTGGATTCTATCACTAGTAGTCTTTTTTCCTGAGCCTATAGCCCTGAGCTAATATCCCAGGAGTTATTTTCCTCTTAAATATTAACCATCCCTTTGGACCCAGTTGATTATAAATAAGCTTGAGTATTTTTACACTTCTATCCTTTTCTTCTGATGAGGATCTAAGATTCCTAATCTCTCCTACTGAGTCCCCATCCCTTCTCTCCACCTTCTTGTCTGTCAACTTAGCACCTAACATTTTCTCACTATCAATCTCACCTCCCAACTTCTCTTCTTTGTACCAACATCAGTATTTCTGAAACTCAATTACACATGATTTAGGGGATGGTCCAGAGAAAAATTAATGTAAACAAAATGTTCAGTTAGACAATAAACATTTATTAAATGCCTAGTATATGTCAGGCACTGCTCTAAACTCTGGAGATTCAAAGCAAGGGAAAAGACATTCCTTGGTCTCAAGGAGCTCACATTATAATGGACTAACAACATGCTAAAAACTTTGTTCAAGTAAGGTACATACACAATACATTGGAAATAATCAACTGAAGGAAGCACTAGAATCAAGCCGTTCAGAAGAATTTCTAAAAGTCTTTTTCTTTAGAAGGTGAGGTTTTACGAGAAAAAGAAAGGAGGTGGGGAGGGAGGGAAGGAGTTAGGGAGAGAGAGAAAAAGAGAGAGAGAGAGAGAGAGAGAGAGAGAGAGAGAGAGAGAGAGAGAGAGAGAGA
>CM053622.1:460441566-460506623 GCA_028646595.1 Phalanger gymnotis
AGATATATAAATTCGTAAGGACTTCAGTAGAAGAGGGTGCCTCCCTTTCATTTCATCAATGTGGGACTGTCTCAGTATCCCTATCCTAGTTGGGGCTCTGTAGATCAAAACATATATGAAATATAGAAACTTTACACATACAATGCAGTGTATCTCTTAATTAGATGGTGATATCTATTTCAGCAGTACCTCTATACCTCAGCCATAACTATTATTAGTTGTTTTCCAAAAATCAAATTCTCAGAATTTACATACCAGGTTAACACTATACACACACATACAAATATACATACATATATATCTTCATATATATATACACAAAAATGTATATGTGTGTGTATATATATTTTTAATTTAGTTTTTACTCTGTTAACAATGCTTTGAATTGACTATATTTTTTTTCCGCTGGTTCTCACAGCAGCACATCTGCCACCTGGAATAGCCTGAGGCAACTGTCTTTTTCAAGGAACCTGAAACAAGCCTCCTGGATTAGCCCAAAATGATCTCCCTTTCTATTGCATACTTCTCTTTCTTAAAGTGAAGTTTTATGATACCAGTTAGGTTTGTCTCTGCAGTTCTCATTAATTTTCTTCCCCCTTTATTTGTCTTTGTGAATGTCTCAAAAATGTAATTCTTTAAAAGCAGCCACACTTATTCTGATAAACAACCAGCATATGGCCAAACGAAATTAACCCAATGTTTTTGTCTGTACGATCCCATGTTGGAATAGGTTGGCCAGGGACATTCCTCTACCAGTGATCTCAGCAGCTGCTCTGAAACTTATTCTTCCATAGGCACGGAGAAGATGTGACTTACCTAGGGTCACACAGTCAGTGTGTGGTGGAGGTGGGACTTGAACCTAAGTGTTCTTGACTCAGGGGCTCCCTCTCTATCCACTATACTACCTTGTTTCTCTACCCTCCCCTTTCCTTAGATGAGGAAACTAAGGCAAACAGGATTAAGTGATTTGCCCAGGGTCATACACCTAGTAAGTGTCTGAGGCCAGATTTTAACTCAGGAAGAAGAGTCTTCCTGACTCAAGGACTGGAACTCTGTTCACTTCATCACCAGCTGCTTATGGGCCCCTTATCTGAATAATCTCTTTAAGCAAGTGAAGGAAATGCTGAATTTCACTTAGATTTTGATGAGAATAAAAATATATTTTTTAACTATAAGTTCAGGGATGCCCCTGAAATGTCATTAAATAATTTACTCCATAAATATAAAATAAATAAAAATTTCAAAAGAAGCATTTCCATAAATAATATAATAAAATGAGCTCACATGAAACTGCAAATATATTATGTATAACTTGCTATTCCTTTTAAATATATAATACAGTTAGCATGTAAATTTCTTTTTTTCCTTCCCTCCCCCCCTGCCCCAGCGCTAGAGATGGTTACCACTAGAGACAAACATATATATACACATATATGCATATATATGTATATATACACACACATATATGTACACACACATATACATGTATACACATATGTAAAATCATTCTGTACATTCTTCTATTTACCAGTTCTTACTCTGGATACAGATAGTGTCTTCCTTCATGTGACATTTGCAGTTAATTTGGATGTTTCTAATAGACAAAACTACTTATTCTCTCAAAGTTGTTCTTAAAACAATATTGCTGTAATGTTCTCTTGGTTCTATTCATTTCACTCTTTATTTCATACAAGTCTACCCATATTTTTCTAAGATCATTGAGCTCATTATTTCTTATAGCACAGTAATATTCCATCACAATCATAAACTACAACTTGTTCAGCCATTTCCCAATTGATGGGCATCTCTATAATTTTCAGTTCTTTGCCACCACAAAGAGAGCTGCTATAAATATTTATATGCAAATTTTGAGACATCTCCACTCCAAATGGTCATATGGACTATTTGTGCCTAGCTTGTGGTAGATTCTTCCAATCTCATATTGGTCTGATCAGTCGCACACTATACCTTGATCCCAGACATGGTGATGTCATTTTGGCCCTCTTTGAGAGTGAAGGACATCAACCACAGTGTGAATCATTAAAATTCCATTTTTAACAATGATGTATTTTAAGAGAATATTTATGAGATAAAAGAACATGTTTCAAATAGTGGGATTTCAGGCTCTTCAGCAGAGTGAAGGGTTTTAGGCATATAAGGACACCTTTTTAGGAATGATGGACTCTCAGTGACTCTTGGGTGGCACTCTAAAATCAGCCACTCCTTTACACCATGAGTAAAGATGTACAATTAGAAGAAGTTATCTATTTCTGTTTCACATGTGCATTATGGTAGAGTAAACAAGGCAATATTTATTATTGCTCAGGACTGGACTTATGACTTCACTTGCACTAGGCGAGGGAATCCCCTGTACCTGTATAAGTCAGAACATTCTCTGCAACTTATTGTGTTAGGCAGGAGTTCTTCACCTGGGATCAATGGATAGATTTCATGGGCATCCCTGGACTTACAAGTGAAAAGTGCAAGAGAAAGAAGCCACTGGAAATTTTAGCGTGAAACTCAACTATGCCTTACTGGTCCAAGGACAATATAGATATACTGGGAGAAGGATAAGAACAACAGTGCAACAAATAATAGAATAGGGGCAGCTAGGTGGTACAATGAGTAGAGCACTGGCCCTGGAGTCAGAAGGACCTGAGTTCAAATCTGGCCCCAGACACTTGACACACTAGCTGGGTAGCCTTGGGCAAGTCACTTAACCCCAATTATCTTGCCTTCCCTCCTCCAAAAAAACCAAAACCAAATAATGGAATAGATCTGCAGGTTTGTGTAGAGCCATTTTCATCATCATTGACAGCAGAACCACCTTATCTGGGCTTTAGTACCCAAGGAAGTAACATGCACTATAAGTTAACGGAAATAGCACTAAAGCAGATGAAGATGGGAAAAGCACCTGGACCAGACCAAGTGCATGTAAAGAAGATGGTGTTTCATTGATCTAATCATAGAATAAAAGACCAGATAATGAGGTCTTAACAGGCAGGCTTTTGCAAAGGATTTTCTACATTTTGCATGTTCACAATCATGTTATTAACCAAAAATATATACGGAATACAAGATCAATCTGCATTTTTGTTTTCTGATTACAGGAAAGCATTTGGTTTAGTAGAGCAAAAGGCATCTTAAAACGGTCACCTCCAAAAATAACCTCATACATAAACCTTAAGATGATATGTGATTCCTTGAGGAACTGAAGTACACAAATCATTTTGTTCAATTTTACTTTGGTTCCCAATATCAAGTGAGGTTTAAAATAGAGAGACATATTTTCATTGAAGATATTTAATATTTCAAAAACTCCATTATTATTAAACTCCATTAAAAGTTATTAATTTAAAGATAACAAAACTATATATTGTCTTCCTCTCTAGGCTGCACTCTTAATTCTAGGGACCTTCTGTCACAGACGCCTCTTCACCTTGGCAGTTCACTTTCTCTCCGGACTTCTTCCCACATTAGAAATACTCTCCTGTATAGCCTGGAAAAACTTACATGAACTGATGCTGAGTGAGCAGAACCAGGAGAACATTATAAACAGCAACAGCAACATTGTACATTGTACAACGATAAACTATGATAGACTCAGCTCTTCTCAGCAATACAATGATCCAAGGCAATTCTGAAAGACTCACGATGGAAAATGCTAACCACATCCAGAGAAAGAACTAGACTCCAAATGCAGATAGAAGCATATTATTTTCACTTTCTTTGGATTTTTTTTTCATTTTGTTGTGTCTTCTTTCACAACATGACTAATGTGGAAATACTATCTACATGATTGCACATGTATAACCTATATCTTTGCTCTGCTACTTACTATTTGTGTGATTTGAGTTAATCTATTTAACATCTTGGGGCATCTATTATCTATATTGGATTGCTTGCCATCTTGGGGAGGGGGGAGGGGAAAGAGGGAGGACTCAAAATCATATAAAAATGAATGCTGAAAATTTTCTTTACATGTAATTGGAAAAAATAAAATACTGTTTACATTAAAAGAAATACTCTCTACCCTTCAGCCTATCCCTCTGATAAGGATCCCAGAACCTCTGTATTTTGTTTTCTTACCAGGCTACTCCTGACTCTCTGGACTTTCTCTATGATACCTCAGTGCCAGATACCTTCATCATTCCTCCTTTCTTTTCTGCTTCCTTTCATGTGTCATTATCCTCCATTAGAATGTCCCTGAGGGCAGGAGCTGCCTTTCTTGCTGCATAAAAGCAGCACCTGCAAGTATATTCCCAATGCTTAGCATAATGCCTGGCACATGGTAAATGCTTGATAAATGCTTATTGACTTAACTTCATATTTCAGTTTTACAGTAGTGCTCAATGAATGGTTGATGAATGAATGATCAAATATAATCTAAAATTAACAGTAGTATATTGTCCTAATAACGTTCATAAAAAGAACTATGGAAACAGAAAAAATGCTAGATTTTTCTTCAATAATTTTGGAGCGAAAAGGTTGCACTTTGCTCTAAGGCTTTTTTTTGGGTCTTCCTACCTTCTAAAACAGGTAGGGCCAGAGGGACTCCCTTCTGTGTTTCCAATTCAAATGCATCTGCCAACCAATTAACACCTTGAATGATGGATTAATGAGCTATTAATTGGTTGGCAGACGCATATGTACCAGAAACACAGAAGTGAATCCCTCTGGCCATGCCTATTCATGGAAAGCAAGAAGTTATATCAAGATGGAAAGAAACTGCATTTGGAAAAAAAAAATGTCAATATCTAAGGAGTGAAATCAATGCTGTTAGCTGCTATGAGAATCTTGTAATTGAGACATCTCCCCAAGTATGTTCTATCTTCATCCTTAATTATAAATAATTACATTGTCTTTAAATAAATGTTATCTTATTTTTATACAATTGAAATAACACATTCTAAGAAAATTTTGATGAAAAATTAAATATTTATAACATGAATTTTGCACATTTATATATATATATTTGTATGTGTGTATGTATCTACATCTTATCTTCCTCATTAGACTATACACTCTTTGAGGACAGGAATTCTGCATCCCACTTTTGTATTTGGAAGAATATGATACAATGTTTTCTATTATATAATAATCCCTTTATAAAGGTTTTCTTTCTTTTTTTAAAAACAGAGTAGAATACCAGGAAGAGGAAATAGATAATGGAGTCAGAGGACCTGGGTTCAATTTCTGCTCTGCTACTTAATATTTGTGTGATTTGAGCTAATTTATTTAATATTTGGGGGCATTTATTATATTATCTATAAAACAAGGCTGTGTGTCTCTTGTGAGGCTTGTAAGGATTAATTCACAATCACTCTGAATGATTACTGCCTCTCCTAGAAAACTTTCAGAAAAGCCCTGGCTATGCTTCCTTTCACTACCTACCCTCTGGCCATGTCCTCCATAACCTCCTCACCAAAGACCTCTCATTCTCTCTTTCCAGTCTTGGAAGCATGGACTATGATCAAAGCAAAACTTTCAATGCTCCTGAAAGAAATGTGTCAGTCATACTCCCCTATGACCCCATTCAATATCATGGTAACTTTCTAAGATAAAGTGCTCTCCCCTCCCCCCCCATTCTTTTTTTTTTTAATTTGTATTATTTCTTCCGTTAGAATGGAAACTCATTGAGGTGAGGGATTGTCTTTATTTTTATCACTTGCATCCCCATTGCTTTTTGTAGTGCTAGGCACACAGTAATCATCTCTCAATAAATGCTTTTTTATTCATTCATTCAGATAATACATGCATATGTGTGTGTATATATATAATATAGTGTTTTTAAAACCTTAAAGCACTATATAAATATAAGTTCTTACTATCATCATTGTAATATATTCATTTGAGGTCCTTTTCTAGCTCTAAAATTCCATAATCTTGTCAATTAGAATGAAAGATTATATATAATTATAAAAGAGATGAAAAGCAAAAATAAAACTTATTGGAAAAATAAAACAATCTGTAATAATATAATTCTTACTGGATATACCACCTAAAACTAACCAGGGCAAAAAAAACCCACATACCATTTTATTTAAAAACCTTCATTACTAGGGGAGCTAGGTGGCGAAGTAAGTAGAGCACTGGCCCTGGAGTCGGGAGGACCTGAGTTCAAATCCAGCCTCAGACACTTGACGCAATTACTAGCTGTGTGACTTTGGGCAAGTCACTTAACCCCAATTGTTTTGCCTTCCCCTTCCCCCCCCCCAAAAAAACAAAAAAAACCCTTCATTACTAAGTTTCTCCCACCCTTGCACATAGCACAATTATCTTGCTTGCTCCATAAGCACAGAATCCGAAGGTCTTTCCAATTGTCTGCCGCCCTGCTGAGAACTCTTGTGATTTCTCCCTTCAGTCTTCTCCTGTCTGCTCCATGACTACATTGGCTGCCTGGCCCCCTTGGGATGACTCCACCTTGAGGTGGATTGAATGATTGGTGAATCCTTGCATGAAGCCTCCATATCATTTGAGGGCCCAGTCACATTGTGGCCTGAACACTTTGATCTCTCTCTGGTCTGCTCCACCAACAAGTCTGTTCTACCTTCACCCTGGCTGTCTGGCATCTGGGGAGTCTCCTTCCTTCCTCTACCCTTTTCATTTCCTTTTATGTCTTGTCTTCCTCTATTACTCCCTGAGTAGGAATTTTCTTGTTTTTATATCTCTAGTGCTTATCACAGTGTTTGTCCATCCATCCATCCATCCATTCATCATCTATCTATATGTCTTGTCTGTCTATCTGTCTGTCTGTCTATATTTATCCATCTACCTACCCTACTCCAAGGCCATCATTGAAGCCAGGATCAACTTACTCAATGTATCAAGTAGAACCCCTATTTACAGATTTTCCAAGACTCATTAGTTCCTTCCACAACTGTATGGGAACTCCAGAGGTAACGTACAGTGGAAAGATCAAATGGGTTTGGAGTCTGAAGACCTGAGTTCACATCCGTCCTGTGTTACTTACTCCCTGTGTGATCTCTGGCAGGTTATTTAACCTCTCTGAGCCTCATTTAACTTACCTGTAAAATGGGAATTGGCCTCCAAGGTCCCTTCGAGTTCTACATCTATGACCCTATTATTCCTCAATACCAATCAATGACAAGGAAAACACAAAATGAGAGTGAAGTCCTTTGGCCTGTACAGAAATCCTTCCAACTGTGATACTCCACAGATAAAGGCATACTATATTCTTAAAGAGACAGCCTTTTTCAATAAGGCGCCTGGTGCATGCAGTAACACCCTAGAGAAGAGGTACAGCAGCTTGGCTCTAATAGAGAGGTCCAGGGCATATGTGCTACACAGACTTTCCTATGTACCAGAGAATTTTTGTGGGAGGTGAGAAGTGACTCCTTTTATTATGATAGGAAATGTTGGGTAGTTGAATGCCAGCAAAGCAGAGATTAAAAGCAACTGTTCTTTCAAAAAAATGAACAGTTCTGTTGAATTAATACTAAATGCAAGCTAGATAATGTGATTGAATATTACTAGTTTGCCTCTTCATTATTTGTAAATAGAGAATTGAAAGAGACAGAGACACTAGAGGGGAAAGTACACAGAAGAAAATGAGGGGTGGGATGGAAGAAGGCATCCCAGCAAGGGGAAATAAAGATAAATGGGGGAAAAGCATTCTGGTTTTGTTTTAATAAGCTTTCCAGTATGCAATAAAGACAACATAAATCTGATCTCTTTTTTTTTCATCTGGGCCAAAACATGAACTAAAAATAAGCAGTGGTAAGTGTGTGGGGCTGGGCTGCCTTGTTGGTTATGCTGCCTTCACTCATATTCCACTTCTCTATCTTGAAATGCTGTCCTATTTGAGTGCCCAATTTTGTTGATGTTCCCAAAAGCTCACTACAAAACAATGGTGTATTTGAACTAAAGGTTTCTAGAACCAAAATCCGAGAAGTCAAATCTAAGTGATTATGTTCACCCTCATTTTAATAGAAAAAATCTAATATTTCATTTTGGGCACAATAAAAAGCATTCATTCTTTGCCCAGTTACAAATGACTGGGTCAACATCAGTGATACATACTCCCAATCATGCCTGTCTATCAGACTGCCACCCAATATCCCAACTTAATTGTATGTCCATGTGGAGAGGCAGGAGATAATGGGAAACAGTATTTAATGATGGCATTTCACTACAAGCAAACCCTCTGAGGTGTTATCAGTAGCTACTCTGAATTAATGTAAAATTCTCAGTTCACCCTTGCGTGCAGTTAAGAGTCCTTTATAATAAATGGTATCAATACTACACTCTTTCTTTGTACTCAGCTCTTTCTTTTTTTTTAAACCATTCCCTACCATACAAGCTGTAGGAATAATTAACTGGCCAAAACTTTCCCATAGAATGATTGGCTAATTTTTTTCCCCAAAGACTTTCAATTTGATCTGAAATTATTCTTTACTAACATTATGCGATAGGCTCTCCCTTATTCTGTAGTGGACAACAGACCTCTTCTTAAAATCATTACCTATCAATCATTATGATGAACAACTCGATAGCCCAAGGCTTATATTATAACTGTACTCTAAAGTAGTTGATTCCATTAAATAATTTTTCTTGAAGTTACAGATATCTTGTAGAGTCAAGAAGAACTCTATGGATGTCTTTTTCATTGTTCAAAATGAATTTCACATGAAGTTCATATCATTTCTTAACTTAATTAAAGCCAAAGTTCTAATTAAAGAATCAATTTTCATAGAAATCATAGTATTTTAGAGCTGGAAGGGACCTTAGCAATCATGTAGTCCAACCCTTTTGTTTTAATGAAGAAGAAATTGACTCATGATGTGAATTGCCTTGCCTAAGGTTATACAGCTGATAAGTGGCAGAGCTGTGGAATAGAACCATATTTTCTGGCTCTGAATCTACTTCTTTTCTACCTGTTGACTGAGGTGGCTAGTGGAAGAGGAACAAGAGTCTTGGACCTGTGCTCAGGATGATCTGGCTTCGGCCATTTACTAGCTGCATGACCCTGGGAAAGTCAAATAACCAGTTTGTCTCCATTTCCTTGACTGTAAACTGGAGGTTATATTACCATTTACCTCGCAGGGTTGTTGTGAGAATCAAACGCAGGACATACTTGTTTTAAAAACGGCTTAGCACAGCCCCCGGCATGCAGTAGGTGCTATGCCCTTCCCTTCTCCCCATCTCTATGACAGGTTTTCTAGATAACCAATCATATTGAGAAATATTCTTAGTTGGATCAAATCCATTATAATGTTCTGTCAAATGCTGTTTGTCCTTCATTTTGAAGAGGACCAATGACATCACAGGGTGATGTCTTGACTCATGTGTGAATTGGATTTAAGTGAGACAGAACTGCATAAAGTCATCAGCCTCACTCTCTCTTATAGTCATCGAAGTCCAGCGGCAAGACAAAAGTCAGGATGACTGGTGATGGCCTGGGATATAGTGAATGACCTTGGCACCTTGAATGTCTTACCAAACTCTAAGTGTTCTGCAGTACCTGCTTCGGCTGGCTTCATGGCTATTGATACAAATTGTTCTCGTCTGCCCATTCTGCTAGGTAGAAGTCTCCACATACTTGGAGTACATATGCTTCTAATTCACTAATGGGTTTGAAGCCTGTCAGTTATCCTTAACCTGGTTTAGCCAATTTGCCAAAATGGTTTTTTCCAGGGTGTGGCCACTATGTATGCTACAGCTTCTTGGAGCCACATGTGAGAGATGGGTGAAGGTGGACACTAAAGGTGGATGAGGTGCCCTAAAAAGGGCTTGGCATTCTTTTGGGAGGAATGGAAGTTTTTCATTCTACCTTTGAAGATAAAGTTCAAAAAACAAGTAGACCTGGGCAACATAAAAAGGTCAAATTTAGAAAATATCTACTAATAGTATTTCTTTCTCAGTAACGAGTTTGATTGGAGTGGAGTGGGCCTTGACTCTTTGAAGTAAAGGGAAGGATGTTTCTTATCCTAAAAGGACATTAAGGTCAGAAAGGGGAAATCAGAATAATTATAATAAGTTTTACAGAAGGCTAAATATGCCCTGAGATCTAAAATTTACATTAATGACATAAAACTAGAATTAAAAATACCTATAATAACAGATGGTAAAAGTCTGAACTTTTAAACCTCATGTTTTACTTTTATTTGTGGTTTTATAGTTTTAATAATGGACTCATCACATAATTACACTAAAAACATCTTTATTCTACAAGTGTATGTAGGCTTCTAGTATTTCTTAGGTGTTCCCTAAATCACTGGAGAAATGCATCATTTTATTTTTTTAAAATTTTGATTTTTTTTGGCTTTTCAGTGGTTAGCATAAGACTAAATACATAGTAACAGCTCAACAAATACGGAATTGAATTATTTTTAGCAGCATCATAATCATCATTTTTAAATTATCTAAATGGGGGGGGCAGAGCCAAGATGGCGGCTGAGAAAAAAAATTGTCTAAATGGAATATTTGGGAAGTATTATTTAGGCATTCCTTCTTTCTCCCTAACTCCCCAACCCCACCCTAAATAGTCAAATTTCCAGGGTCAGGTGATCCTTTCTTTTAAAACGTATCTCTGGCATTATGCATCTCATAATGCATTTCAGGATTACTATTCAGTCACCTGTTCTCAGACACCTGGGGTGGACATTACATAAGTTCATAGATTTAGAGCTGTTGCAGATCTTAAAAGCCATCTTATTTAAGCCCCCACAGCTGAGCAAACCGAAAAATGGCAAATTTAAGTGATTTGCTCAAGGTCACTAATATGTATCAGGCAGAACAAAAATGTTCTAAAAGTTTGAACTGAAAACCGGTGCTTAAAGATAATCATTTTGCTGCTAATAAACAACTTCTAACATGTAGTAAGATTAATAAGTCTTATTCAAAGCTATTTATTCATTTATTTATTTATTTTAAGAGCATTGTAAAATTAATTGAAAATATTAGTCTTATTCTCTGCCTTCAGTTGCCAATGCAGAGGGTTGTTTGCCTAGTTTGGAAATGCCTATCCAATTTGTGGTGAAACTGGAAGAGGATTTATCTGTTGCTGAAGTTCTATCCCTTTTTCTACTTTTCATTTCACCGATGGAAGTATGCAATTGCTTTGCTATTCATGTTATATTAACCTCTTAATATGCAAATTCCATTCTGGACAATAAAGCAATAAAGCAAATATGGCCTTAAAATATGCTTACTGTAGAATTTAGTCATTAATCCTTTGGCACAGGAAGAGCTTTTTTAAAATGTATAATAAGAAAATTTCAAAGTAAGCAATATTTGTACAATAATTGATTTTCCCTAACACAGAATACATGAAGCTCTGCATTCAAACAGTTTGGGAATATCTGTTATGAATGTCACACTAGACATGAATCATCATTTTGCATGGTAGTGAATTCCCTTTTACCACCCAGCTCACTAAGAAGAATTTCCTTAAGTGAATGGCGAGAGATACAAATTTAATACCAATTTTCATCTCTAATTGGTAAAACTGAAGTCAATTTCCCCCTCTATAAAATGGGTAGAAGTTTTTTTCTACAATGAGATTCAGAGATGGAACAATTTAGAAATTACTCAGTGTACCTTCCTTATTTTACAGATGAGAGACTGAGGTGCAGAAAGATTGTACTGTAACAACACACACAAGTGCTGCTGAGACCATGGAGGCTAGGCTAATTGTCCTCTCCCTCTAAGGGAACCTTATCTTTGAAACCATTAGTCAGTGCAGATTGAGTTCAATCCTGTGGAAGCTTAGTCTCTAAATCAGGAGCCTCTCTCCAACCCCTGACATTACTGACTCCGGTTAGAGTACATCTCATGGAACACATTTGGAGTTGGGCCCTTTCCAGTGCCACATGTGCTGCCTTGGCAGCTGGGCCCAATCTCGTGATACATTTGCCTTGGCCCTCTTTTTTGTGCTACGTGTTCTGGATCAAGACTGAAATACTGGGCACTTTGAGATGAAGCCTCAATCCTTTGGCTCCCATGGTGGCAGTAGGGGAAGGGGACTATATCAAGAGGATGGACAGTTAGGAGATCCTTTTGAAGAAAACAAGCACTCTAGCACAGCTGGGGCTAGCAGTTGCCCTACATGTTGGTACACATAACTTGTACAGGCAATAGGTAGCATTGTCAGACTTCAGACCTAAGTACTCTGGGCTCAAATACATTCTATTGTACCCTCACTTTCTTCTAACTTAGTATTAATGCAAAGAAATTATTAGTAATTGCACTTATATTTCTGAAACTAAATTGGTAGGTGAAAATACCTGAATAATGAGGCTAGTGGTTGGGATGAGAACCTATTGTCCAGGAACCCAGAAATATATAACCTATAGATCAATTAACAAGCATTTATCAAGCACATACTGTATACTTGGCATTGTGCTAATCTCTGAGGATACAGACGGAAAAAAGAAATGATCCATATTCTTGTGGAGTTTATAAATAAGTGAAACCCTGAGGACTGAAAGAGACAGTGGGAATGGACTCAGGCTTTGTTTTGGATTCTATTTCTCAGGAGTAGGCCATGCTTCCCTTGGGGCAATTCAATTGTTATTTTATAGCCTAGATTTGGTAGCTGTGTGACTATGGCAACAGGATCTAGGGTAACTTTTAGTAAGATAGTTGAGAAGGGATAGCTGAAAAGGGGAACTGGGGGATCTGCACTGGAGTCTGGGAAATGGAGTAAGAACAGCTGCCCTCTGGTGGGAGGCACAGGGGCAGGCATGAATGTCAATTCCAGGTACAATGAAGTAGCAGCTTCCCAGGCCCAATTGTCCACTATCTCCACCCTCCAGAGTATCTTCACCTCTCCCTTCCCAGCCCTGACCCAGGTCTCCAGACTGTTCTGTGTAAAGATAACCAGGCAGAGTGAGGTGTTACAGCTAGTCAGCCAACAACTACTTATGAAACACTATGTGCCAGACCCTAGCACTGAGGATAAAGAAAGACAAAAACTGTGTCCCTATCCTCAAGCAGCATACCTTATAATAGAGCAATAGAACATGAAAACAATTACATAAATATAACACATATACATTATAGATGGAAGCTAATCTCAGAAAGAAGTTACTGGGAGAAGAGGAAGGGAAGGCTAGGAAAAGCCTCTTACAGACTCAGCCCACCCTCAGGCTGATGCTGATGAAACATATTAGTGGAATGAGTGAGAGTAAGGCTGGGAAAGGTTAGAGACTTTCTCTCTCTCTCTCTCTCTCTCTCTCTCTCTCTCTCTCTCTCTCTCTCTCTCTCTCTCTTGCTCCCTCCCTCCCTCCCCACACACACACACACACACACACACACACACACACACACACACACACTCTATGTTTACTTTTGCTACATCCCCTCAGGGAAAAAAATAACATTCGGGGCCACTAGAATGACATTTTCTCATTATGTTAATTTATAGATTTCTTTTTCTCACCAAGTTTATCTGAATAAAGACTGAACTGTCAAAGATGTTGAAGGGCAGAACATGACTAGGTCCATTAGGAGGTTTTTGATTGTACAAAGTTAATTACACTTGCACAGCAAATACTGATATTACTGACAGCACAGCAAATACTGACAGATTTCAGAACTTTCTCAAATACAGGTAAGGCTCAGGGCAGTAAACCATACTGCTGCATAAAGAAATCTCTGGATTCCCATTATGAATTCAGAGGTGATCACAATATGCTGCTAATAACCAATTCTTATTTCCATGGAACAGCTGAGCCTCCCAAGACTCTCTCAGCCTAGTCTACGATATGCAGAGTGGATGTAACATTACATGATTCAGAGTAGGGGAACATGTAGAACCCTTAGGGTTCCTCTGAAACATATATACAGGACAGAAGAGGCAAGAGGAGCTGCAAATGAAATCTTGAAATAGGCCAGAACAGAAAGAGAACCAGAGCAAGTTCACTACAATGATTATATGCCTTTATAATGATCAAATTTACTTTTCTTGCTCTGTTTAAAAATATGTAATAAAATTTTTCTCTTGGGCTTGGACTTTATATGTCAAGTTTCAGCCTGCAGCTAATTTTTATGGCTGCATTGCAAACCCCTGAAAGCAGCATTTAGAGGGAAAGTGCTGACAGCTCCATACTTGAGCAGGGCTAATGATGAGAACATGAGCATAAGGCTGTGCTTGGTAGCCAATGAATTTCCTCGTCCTAATAGGATGAACATTATAAAACAGTGAATATAATCAGCTTCATTAGGACAGGGAGACAAGGAACAGGAATGTCACACTTCAGGTTCAGCACGTGGCACTTCTACTAAGCACGCATGTTTAGAAGCATTTAGTGAAGAAATGATAAGTAAAAAGATAAATACTTTGGAGAATGACTGCGTGAACCAGCCCTTATGAAAATTCTATCTAACTCACCTTTTCCCCCCTTATAAAAATTGCTAGTCTCCCATACCATTAAGAAATTCAGTGTAGACAGTTGGAGTACTGTGAAAGGTTTGCTGACATGAATTTATTTTCTTTTTCCCTCCCATCCCCAATCCCTGTTGCTCAAAGCTACTACAGTTGGCAGAACCACTTAAAAAAGTATCTGGTCCTTCCTTCAGGATAACAAAAACTACTCAAGCAATGCAGTCAAATTCACCTATAGATGCGGCATGTATACTTCTTTAGAATTTAAGTTCCATGAGGGCAGAAATCAATTCATTTTTATCTTGGTATAATCTCTGTGCCAAGAACAGAGTCTGGCATGGGTAAGAACTTAATAACTATTTTGTTGAAAGATTGGTTTACTTAATTTTAAAGTTGAAATTCACTGAATTAAACTATTCCTGAAAAACATATGATGAGTAACAATGGTCAGCGATTGAGATAACAAGGCACAGAAAGAACCTTGAACAGAGAAAGTGGAGATGCAGCTTCTAACCTCACTGCCCTCAGTAACTCAGGCAAATGGAATAACCTTGAATAAGTAGAGATTCTTCCTCCTTAAGTTATCTCTCAAGCTCACTGGAGGAGCATAATAGAATAATAAGCTTTTTCTTCATAAGCACTTTGCATACCTTTGAAGAAATTTATGAAAATTCGAGTTAGAAAACAGATATCTTCACGAGGCTTTTAATTTTGCAAAATGTTTTCACATTGGTTATCTCACAACATAGCTTTGAGGTAGTTATGGTGGGTATGATTAATCCTATTTGTCAATGGTTGGAAAGTGAAGTAATGAGTCTCGAGGACATCTAGCAGTTTCTAGGCAAAGATAGAGTTAGAGTCCATAGGATGGGGAGCGTGGGAGAGAGGAATGGGATTTCTTTTCTTCATCATCTACCTCCCCTTGTAGATGAGAGGTAGGTGGGGATATGACGTCAGGATATCTCATTCTGCTTTGGGAGCAAATGATCAATTGAAGCCTCCTTCTTTCCTCAGACCAGCATTTGCTCATTCCAGATGTTCCAGGGCAGTGGGGGCAGGGGTGGGAAGAGAGGAGGTATTGAATCATCCTATCTCCTAAGGCAACACTCAAGGCTCAAGAGAAGAAATCATCCCTTCCCAGAAAAGTCGAGTCTCGGTTGCCAGGTTAGGGGATTCTTTTAGGATTTCTCTCCATAATATCATGGTCATAGAAGCTTTTATCCTCTTTGTTCCCCTAGGTTTGGATTTTGATTAAGTAACTTGATCACTGAGTAATCTCTAGTGTGTGGAATCACTTTCACTTCCACCTACATCAGGAAAGAACCAGCCTATCAGTTCTCACTCCTCACCAACACACTTGCCCCTTCCTATACATAGTGTCAAATGACCAATGTCTTTGTCAAATGACCAAGGGGGGAACTGGTTTTGGTATGCCTCCCTGTGTACTCCTCCACATTATGATGAACTTTTCTTTTGATTACTTTAGTCAAGCATTGTAGAGTGCACAACAAATTAGATGACAGGATTGTGTCATGTATGTGTGTATACATACATGCATATATACATGATATATATATATATGTGTATATATATATATATATGTTTTCTTTTGTTTTTCCAGATACTCAGAAAAATGTCTATCAGAAATAGCACCTTCCATGGATACAAGGCAACACAAAGAAAAGAACAGAGAATATCACAAGAGACACATTTATGAAGAAGTTGAATTTTTAATTTATGTTTGAAGTAAGTTAAACTGAAATTCTTCAAGGTGAGGAAGAAAAACTGAAATTTAGTTAGGTTGAATGGTGCATGTTTTGAAACTGTTCTTGAATATCTCTAAAAGAACTATGAACCTCTGCCAAGAAAACAAATGGCCATCACACCCATAATTAATCATTATTCATACAACTATAAGAATCAAAGTAGTTTAAAGCAGTTTTCAAAAGTTTTTAAAACTTTGTTTTTGTAATGCCCATATTATTCTCATAATGCTGAAGTGGAAGCAATTGCCCCAAAAGGAAAAGGCACTAATTCCACAGTCCTCAGCAGGAAGTTTATAGGTAGCCTTGTAGCATTAACAGCACCTTTTCTCCCCGCAAACTTTGGTGCATTAAATGAGGCGACGTTTGGCTTCATATCCTGACACTCCTTGATGGAGAATAAGCCCTGCTAGTATTGACTTTATAAATCACATCCAAGCCCTGCCTCCACTTTACTCAACTGAATTTCTCACAGGTGCAAGAATTCCTAGTGTTAGCCCTGGGAAAGTTATGTGATGAATGTAAGCAGACAGCAGGATAGTTACAAGTTGTGGTTGGTGTACTACTTTTATAAAGCAGTATGAAAAGGCATTTTTGACAGTATATGTGACAAAAAAGGTAGTGCACTGCTCATACAGCAAGAATAGATCTGTATAAAGTGCATTGTCTCTTCAGCCAGAGCACCTGGCTTCGGATCCCAATTCTGACACTTACTCCCTATGAATTTGGGGAGTTAATTAACTCTCTTAGGAAATGATTTCCTCTTCCTATATGGTTTAATAACATGTTTTGTTTTTACATTATAAACATTTCCAGATTAGTTGCACGGCATAAAAGATCTCTTGTAAAAAAGTAAAACAAGTAAATAAAAGTAACAATTGTGGGGGGGGGGAGTGTTGGACATTTATATAGCACCTATTATGTGCCAGGTACTTTTTACAAATATCATCTCATATGATCCTCACCACAACAGGTAGGTGCTGTTATTATCCCTATTTTACAAATGAAGAAACTGAGGCAAGCAGAGGTTCACTGACTTGTTCAATGTCACACAGCTAGTAAGTGTCTGAGGCCAGATTTAATCTCACATCTTCCTAACTCCAGATCCAGTTCTATCCACTGCTCCATCTAGCTGACAATAGTGACCTCACCCGAGAGTGCTTGCAACATTCCAATCTATTGCACTCCAACTTCTCTATTTAAAAATGTTTTTAATGAACAAAAATCTATTTTCTTTTCCTTCTACCCCCATCTATTTAATGAAAGAGAAAAGAAAAACAAATTCTTTGTACCAAATATGAGTTTTTAAAATAGGGGATTAAATAAATGACCTCACAGTTTCTTTCCAATTCTCAATTTATGAATACATGATCCTATAATAAATTGGTATTGACATAGTAATAAAAAATTTAGAAATATAGTACAAATATAGATAAGTGGTTCTTAACCTGATGTCCCTGAAATTGCTTTTAAAAACTGGCAAGTATTTCAATATAATTGTTTTCTTTTGTAATCTCTGTAATTTTGTAATCTTTGTAATTTTATTTTACACATTTTAAATATTCTCAGGAGTCTATTGGCTCTATCAGTCCTTTAAAGTGATCCATAGTACAAAAAGTTTAAGCTCCTCATAAAAATGGATAACTCAATAGATCCACTGATATAGATACTAAGATACTAAGACAATGAAAGGAGGTTCTCCAGTGCTTTGGGCAGAATTTCAGGGGAACGTTTTTGACCAAACAGTGCCAAGAACTAAACAAGGTGAGAAGACACGGAGAAGTTCTAATCATGAATACTACTAATAATGATAGATTGGTGTGGTACCTACTATAATCAACATTACATTTTTCTGCTATTCTATTAATGTTATTTTTAATTATGTTTAGATAAAATAGACTTTCAGCTACAGATCATCTAATTCTCTTAAAGGAAAACATGAAAAAATAAAAGGTTGACGGAAAGCTGCACTTAGCAAAAAAAAATGCAAAATAAAAAAAATATTGAGAAAGGTCATTTTTTTTTCTCCTTGCAAAGCTTAACTTTTGACACAAAAGGAAAAAAAAACATGAAATATTTAGATGCTTATCCAAAATGAACATAACAATTTGTTAACTTTTCAATACCAATGAAACATGTGATTATGGTTTTTAAATTTAAAAAATACCAACAGGGAAAATTTTTTGCTTAGTTTAACACACATGGCATTGCTAGAATAATTCCCATTGTTCTAACTAAAGGCTATGGGGAAGATCATTAAAAAAATTTCATTATTACCTATCAATTTAAGAGTACTTAGTAAGTTCCAAAATACATACAAAGCACAGATAAACATAACTTTAAGGAAAAAGAAAAGGCTAAATATATTGTTGTTCTGTCACTTTCAGTTGTGTCTGACTCTTCCTGACCCCACTTTGGGGGCTTTTCTTCTCAAAGATAATGGAGTGGTTTGACATTTCCTTACCAAGCTCATTTTACAGATGAGGAAACTGAGGCAAAGAGGAGTTAAGACACTTGCCTAGAGAGACAAAGCTAGTAAGTATCTGAGGTTAAATTTGAACTTAAGTTTTTCTGACTCTAGGTTCAGTCCTCTATGCATTGTGCTACCTAGGTACCTCTACTATGTGCCAGGCACTATGGTTGGCACTGGGAATACAGGTATAAAAATGAAAAAAAGAATTCCTGCTTTCTAGGATCTTACCTTCTAAGGGGGGTGAGGGAAAAAGAACATTTATAGCTATATATAGCAAAAATGTTAAATGAGTAAAAATATTGCTATTTCCTTATCTTACACTAGCCAGCAAGAAAAGTGCTTCTGAGAAGATGAACACAGCATTTTTAATTTAAAAGACAAACAAAACCAACAGTGAGGAGAGAATTGAAGCAATTAACTGCCTGTAACAGAGAACAAAAAATCACACAGAAGATGCTTAATAAAACCTGTCTGAGATGGATAGGATAAGGAAAAAAAGATATGGGAAGCAAGGAGGAGAGAAAAAGAGGGACCCACAGTAATCACCGTGAGAACAGAAGAAAAATTACTAAACTCTTTTGTCATATCTTCATCAAAGCCTAAAATATGTTAGACTATCCTGGAGATTTTACTCTTCAATCCAGGAGTAGATAATTTGGTATTTAACTATCTGTTATTACTTCTTTTGTGCAATATTTATATAAACTATATTAAAATGTTAACCTGAAGTATATTAAAAGTGCCCTATGAAGATTCTTCTACTTTACCAATAACTCTGGTTTCATCATATGACATTGAGAAGGCACAATGGATACAGTGCTGGGCCTGGAGTCAGGAAGATTTACCTTCCTGAATTCAAATGCAGCCTCCAGATACTTAACTCTGTTTGCCTCAGTTTCCTCATCTGTAAAAATGAACTAGAGAAGGAAATGGCAAGTCATTCCAGTACCTTTGCCAAGAAAATCCCAAATGGGTCATGAAGAGTCAGACATGATGGAAAAACAGCTAGTTTCATCAGAAAAAGTAGTTATAATGTGTTGGACAAGCATTGTGAGCAAAACTGACTGTATACTGAAAAGCAATTATTTTCCTAGGATATAATAGTGATCCAAAGACAAAGATTTCTTCCCCTCTGCTATGAGAAGAATGGACTAATGGAACTCTTCCAAGTTCAGTCTAAATTATTTGAAAATCAGAGTCAAATACTACCATCGGGCATTCATTGTTGCTGCAAAAAATTCTACTTATCTTACTCTTTTTCCAGAGCAGTGGAACTGACAGAATACGGGGTTTAAAAAAACAACAACTTTATTTTACAGAAAATGATACCTTCAATAGAAAACCAATGTACTTCCTTTAGCTTTTCATTAAGTGAACATTAATTATCAGAGATTTTCAACAAGTATGATAATTTCCCTTTTTAAAAGAACATTGGTGGCTATTGAGAATTTTGATGAGGCTTTAAGAGTAAAATTTTGAAGATATTTAGTGACTTTTTGGTGTGTTCTTTAGAAAGAAAGGTAATAGCATAGCTTGCTAAGTCCTGTTTGCCATGAGATGTTATCGAGAATGTAGTCATTAAAAAGATCCTGTGCTGTAGCACTTATAGCCCAAAGATTTGCTTTGTCCTAAAAAATTTCTAATTTTCTTTCTTTTTTTCCAGGGGGAAGGCAGGGAAATTGGGGTTGTGACTTGCCCAAGGTCACACAGCTAGTAATGTGCCAAGCGTGTGAATGCACATTTGAACTCTGGTCCTCCTGACTCCAGGGCTGGTGCTCTACTCACTGAGTCACCTAGCTGCACCCTGCCACCCCCAATTTGATTTCTTGACACAATAGCTTGTGTTGTTGCTATTTCTGATTTTTGTTTGTTGATAAACAAGACAAAGGAGTGAGTTTTCCAAGGAATAAGCAGTCCCCAAATGATGACGGGCTACATTAGGTGTCTTTTATCAAATCAATCTGCTCATTTTGATAGATAAGGTATTTGTTAGGTAAAATATTTATTAAGCACTTCTTATGTGATAAATGAAGAGTTTGGACTAGATGACTTTCACAATAATGTTTACTGAAAGTCTAATATTTTATGATTTTATCTTTAGAAGGGAGATTCTTTCGTATTCCTGGATAAGAAGGCAGAAATTGAATTCTTTTATTGATGTTTGAATACCATTTGCCAACGATTCATCTGACTAGTAGGAAGCGTTTACCAAATGAATGGTTATTTTTCCATTTGACCAATTTTAGAATTCTTCTTCTACTTTGGTGAATCAGTTACGGACATTTTCATTTTCATTGGCTTTCTAACCTATTTATTTTTTTTTTAAATTCTGTTAATAGTCCAAAACAAAAAGTAGCAGCATCTTTGAATCCAACAGGAAAACATAGATAAAGATGGTATAGGTAGGAAAAAATCAGTATTCTCCTTCAATCAGAAATCTGATATTCTAGCTGCTGAAAAATCTCCCAGAATGGCAACTAGGAGCATCACCTCATTTTGGAGTTGTTACATAGAGCTGATTGCTTTGTGCTTTGAAAATGGGGTAGATGTGCAATTTTTTGCTGATGATTTTCATACCAAGGTCTCACCAAACAACTAAACAACTTTTGGATCTATTGATTCAGTCATCTCTCTCCTGAAACATGGTCCTCTATCACTTTAATCCTATTAGACGTCTCTACTGACATGTTCCAAAGACATTTCAAATATATTCAAAAGAGAACCCATTATCTTTCCTTCAGCTTCTCCATTTGTGTTAAGAAAATAGTCTCCTTAGTATGGCTTTTGTTCCTTTTGAGTGGAAGTACTTTCAGCTGTTAAGCGCTAAGCCCCAGGCCCAAAGCCCTATCAGGTGTGAAACCTGTGTGGGTGTAGATTAATGACTTAAGAGGGGCTAACCAATGGTCTCTGGTTGTTGAGGCAGGGCTTGAGAATGCCAGAGGCTGGGCTGCGAGGAAAGGTGAGCCAAGAGACAGTTTCAGCAGAAGTGGAAGCTGCTGCAGAAGCCGGAAGCTGAGCAAGCCAGAAGCTGCGGAGGCAGGAAGCTGCGGAAGCAGGGCTTACCCATGTGTAGACCCAGGAGTGCGAGCAGGAACGTGAGGCCAGTAAAAATGATTTGGCTAAATACTATCTTGTCTTTCTGTGGCCTCCTGGTTACTCTTGTGAGGTAGGCTTTCTGGGCCTGGAGTCTTTTTGTCAAGATGTCAGAATGGTGAGGCTGGTTCACGGTTCTGCTGCGGTGGGGCCTAAATAAATTTCTTGTTGTTTTCTCCTTAGAGAACCTCTCATACCTTGCGATTTTGAACCATTCAAACATATACATGATTATATTTGAGATTATAAATTCAGCCTTCCTACTACAGCATTTCTTCCTCAATTTTCCATATCTGATTAGGGCATTGTCACACTTCTAGTCACTCACTTTGGAATCATCTTAGAACAAGAAATGCAGAGATTTTCTTTTAATTTGTTGAAGCCTGTGGAGTTATTCTTACATAGCTATTCCAAACTTTTTGAAAATTTAAACTTAACTGGAAGGCAGTTCTATCAGAAAATGAAAGTGGGTTCAAAATATTTAGCGATAACATTCCAAAGCTTGAAGCAGAGTTATCGCACCCTCTTTATTGGGTTTTTGTGACACTGCTGCCTTCTCATTCTCTTTCTCATTCTCATTTGTATTGCTTCTCTTTCTCCCCCTCCTTGGTGGCTGTCATTGATGTTGATGTTCATAGAGCATTGAGACTGGATTCAGGAAAACCTGAGTTCAAATCAAGCCTCTCTAGATGTGTAACGTTGTCATTTAACATCTATCTCATTTCCCTTACTATATAATGAGGATAATAATAGCACCTATCTGACAAGGTTATTGTAAGGATCAAACGAAAACTGTGTTTCAAAAAACTGCCTGTCACATAGTAGATATTTATTCTTTTTTATAGATCATTATCTATGTCCTGTTTCCTAATTAAAAGGACATCCCAAGATTCTGTCCTCATCCCTCTTCTCTTTGTGATTTCATCCACTCTCAGGTGCTCAGTTATTTGCTTTATGAAAACAAATTCCAGATCTTTTGATCCAGGCACTCTCTCTCCTGATACACCATCCTGCATCTCTTGAATCATATTGGACATCTCTAGTTACATGTTCCAAAGACATCTCAAACATATTCCGAAGAGAGCTCATTATCTTTCTTTTAGCAACCCCATTTCTAACTCAATTCTCCATATCTGATTGGGCCATTGTCATCCTTCTACTCACACACTCTATAATACTGGAATCATCTTCGAATCTTTCCTCTTTTTCAAGCTTCATATTTTTTTATTTATATTTTCCACAACATGTCACACATAAAAGACAAGACATATGAGAGTAGTGGTAACACTTGAGTTTGAGAACTGTCCATATACTGGCAGCTTTCGATGCTATGAGAATGGGTGAATAGATACAAATTTAAAAAAAAAAATTGACACACTTCACTGACACAAATGTTTCTCTAAGACAAATGAAGAAAGCTATATATAGTATTTATTCTATAGCCTTATGTATTTTATTCATGTGGTGAAAACTTTATCTTATACTAAAGTTATGAATTCCTCAATTTGTCAGATAATATCAGCATATTTCAATAAGCCTTCCTTTGACTTCTTAAGCACACAGAAAACAAACTATATTTCTATAATCCAATGATCTTGGTAAAGATTCAATTTTCTTTTTTTCAAAATAGATTTTCATTGATACTTATTTTACATCACCTATTTCCCCCTTAATCCTTCTCTTCCTCTTCACATGGAGGCATCCCCTGAAACAAAGAATTCTTTTTAAAAGAAGAAAATTCCCCTAGAAAAACTAGGAAATACATTGAAAAGATCTTATGGTATATATATATGCCATGTTCCAAACCCATGAGCCCACTCTCTGCAAAAGAGCTAGGAAATGTCTTCTCTACATTTTTAGGGAGCCATTTTTGATCTTAATGATTTCACAGCATTCAGTTTTGATTGTTTTGCAGTTATTCTCTTTATATTTACATTTGCTGTATTGATTATGTATAGTTTTCTTGGAGCTGCTTGCTTCAATTCGCATCATTGTACATTTTCTGATGCTATTCTGTATACATCAGAGAATGTGCATTTCCACAGCACAATAATATTCCATTGTGTTCATATACCATAATTTATTTAGCTGAGGAATTAATTTTTTATCTGCTTCAATGAAGAGGCAAAGCAGGAATCGTCTCAGTATTCTCTCTCATTTTGAACCTGTATTCCAATCTTTTATTGCCTAAACTTCTCATAATATTCATTCTGTTGTTTCTCATTGGTCAGGAAAAGGAAACAAGCAAACGGGCAGTACCCATAGTCTCTATTTCTCTTCTTCCTTTTTCTACAATTCTGACTCTCCTTTCCCTCCTAAATATCTTTCAGTCATAAATCTCTTCCCTGAAAGAAATCTGTTCCCATCTACTGTCCAGGTTTGGGGATAGTGAGCCTGATTTATATGGATAAATCTTTTCCTGAAAAGATATAGCATTATCCCTTTTAAGGAACTGGAATTAGCAAAGGATGGAACATGGATATTGCAAATTGAGTTTAAACTAATTATTTTTCCTTGAGTCAGTCACTGAGTTACAGAGCTAGAATAGACTATAAAGAAGGGGTTATTAATTTTTGTTTGTGTCATGGACTCCTTTTGCAGTCTGCTGAAACATACTCAATCCCTTCTCAGGGTAATGATGATTAGTACATAAAATACATAGGATCACAAAGAAAACCAAGTGTGTTGAAATTGTTATCAAAATATATTTTTTAAAAGTTTATAGACCTCAGCTTATGAACTACTTTAGAGATTATCTTGTCAAACCCTCTCATTTTGTCGTTGAAAAAGTTGAGGGTCAGAGAGGTAAACTTAATTGTCTTGAATCATACAGTGAGTTCAAATTCCAGACTCTCCTTTGTCCTCTCAATTAATACAACCAAAATTCTGACTTGGAAAATTATGTACGGCTATTAAAGACATTTTAATTTTGGGGGACTTTACTCTTTTTAAATTGTTTTGTGTTGATATTAACATTAATGAGGCAGGAGAAAAACTTGGATAAAGGAAAAATGGCAAATTAAAGATCCTATTCTACTGGACAATGATTTGCCTATTCAGAAAATTGAGTTCCTGAATGCTTCATGAGTAAGGCAAAACTAATGGCTTTTTTTTTTACTGAAAACAGACAAAACAGCCATTATTGCAACCATCAAACCTTTTTTATACGTATGCGTGGTTCCTATTTTTCTAACTGCTAGGCTACTCGATGACAGTCCTCCTGAGTCTTCTTTAGGACATGCATTGAAAGTTGGATAATAGAGTGAAATAGAGTTTAGTGGGGCTTAAATGAAATTAACCATACTTTCTTCTTTTCTCTCAAAATGGTTTCTATAGTATGTTAAGCAGACAATCCATATCTTGCTTCTCTATCTAGTGATCTTGTAATAAAAGGATGGCAAGGGGAAGGAAAATGAATATTAAGAAAGGTAGTAAGCTGTCAAATTTTATAACTACAGAAAAGGTCTAGACATCAAATTACTACAAAATCCCATGCCTGGGAAAGACATTTTTTTTTATTTAGGAAGAACAGAAAATGAAATGTCTCTTTGCTACAATTAAATAAAGAATATTTACTCTAATATCTTTATGAAGTGAATTGGGATATGCTAGCATTAGCAGACAAAGTAGGGAAACTGTTGTCACTTTGATGCAAGGAAAGGTTGTCACTGCAAGGATAAAATCCATAATGCCATAGATTTAAGTACTACATATTACTTTCTATATTTGCCTTTGGCAAATATTTGTGTCGGTGAAGTGGCACTGTCAGGCACTAAAATTTTGTTTTTAGCCATTGGATACTAAGAGTTCACTTATTGTCATATCCTTAGAAGGCATCTTACAGGAATAGCCCTCCAATCTATATTTTTAGCCCAGATCTTATCATTAGTCTTATATCTCTCACTGCTATTGTACTATAACAATATGGCTATCTTTCAAACATTTAAAATAAAAAAAATAATCATACAACGAACATGTGTTTCCACATTTCACCTGTAAATTGTCACATTTTTCTGCATCTCTCACAGTCCATAGCCACGCCAGGCCAAGCATCCAAACCACTGCACCACCTAGCTGCCACCTAGAATTTTTGATTCTACAAATTAATTGACATAAATTGGTTAAATGATACTAGGATACTAATTACTGGGTCAATCAATTATTTAATCAATTAATAAGCATGCATTAAGTGCTTATTACATATCAAGTACTTTGTAAGAACTGGGGATACAAAAAACAATGACAAAAGCCAGTCCTTGCCCTCAAGGGTTTATAATGGTTTATAATCTAAATTAAGGGATATACTAATTCTAACTAGAAATTTCTATTGAGGAAAACACATTGGAATGGGGGGCTGGAGCTAATGGTATTACAAAGGCATGCCAAACCCCTCAGTACCCTTAGTGCACTGCTAGAATCTGAAAGGGAGAGTTGTGGCCAGTCATCTCTGAATCTGAATTATCAGTGCATTATAAGGACTCCAGGCCTTATATAAGCTAAATACAATAGTAATATCGTTAATTTATCTTGTTAATGATGTTCCTTCTTTCCTGCAAATCTGGCAACCAATCAACTGAAAACCCTTTACCTGCTCCTTCAAGGAGGATCCACACTAAGCTTAATTTGATATAAATTTTTTTCCGTGTTCCTCAATTCTCCTGCTTGCCTCTTCTTTTCTCTCCCAGTAAAGCTAAACCAAAGTTCCCTTCATCTAGGGCGATGGGATTAAATCCCAACAGGAACAAGAGCCACTAAGTTGTATATAAGGATCCCTGAAGGCTGCATAATGACTTAGAAAATCATATATTAATATTATCTATGTTTTGTTATATTATTATTTACTTTGTTAAATATTTTCCAAATACATTTTAATCTGATGCAGGCCATACTTAGGAGTGCTGTGAGCTGCATGTGGACTATGGGTCTCATGTCTTGGACCTGTTTGTTCCATGGGCTAAAGTTTATGGATCCCTTCTCAAACTAATGTTTTTAAATAACTGAAGAAAACGCTAAATTTCAGCTAGAGATTATTGGAAATAAATATGTAATTTCTTTTCCTCATTCAAGTTCATGGACTCCTTCAAATAAACTCATGGATCCCTTTAGATTCCTGATGGAAGGGGTTTTTTTTACATACATATAACATTAATAACTCACATTTACTTACTGAATATGTGACCTAACCAGGTCAGAATACAATGTAACTATTAAGCATTCTTATTCTCTACCACTGTAGTATCTTAATCAAAAAGGAAATGAAATTAGTACAGTACAGCTTATTGTTTATGAAGTCATCCTGCGTCTTAGTGAAACATATTCATCAACAGTCATTTTAAGTGAAATTTCTATATATTTTCTTCCAGGAGTAGAATTACAACTCACCTTGATAACTATTCTCTTACCTTAGGGTCTTTGCTCTCCTCCAGTTTTACTGTAACCACTCTTATTCTTCACAGACTCTCAAAGAACACTGACTGAAGATGGTCCAGTGCTCATATCTGTAGTACTTTCATTACCTTAGAATGGAGTTCATATAGGTCTATTGCCCTGAACTCATCAATGGCAACTGGATGAGTCCATTAGAGTCACTCCATTGCTTTAAAGCAGCCACCATAATGAGTAATAAGCTAATAAGCACCTCGCAAGAAGCAATACAGTAAATTATTGCATGGACTATTTCTTTAATATGAATTAGTCTATCAGATAATCTAGTTGCTACCTAAACAAGTCTTTAAATGTGTGTGATTAAAGAAAACGTAAACATTTTAATTTTAAGAAACACAAAAGAACTACTGATATGTGGTGAAGACCAGAGAACAAAGGGCTAGAAGAGGTGCCAATAGCTGGAGACCTTGAGCAACTAAAAGTCACCAATAGGATGCTGGGCACCTTGAAGGGCAGACATAAAAACTGGGGAAATGGATCCCTAAAGAGGTAAAACAGATAAAGGATAATGATAGAAAAGAAAAAAAATTCTCTTTAGTAGCTTAAATAGTTTTTTTTGGTAATCCTAATTGGATAGGGGACAATGATAGAATCCTTAAGATACAGAATATGAGATTATGCTACCTGTATGTAATACAGATTCTTCAAAGTCAAATGAAAGTAATTTCAAAATGTATCTAGTATGCTTTTAGTTTAGTTGTGTAGAAAGACTAGTTCATTCAACTTAAAAATGATAGAGTTATGCTTTGAACAACCTTCATTATAAAAACAGTAGGTCACAATGGATTTACTTCATAATAAATTGGCTACGTAACTGTCTGTCTATTCATGGTCAACAACTAGGCATCCTGAATAATAATTCAAAACCAATTTATATTATGAGTGCCACCAGAGGTCATTCCACTAAATAAAGTTCAGAAATCTAATAAGCTGTCTTAGCTGGGTATTCTGCTTTTCACATAGGCTCTAAATTACAAAACCTTCACAAGTCTTGAATGGAACCAAGAAATGATTTAGAATTGTGTGATTGACATTATATGGGAGCCTTATCTTGATTTACTGGAGTATGGACAGATGATTGATAAATATGAAGGCAAGAGGAGGCTATACCATTTTACAAAAGTCACAGGCAAATTGCTTACTTTTTTTTAAGCACCTAGAAACTAAGAATACCTAAGTATAGGAAGTCCTTAACTTACTAAGAGGTTATGTGTCAAAAGTTCTTTCTTAAGTCAGTTTAGAATTCCTCCCTCCACCTTCCTGAAAAATGTTATATTTAATAGATAGATCCTCAGATAAACTCATAAAAAGTCATTTAGCCCAAGCTGCACCTCATTTAGCCTTACACTTGTCAAAAAAAGTTAGTAGTGAAAATTATTGTCACAAATGTGTAGTCTTAAAAATATTCTGGGTTAAATTTTTTAGGCTTGCCTAAAGCCCTAACCCACAGCTATGAAAATGAAAATGTGGTATGTGGCATTAAACAGATGGGACACACTTAGGCACAAAAGATGGCAAAATACAAGACCTCTGCTGCTCTCCCTAGGTAGCAATACTTCCTCAAATTGCCTACTATTATGTTAGGAGTTACTTTTATTTCAATACCTTTGTGAAAATTGATACTTATTCAATTATTTAGGTAGCAAGTGACCATTTAATAGATTAGTTTATGGCTGGATTATTATGTCATCTGTTATTGTAATCATACATTCTCCCCTCCCTTTTTGTTTATGGTCTTGCCCTCTTCTCTTGCTTCTTTTCTTGTTTCCTTCCTTCCTTTTTTCCTTCCTTCCATCTCAGAGAAAACGAACCCCTTCAATAGATTCATTCATCAGACTTGTGACCCACACTATAATCCTTAATATTATTCACACTTTAATAGTCAGATCCCTGTTTTCCCCCCTCCTCCTTTTTTTTAAGATAATCTACAGTTAGGTAGGGGTATTTGTAAATTACTTTCAGCTGCCAGTCCAAGACATTAAGACAGAAAAAGATGTCATTGACTAATTAATTTTATAATGAAAGGATCATGGGGTTTCTTCCTTCCTGCTACCTAATCTCTTTTCTTCCTTCCCTCCTTCCCTTAATTCTTTTTGATGTTATTCATATAAGCAGAGCTTTGGTCACACCAGTCCCCCTGTAGGAGGTTTTCCAAACAACAACATTATTTATACCACAAAGGGAATAAGACTATTTTTTCTATAGACACTGCTTCCTATGGAAACTGCTACCCTTGCTCAGGTTGAGTTCCACCTGCTGTTTACACTGGGCTTTCCTCTGTGAGGACAGCATGTGATATTTTGCTTCGAGGGAGATTTTGTTATGAAAACACAATTGAAATGCTCCAAGTCCATAGCCAGTCCACTGGTTAGTTGCCCACATTACAGGCCCCCTTGTTCCCAGGTACTGAAAAAAATTGCTGTGGGTCTATTTCTTCATGATGGAGAAGAAATCCTTTCCAGAATTAGGTGAATCCATTCAAGAGACCCATTCATCAGACTTGTAACCTCATCTTATTCACATTTCACTAGTTAGATCCCTGTTCCTTTCCATTTTTTTTAGATTATCTACATCTTAAGTAGTGGGATTTGCAAATTACTTTCAGTTTCCAATCCAAGACAATAAAACAGAAAAGGAGGTCACTGACTAATTAACTTTCTAATTAAAGGAACATGGACTCCATCTAATTACACTTAGAATAAATACAAGGCAGTGCATAATTAGAAAGGTAAATCGGCACTGCTTAAAATTTACCAGTATTTTTCCTTTCATTCCATCATTATTACTGTTTAATATTCATGTAAAATGGAGAATATATTTTCAAAACGACTTAAAAGAGGTTTATTTATTTTTTTCATTGCAACTGCAAAGTAGGTCAGTATTCATGAACAGATGAAATGAGATACAGAAAGTCTGTGACATTCACACTATATGTCACCTGCAGAGCTAGCACTTGAGTTCATGGTCTTTTGAGACTATCGTGCTACACTCGGTCCAGTAGGCACCATTATTTCTCTTCCTCCTAGAGTTCTTTTGTCTGGAGGGAATAAGGGATGTTTCATGTATACACACTTATGAAGAGTCATGATAGACACATCAATGCAAAAAAAAAAGCCCAATAACGACAATAACACCACCAATACTAAGGATTGTAAAACATTAGAAAGAGCTCTTGGGAAAACCTGTCAAAACCATTGTTTAAATAAAGATGATCAGACCGTCACAACAGTATGGAGCCCTCATTTTGCCATTACCTAACCTCTGTGATCATCCAGCTGGTGGCAAATGTCTGTCACTAGATCTCGCTAATAATATACTGTTTTGTTTTACCTTTCTTTAAGATTCACTTTTTTTTCCCCATAAGATGCACAGTTACTTTCTGGAAGAAAAAAAAATAAAATAAAACCAAAACAAGGCTGCATTTATGTTTTACAACACAAGGTTGAAATTAAATGTGTCATTTTTCACCAAAATATTGTTTCCCATTACGGAAGAGAAGTGATGGGCCTGAGGGTCTCATGCATTACAGATCTCATGTGCTTTAAATTGCTAGTAAATCACTCGCGTTTTTGCCTATAGTCGTTTCTGCCTAGCTCAGCATTTATTGCTTACAGCTGAATATGGGCACCTAAATCATCCATCATATTTTTATAACCTACTGTAGCTTTCCATTTCATACACCAAGGAACTGGCACATTTTCAGAATGGGAATGGGCGAGAGCTTCTCTCACACACCCAATGTTCCTATGTGTGTAATGAATGATACATGCATTTTATAAAGGAGGAAATATATTTACCGATATCAAGAGCTGAGAGTTTTTGAAATTATCTACTTACAAACAAATCCTAAATCTGATTTTCCATATTAGTATCTTCCCAAATGCATAGGTCAGTGTGTTCCCAAGTATATACATGTGTATCTGCCGATAGAGATGACTAAAATATTTAGATTCAGAATAGAAGTGTTACATTCCAGATTCATTGACTCGTTATATTTTTTTTTATTCCACTTCTTCAGGTTACCCACCTTTCATTTCTTTTAAGAGTAAAAAATGTTAAAGGCCCTTTTTGCCCTGATATTTTATCCATATTTTAAAACTGAAAGGCAGCAAGGTAGCACAGTATATAGTGTACTGGACCTGGCATCAGTAAGACCTGACTTCAAATCCAACCTTAGATACTTCCTGGCTGCATGATTCTGGGCAAGTCACTTGACCTCTGTCTGCCTCAGTTTTTTTTTTTTATCTGCTAAATGGGGATAATATTAGCACCTAACTCTCAAGGTTGTTATGAGGTTAAAACAAGATAATATTGTAAAGAGCTTTGTAAACTTAAAATGCTACATGAATACCAATATTATATTAGAGATCAACTAACGCAATCCCTTTATTTTACATTTGAGGAAATGAAGATCTAAAAAAGTGAAATGACTTACCCAAGCTCACACAGATGCACAAATGGTATTAAAACTTTTTTTCTGAAATGCTCAATTTGTAGTCTGTAGTCCTGGGTTAAAATCCTGACTGCTACTTACTACTTCTATGATCCTAGTAAATCACTTCACCTATATGGGAGTCTGTTTCTTTAAATATTAAATGAGAAAACTGAAATAGGTAAGCCCGAATGTTCCCTTCTAGATGTAAATCTTAGGATCCTATGATAGTTTATAATATTTTCCCCCTTGAATTTCAGCACTGGTTCCCCCTATAATGAAAACACATTATATCTGTTTAAGAACCTCGATAAGGTTTTACAAAATTTACAAATTTTTCACATATTTTAATTTCACCCAAAAATGCAATATCTTCTCCTTAAAATAAAGTTTTTCAGAAAGGCATTTAGTAAAAGCTACAGGAGAGTTGCAGAGTTTGCTAATGGACCATTGTTTATAAATTTTGCAAAGTACCTAGATAGTTAACAATATCTATTGGAAGAAGAAAAAAATTCTCTTCTTTAAGAGAAAGCAGAAATTCTGAATGTGTGGGGAAAAAAAACCCCAATAACCAGAGGTTTTAAGTTCAAGCATAAATATGCACTGTAACTTCACTAATCAAGAATGAGCAAGGAAGAGAGAAGGTATACACTCAGATAATTTATTTCCCCTCTCTGGTTATTTCATATTCATGATAGTTGAGAAAAAAGGTGATAGTGAAACGAGAGAGTAAGAATGTTGAGGAATAATTAACCACACACTGAAACTCATGATAACCAGAGAATTTTCAAAGGAGAATCCACTGCCAACAAGTATAAGAAGCCTATTGAGACTTTTTTAACATCAGACTGATCCCATATTCTGGGAAGAGCAAGGATCTGTCAAGAATTAGAAAGAAGTAGCCTAATCAAGTTTTTTTCATTATGATAGATTATCCATAGGCTATAAGAATTAAGGTTGTCATGAAAGGTAATAAATAATACATAGAGGCTGTCCTGCTTCAGTGTTCATTATGTTTGTAATGGTAAATATAATATACTTCCCCTCCCCCAATAAACAAGTTGCTCATCTAAGTGATTATATTTGTGTTATTTTTTATCACCAAAATAGGTATTTACATTTTTTCTTTTCTCTTAGTTCTACCGTTATCTGTAAAATGACATAGGTGTTATCAGTTTTACCTGAACCTGTGAATAGTTGTATCACCTTTACATATGCTAATGATACTCATTAAAATACCAAAAGCCATAGATCCAACCATATTAAAATGATTCCAAACGACTTTTCTTTGTTTTATTCATTTTAGAATTTAATCCTGGTTTTGAAATATTGCTTTTAAAAGTTAACCATTGCTTTGATTCCGGTATGAATAATTAAGCTACATTGTCTTCAGTAGAGTGGAAAGAAATGTGTCAGGAGTTAGGGAACCTAGGTCAAATCCTATCTCTTATACTTCTTACTTGTCTTGGGCAAGTCACGTAAAGTACCTGTTGCTCCATTTCCTCTTCTACAAATGAATTGGTTGAAATGAAAGACGAGGCCTCTTCTAGCTCTAGAAATTATTTTTTTTTTATTCTACAACCCCAACTAGCTGTGCTAAATCTTTTTTGATACATACTTTTTAATTAACATAGATTCCTGGACGTCTTTGCTTTCTAAATGTTAGCACTTGGCACTCCTCTTACATAAATACTTTCATAAACCAATAAAATTGATAAACCTTTGGTCAATTTGGTAAAAGAAAAAAAAAGAAGAAAACCAAATTACCAGTATCAAAAATGAAAAGGACGAATTCACCTCCAATGAAGAGGAAATTAAAACAATCATTAGGAATTATTTTGCCCAATTGTATGCCCATAAATTTGACAACCTTAGGGAAGTGGATGAATATTTATAAAAATACAAATTGCCCAGGTTAAGAGAAGAGGAAGTAAAATATCTGAATAACCCCAATTCAGAAAAAGAAATTGAGCAAGCCATCAATGAACTCCCTAGGAAAAATTCTCCAGGGCCAGATGGTTTTACATGTGAATTTTATCAAAGATTTAAAGAACAATTAATTCCTATACTTTATGGACTGAGAAAATAGGTGAAGGAGTCCTATCAAATTCTTTTTATGACACAAATATGGTATTAATATACAATACAGGAAGAGTCAAAACAGAGAAAGAAAATTAAAGACTTATTTCACTAATGAATATTGATGTAAAATTTTAAATAAAACATTAGCAAAAAGATTATAGCAACTTAACAGAAGAATAACACACTACAACCAGGTAGGATTTATTCCAGGAGTGCAAAGCAGGTTCATTATTAGGAACACTATCAGCATAATTGATCATATCAACAACAAAACTAGAAGAAACCATATGATCATCTCAATAGATGCAGAAAAAACCTTTGACAAAATACAACACCCATTCCTATTAAAAACACGAGAAAGCATAGGAATAAATGGAGCCTTTCTTAAAATTATAAATAGCATCTACCTGAAACCATCAATAAGCATTATTTGTAATGGGGATAAGCTAGATCCATTCCCAATAAGATTGGGGGTGAAACAAATATGTCCCTTATCACCCCTATTATTCAATTTTGTAGTAGAAATATTAGCTGTAGTAATAAGAGAAGAAAAAGAAATTGAAGGAATTAGAATAAGCAAAGAAGAAACTAAATTATCACTTTTTGCAGATGATATGATGATTTACTTAGAGAATCCTAGAGATTCAAGTAAAAAACTACTTGAAATAACAAACAATTTTAGCAAAGTTGCAGGGTATAAAATAAACCCACATAAATAATTGGCATTCCTGTACATTACTAACAAAGCCCAACAGCAAGAGATAGAAAGAGAAATTCCATTTAAGGTTACTGTAGATGCTATAAAATATTTGAGAGTCTATCTGCCAAGACAAACCCAGGGCCTATGTGAACATAATTACGAAACACTTTTCATACAAATAAAGTCAGATCTAAATAAATGGAAAAACATCAGTTGCTTGTGGTTAGGCTGAGCTAATAAAATAAAAATGACAATTTTACCTAAATTAATTTACTTATTCAGCACCATACTAATCGAGCTACCAAAAAATTATTTTACAGAGCTGGATAAAATAATAACAAAATTCATCTGGAAGAAAAAGAGGTCCAGAATATCTAAGGAATTAATGAAAAGAAATGCTAGAGAAAAGAAATGCTAGATATTAAACTGTACTATAAAGCAGCAGTCATCAAAACTACTTGGTACTGGCTAAGAAAGAGAGTGGTGGATCAGTGGAATAGGTTAGGTACGTAAGACACAGTAATCAACGACTACAGGAATCTACTCTTTGAGAAATCCAAAGAATCCAGCTTCTGGGCTAAGAATTCATTATTTCACAAAAACTGATGTGAAAATTGGAAAATTGTAGGACCAAAATTGGGCATAGACCAATATCTTACACCGTATACTAAAAGAAAGTCAAAATGGGTTCATGATTTAAGAATAAAGACTCATACTATAAGGAATTTGGGAGAGCAAGTTTACCTATCAGACTAATGGAAAAGGAAAGAATTCATGACCCAACAAGAGATAGAGAGCATTACAAAATGTAAAACGGGTAATTTTGATTGTGTTAAATTGAAAAGTTTTTGTATAAACAAAGCCAATGCAGCAAAGATTAGGAAGGAAGCAGAAAATTGGGAGAAAATCTTTACAGCCAGTGTCTCTGATAAAGACCTCATCTCTAAAATGTATAGGCAAATGAGCCAACTTTATGGGAATACAAATCGTTCCCCAACTGAGAAATGGTCAAAGGATATGAACAGGCAGTTTTCAGAGGAAGAAATTAAAGATATCTATAGGCATATGAAAAAAATGTTCTAAATCACTAGTGATTAGAGAAATGCAAATCAAAAGAACTCTGAGGTACCACATCTCTCCTTTCAGATTGGCTAACATGACACAACAGGAAAATGATAAATGTTGGAGAGGATGTGAGAAAATTGGAACACTGTTACATTGCTGGTGGAGCTGTGAACTGATCCAGCCATTCTGGAGAGCAATTTGGAACTATGCCCAAAGGGCTATAAAAATGTTCATAACCTTTGATCCAGCAATACCACTTCTCAGGCTGTATCCCAAAAATATCACACAAGTGGGAAAGGGACCTGCATGTACAAAAATATTTATAGTAGCTCCTTTTGTGGTAGCAAAGAAATGGAAATCAAGGGGAAACCCATCAACTGGGGAATGGCTGAACAAGTTCATCATGTGGAACTGAGTGTTGTAAACTAAAAATAAAAAATCTTAAATAAAAAAGAGAGGAAAAAAAAAGAAAAGTGAAAAAGCAACTGGGAGGAGACAATTGACCTTAAGGCTGCACCTAAGCATAGCACTCAGTTTTTTACAGTTAAATAAATAAATGCTTTTGTATTCATCCTCTACTACAGTACATGTATCTTAAAAATTAAAATTAGTCAGAGACTCTCTTGTGTATATCCTTTGGTCTATTTAACAATTTCCTCTTTTCCTTTATGTATGAATTATTAATCTTTGAGTCTCCTCAGTTTCATTCTTGAGAGTGTCCTGTAACTCATTGCCTGAGTTACCCTTTGGAATTTTAACTCATGGGATCCTACTAATTTTTTTTGTAATCTCTGTGATATAGCTCTCTCTGATTTTAGACTATGTCTAGCTCTTATCTCTTCTATTGCAAAGTATGGCACTGAATGATCGTTTTCACCTAAGATTTCTTTTTCAGCACTCAGTAGATTCCTCTTGGTGAAAATCAGGTCCAGAGGAACAGTTCTGTTGAACAATTTTCCCCTGTAAGTAGTGATGGTAAAATGCCTTGACAACAGAAGGGTTTGGGGATCAGTGCTGCATATGTGCAATCATGGGCTGCGGGCTGTCCCATGTACTAAGATCCATACCAGTTCTTCATTGATTAGGGTATTTAAACAAAATAGAGTTGGTGTGTTGGTCAAATTCTTGTTGTTTTGGCAGAGACTTTGTGAAGACAATGCAAAGAGTACAAGCCAAGCTGGACTTGTCAGTCTTTCAATAGCGTGATTTCAGTGGCATGGGGCTCCTGAGACCTTTTATCTTGTTTCCCCCACCTTTCTTAGTTTGTTGCTGCCATCCTTTCAAAGTTTACCTTCCATCTACTCTGTATTTGTCTTTTATTTTACTAAATTATATATGATGCCTCCACCCGTTAGAATATATGCTTCTCGAGGTTAATTAATATTTTTGGTTTTCTTTGTGTTCCCAACACTCAGCTTAATAAATACTTGATGATTGTTGGTGTGTGTGTGTGTGCATGTGTGTGTGTGTGTGTGTGTGTGTATGTGTGTGTATGTGTGTTATCTAATTCTTTATGCAAGGCAGTCATAAAAACAAATGGTGGGCATATTCGTTGATTTTCCCAATGAATCTCTATGCCTTGTGACCCTTCTGAATCCAAGAAGATGTGACACCACTGGGAGCTTGCAGGTAATGATGGACAGTCAGCCATTCCCTTGTAACAACAATGCTACTTGCAGCTACTGTGGCTATGTAAGGCCAATAACACCAGCACTCAGGAAGGCTGCTAGCACAGGTTATTTGATCTTCTTTTTTAAAGAAAGCAACTTTGAGGAGTTTACAATGTTAGTTTGATTAAACATAGATTTATCATTCACTTATTTCAGGGGAAAAAGTCAACACCTTGAACTTCAGAGAAAACACAAATAGAAATTACAAGCATACATTACATAAACAGAGCAAATAACAGAAACTAGTCTATCCATAGCAATACGTAGTTACCAGAGAAGCACCAACAACTGGGTTTTCAAAGCCGGTGGGGAGCTGCTTCAACAGCTTGCCCAGTCTCTTCACTAACACTCTTTCAATGAGTGTGCAAAGGCAAAACATCAACCTCAGAGCTCATACCCTGTTCAGGGCCCTAAGGGCTCAGAGCCTACTTAGCCAAAAGGTGTGGAGTCTGAGGCCTGACAACAAGTTAGTTGAAAGGGTGTGGGCCTGCCTCTAATCAGGCCTCCCTTTGTTGGCCCCACCTGAGGCCCATTCAATGGGAAGGAAAGATCTCTCACTTACAGATTGGCCTTACACCCCTATAAGGGGTCCATATTAGTAAACTGAAAGAAGCAATAGCAGAAGGTCTATAGGACTCAGGAAATAGAGGTGTAGACTTTAGTAGTTTGGGGGATATAACCTAGGTTCACAGAAAATAGCTATATATTTCTGGGACCCAGTTACTTTAAGATTAAGTGCCCTGTTATTCTGCATGACACTTCTTTGGCCAAGGCACATCTGAAGGTAGCATGTTATGGGGGCATTGGGGTCTGTGGTTGGGGGGTGCTGTGAGTATATTGCAGCAGGCTTAGAGAATGCAACTGAATATGTAAAATGCTAGGAACACAGATTCAGAACCGGAAGGGACTGTAGAGGTCCTCTAGCCCAACATCCTCATTTAACAGATTAGGAAACTGAAGCCCAAGGAAATAAAATTACTTGTCCAGGATAATACAGTTAGGAAATGACAGGTGCAGGACTCAAATAGATCCCAGGGTTCTAAATTCTGTGCTCTGTCCACAGCAATGCCATTCTGAGAGTCTATGAAAGTTCAGGAGGAGCAAAAGAGATATTTTTTTTTCATACTCAGTGATTGCATTTCCCTTCGGGGGAACAAATATCTCTCTTACAATGATGAAGAATAGTATTTTTGCTTTGGATAGGATAAAATACTATTTATATTGACTTTGTTACATTACATATTTTGCATTCTTTCCCAATTCATCCATGTTTTCATATGTTATATACCTTTTTGGCGACCTTTCCTTAATACCATTTGAAACCAATAGGAAAGACCATATTTTGAGATGCTTATTTCACTGAAACCTCATTGCTTTTCTTATCAGTGAACTCATGTTAAGCAATTTCTGTGGCAAAATTATTTCAAGTGAGCACTGAAAAGGGCCTCAGGTTCATTTTCTACTTTTATAATATTCTGATTATTACCAAGATAGGATTTCAATCTTCAGCTGTGGCTTTCAAATCATTTCTTCTATTTCATATGTCCTTATTGGACTTAGGAAGGAATTTGCAATACAATAATCACAGTGACTGAGTTACATCTGTGAATTATCCTAGAGGCAGAATTGTACAAATGTACATTTATACACATATATACATAAATAACTAAACATACACATATAAGTTTGTAGATATATTAATGCAACTATAGGAAATATGCCCTTCCTTCCAAATCTTAATTTTATAAAACCCAAGAACAGCCTAAAATTTATTAAAATTTTTAACGTGTGCCTACGTATGTTTTCTTCCTTTCAAAAGACCTCATTTTAGAACTCTGAGCTATAGTTTTATAAGTACATTTTATAGAATTACCATCACAGATCTTGCAGCAGGCAAAATTAGAAAATATATGTCTCTGCCACTGAGATTTTTTTCTCTCTCTCATGAACTAGCTAAAGAATATTCTGATAGAATCTTTCCCTGGCTTCGTTAGGTAAACTAAAACAAAAATATGGATCAATGGTGGTGGAGGGAGGTAAGGATAATAGTGCATGTACCATACAGACCTTGACAGCAGAATATTCCTCCTCTCCTTCACGGTTTTGCTTACTTCCTTTAAAAAGCAATCCACGATTGATTTCTCATGACTCTGGCAACACATTCCTTGTTATCAGATCTACCTCGTCTTAATGCAGAGATGACCTCAAGTTTTTAAAAGCTATGTCAACAAAGCACAGGTTCCAACAGCCTTCCACAAAAGGGGAAGAGCTTTGAGTATGGGCTTAGAAGTAGTCTATATATGCATAGATGTATTTCATACTAAGAAAATTTGGCCTGAAAACAGCAACAAAAATGTTCTCATACAACTAATAAACTGACGGCATAAACTTGACATTTCTCATATTTAAACTTCATAGCCTTGATAAGGATATTCAACAAGGTAGAGAACTTTTAATTAGGACTGTTTTGAAAACCAACGTGGAAGATCCATGTGGAAAGAAAAATCCCATGTTTACATCTCTAAACTCTGTAGAGAATTCAGTCCAATTAAATAAATGAGAGAGAGTGAAAGCACACGGGTCAGACACAGAATAATTCAATTTTTTTTTTACATCACATACACATATTCAGATATATACAAGACAAGGAACAGATATTGAATTGGTGGAGAAAATGCAATTTCTCCTAAAAAAGCTATTTGTTTTTATTAATAAAATGTTACATATAAATTAGTCATTCATAACATTTAGAACATTTTTTCTTGCGTAGCAATTTCACAGAAAATAGGATATAAAGAGAAAATATATTTGGCTGAAAGACCATAGGAAATGGGAATGGTTTCTCACAACAAGTTACAGATAGCCCCCAAATGCTCCCAAATTTTGAGGATCTAGGGTTTCACTAGTGAACATAGTTCCTCCACTCATGCCAACTGCAAATCCTTGAAAACTTGCTAGACAGTTTCCGAGTGCTTTCTACGGTCAAAAATGTCATTATCTGGAAGTGAATTTAGCAATGAGCCTCTCTCACAACTTAGCTTGGCTGGTACTTATATGATATGTCAGAGCTTGTATCCTTCTAGTTTACTTTTGGAAAAACCAGCATCACATGAGGAGACACTGATTTAAGATTTTAGGAGGATGCCATAATACAGTAATTAAAATTTAATATTATTTTTTCATGTTTTCATGTAATAAACCATCCAGTTTTTGGAACAAATGGTAAATGTGTTGATATTGAAGACCACTTTCTACTGAAAAAAAGTTTTAATTAAATTGTTTTTATTCTTTTCTCATCATTAACACATCTATTTGTATTATTTCCCCAATAAGTACCTTTTAATGATTCAGGATCATCAAATGCAATGGTTGCTCCCCAAAGTTAATAAAGTGAAGAAAAACATAATGGGTGAATTAATGGAGTTGCAGTACAACTAAGGATGTTTGAGATGCAAAGCCCTTGAAACAGCAGGTTGCCTCTAGTCAATACTTAAGGGATGCAGGCTCCAAATGGGGTATGTGGACACATTAAAAAAATGTCACACTGTGAGATCAAACAATAAGATTCACCAAAATAAGGATATTCTCCTCTTCTTAAACTCTCATACAATTTATAACTATACAAGATAATAGAGGATATCAGTCAGTCAATAAGCATTTTTTCAACACCTACTATGTGCTAGGCACTGTGCAAAGGACTAGGGATATAAAAAGAGGCAAAAGACAGTCCTTGCCTTCGAATAACTCACAATCTAATGGGGGAGACAAAAAAGCAAACAAATATGTACAAACAAGCTATTATAGGATAAATAGGAAAAAAAAGATGAAGATATTAGAATTAAGAGAGGTTGGGAAAGACTTCCTATAACGATGGAGTTTTATTTGGGACTTCAGGGAAGCTAGGGGGCAAGGATGAAGAGTGAGGGCATTTAAGTCATGGGAGACAGATAGAGAAAATGGCCAGAGACAAAAAAAAAGACTTACTTAGAAAAATAAGGACGTCAGTGTCACTGGATCAAATGACTGAGTATGTGTGTGTGTGTGGGGGGGTGGTATAAGATGTACAAAGATTTGAAAAGTGGTACGGGGCAGAAATGATGAAGGGCCTTCAATTCCAAACATGAGTGGATTTTGTATTCAAAATTGCCTGGAGATGATAGGGAGCCACTGGAGTTGATTGAGATGGGTGACGCAGTCTGAACGGCACTTTAGGAAAATCACTTTTATGGCTGAATGAAGGATGAACTGGAGTGGGGAGAGACTTGAGGCAGGAAGACCCACCAGGAGGATATTTCAGTAGTCCAACTGAAAAGTGAGGAAGACCCACACAAGGTGGTGGCAGTGTAAGAGGAGTGAAGAAGGAGAATTTGAGAGATGTTTATTGATGAAATCTAAAGCTTTTGACAATAGCATGGATATTGGGGGTAACAATTTTTAGAGAAAAATTATACAAATTAACTGACAGAAGGTAATACAGATTTAGTCAACAAATTCAAATAGAACAGAAACACAACTATATTCATAATAAAAACCTTATCAGAATTATTTGGTGATAAAATTTTCAACTTTGACTAGTATCTGTGTGACCAAAATAAGCAGACTTAGTTAAAAATTGTTCAATGCATAACATAAGCTATTTCCCCCCCAAATATGGCATACTCAGACACCCTACAGTGAATCAGATACATGATGAAGATGAATTTTACTGACTGGTTTCACTGTCAACATAATCATCTACCAAATCATGTGTAGTCTTTGGAGTTAAACTTGTCCTAAAAGCAATGGTTTCTGTATTTAAAACCTGCTGGTTTCAAGTAACGTAGACAGTTACTTTGCTCATGAGCCATTTTTTTTCCTAGACTATTCTAATCTACCTGAAGTATCTCATTGCAAATGTTTCTTTTCTACTTCAAAACCAAATTAACTCAGCAGATGCCTACTTTAAAAGGGGGTGAAATGTCCCATTTTAAATAATAGTTAGGATATGAAAAGACAACTAAGAAAGAAATCCTTTTCTTTTTTCAGCATTAATTGCATAGAGCTGAAACTTTCTTTTGTCATTTAGAACATTTTAATATGTATATGAGATAAAGTCCTACTCAGCTGCTTCATGTTAGTGTAGAGATGATCTCAAATTCCTGAAAACTATAGAGAAGAGACTCCAGGAGGGCCCTGCACAAAAGGAGAAGCCTTTGGGCAGGGGCTTAGCAATGGAATATGCACATATGCATGCATCCATACATATATAAATACATAGGTATACACACACATACACATATATACGTACAAACTATTATATATCTACCTAGTTCTATCTTTTCATACAAATATATACATGCATAGGTTCATATGTATACATATGTATATATATATATAATCAAACATATATAGAATGTATGCATATTTATACCTATATAGATATAAGTGCACATATACATATACACACATTTATTTGTATATGTATTCCTGTGATTGTTTTGTGATTTAATATATTCATATTCTATATTTATATGTATGCATATATATACAGAACATACCATATGTATATATATACTTATACGTGTGTATTATTTATAAATGTGTTGTATATTAAGTGTCTATATATGAATACGCACACAAACACAGCTATATTACTCACTGGTAGATAGGTGACTTTGTGAAAAAGAACAGTGCTTTCTGAGTTATGCAGATTCGCTTTTTTGGACCATTTTTATTGTTTTCTCTAAAGGGCGGTCCTACAGAGTGGTCAAGGACAGGAAGAGGAAGTAAAATTAAAACTGTTTGTTACTATATTATCACCTCTATTTAGTTTACTTTTTGCATGATCCAGGGCCTTTTTGTTCAGGCCTAACCCTAAAAATGGAAAAAGGCTGATTTGGAGATTTTATCTTTTTACTTTTTTGTTTTTCAGTTAGATTACTAATATCACTTCTTCAAGAAGCAGAGCAATACAGACATTTGTATGTATAGACACAAATTAGTGAGAAGGGTACATACATTACAAAGATTAATTTGACTCTGCAGGATGTAGGGAGTAAGATGAGAGCAGAGGTATCTGTGAAGATGCTCATTCTGTCTTCTACCAAATGATGGTTCAGTCTTCTTTCATCTGTGACTTCATCCGGCTCCTAGTCTTTCCCATAACCCCTTCTCCAGTCCTCACCCTTAGTGACTTCAATGTTCAGTTCACGACTCTTATTATGTCTTTCATCCAAAGTTACAAACCTCTTATGTCCTCTATCTCCAGTCTACCTCAATCACCTACAGGCAGTTTCTTCTACATTCTCCTCAACTCTTCCAGACTATAGTATAAGAACAAATGTTGGAGGGTGATTTATGGTCAGGAACTAGCAACACTAGGATAGCAAAAGGTCAAGGGAAGCAGGGACTCAAGAATAGGGAAAAGTGTTTTGTCAAAATGACTATGGCCAGAAATGATGGACTGGGAAGAAAGGAAAAATAGAAAGATCAGATGTCACAGTGAGCCCTGAAGAGCACATTCAGGGAGATTTGGTTGTGGGGGAGGGAGTTGTAGAAGCATAGATTGTGATCTGAGAGGGGAATTTGAAAGTTTGGAATCTTGGAGGAAAAGCAGTTTTCAATGAGGATTAGATCTAAAATGTAACCCTGGGTCACATACCTTAAATCCCAGGAAAATTGAAATACCTGTGATTCCCAAAACACAACACAGACTGTCAACCCCATGCTTCTGGTCATACTGCCCTCCCCACCTAAAATACCTCTTCATATGATCTGCACAATCTAGGAACACAATATATGAAGTTGTTGAGTTGGATTGGATCCTTTAGTACACACATTTCCACAGAACCAAATGCTCTCTTTTAAACTTCAAGAATAGACCTTATGACATTCACCTCTAAATATGTCAGGCCTAGTTTATATGAGAGTGTATCACAACATGTCTATTAATAAAACAAACATATTCCATCTTGTCTAAGCTAGTAATTCATGGAATTCACAAAGCATTGCATCACATATGGTGACTTGTTAAGGATGGTTTATTTTCAAAACATCAATTCAGAATTATTTAGTTTCCCATGAGTTGAATTTTACAATGAAAGTTAACCCATAGCACCTGTAGTGACATATTTGTATGATTAAATGTCCGTTTCTTTCATAGTGATATACAGGGATAGTTCTGCTTGATTGCATATGTGGCTTCTGATAGACACAGAAATATATATACATATACAGATATATATTCTGAAAATGACAGCGATATTTTATCATCTGAGTCAATGCAGTAAATATTATATCTATTCTATCTATATATCTGTCTGTCTATTTATCTGTCTTTGGGGAGAAAGACAGAAAGACAAAGAGGAAATTCTGAATTGTCTACTTTGAAGAAATATAGTCTATCCATAGTTATATTAAATTCTCAGATGATTCAAATGAAATATGTTCTGGTCAGAGATTATATACTCAAAATAAATAAATACTTTGAGACAGGTATTCACCTATTTCATACCCTTGAATTCAATAATTTATAAATTACTTAGTCTTGAACTTAAGACTTTCCATGGTCTTTTTCTAACTCACCTTATTAAACTTCTATCCCTCTACTCACAAATTTCAGGTTCTTCCAAACTAGCCTACATGCGATTCTGCAAACACAACCCACTGTTGTTGCTGTTGTCACTGTCCTTCATTCTTGAAGAGGACCAAAGTGACATCACTATGCTACAGTTTCAATGTGTCCAACTATGGCTGATCAGAACAATATGAGCTCAGAATGCTCTACCACAGGTCAGGCACAAACGGTCTTTGGGAACATTTGGGATGGATTCTCTAAATTTGAACATCCTGTATTTCCTTTGAGCTGTTTCAATTCTGCTTTGCTCATAGAGCACAGCACTTTCTCTGATGATGGCACATCATACTGAGCAGTACTGTGCCAGTGTCTCCCATATGACACAATCAATTCCAAAGTTCTTTAGAGACCTTGGGAGTGTCCTTGGATCGTTTCTTCTTACCACCGTGTGAATGCTTGCCCTGTGTGAGTTCTCCATGAAACAGTCTTTTTGGCAAGCGTACATTTTGCATTCAAAAAACATGGCCAGTCCATTGGAGTTGCACCACTTGAAGCAGTTTGAACGCTTGGCAGTTTAGTTTGTGTAAGGACCTCAGTGTCTGGTACCTTATCCTTCCAGGTGATCTTCAGAATCTTCTTAAGACAATTCAAAAGGAAGCAATTCTGTTTCCTGGCATGGCACTGATATGTTGTCCAGGTTTCACAGGCATACAACAATGAGGTCAGCACAATGGCTCTGTAGACCTTTGGTTCAGTAATCAGTCTAAGACTTCTTCTCTCTCATACTTTTCTTCGGAGTCTCCCAAACACTGAGCTAGCTCTGGCAACGCGTATGTCAACCTCACTATCAATGTGTACATCCCTAGAAAGTAGGCTACCAAGGTAAGTGAACTTATCCACAGCATTCAAGACTTCTCCATTTGCTGTAACCAGTGGTTCCACATATGGACGGTGTGGTAGTGGCTGATGGATCTACATATGGACAGTGTGGTAGTGGCTGATGGATCACCTGTGTTTTCTTGGTGTTAATTGTTAGGCCAAAATCAGCACAAGCAGCAGAGAACTGAGCCATACTTTGTTGCATCTCAGCTTCAGAGACTGCATTGAGTGCACAATCACCTGCAAACAGAAAATCACGCACCAATGCTCCCTCTACTTGGCTTGTAGCCTTTTCAAGGTGAAAAATTTACCATCAGTATGGTAGCTGGCTTTGATGCCTTGTTCATACTCATTGAAAGCATTTGACAACATGGCTGAAAACATCATGCTAAAATGTGCACGTGGGAGCAGGCACATAGCCTTGTTTCACTCCACTGGTGACTATGAAAGCACAAGAGCATTGTCCATTATCTAGAAGCATGCCATCATGAAATTGATGTACAATGCTGATGAACTTCTCCAGGCAACCAAATTTTGACATAATTTTCCATAAGCCCCCACAAGTGACAGTATTAAAGGCCTTGATCAGATCTACAGATGTTGTGTACAGACTTCTATTCTGCTTCTGGCATTTCCCCTGGAGTGGTGGGCCAGCAAACACCATATCGACCATTCCTCAGCCTTTCCTGAAGCCACACAGGCTCTCAGGTAGATGACCATCTTCCAGATGAACGATCAGCCTATGAAGGAGGACTCTGGCAAGAATCTTTCCAGCAATGAATAAGAGAGACATCTCCCCCCCCCCGTGATTGTCACAGAACAATCTGCTTTATAGAGATGAACAAACACAACCCATACTTCCCCACTCTCCCCATAGCTCTCACTTCCACTGAAATACCTCTTTCCTTGGGAAGAAGGAACTAGGCTTTCTATTATGCAGTCAATTAGTACAGAACAGAAACAAGAGATAGACTGTAAAAGAACAGAGATGGATGATGGAATGCTGTCGTGCAAAGGAAATAGCAAGTAGACCCTGTTGGTGGTATGGTGCTTAAAGGACAGTGGCAATCCTAGAAAGTTATGTTGGAGCTAGATTGTGAAGGACTTTAAATGTGAAACAAGAGAGTTTTAACTTTATCCTAGAGGTGATTGAGAGCCACTAGAACTTCTTGAATGGGGGAGTGGTATAATCAGAACTCTGCTTTATGAATATTAATGTGGAAGCTGTGCAGAGGATGGGAGAGGAAGATATTAGAAGCAGGTAAAAATTAGGAGACTATTGCAGGTAATAAGGTGAAAAGTAAGAGGCAAGAGGGAATAAGAACATGAATTTGAATGATGGTCATATGAGTGAACATATAGGGGAAAATTAAAGATTTTATTTTGGAACTAGACCTGAAATTTTATGAAAATAAAGAAATTATATTGAGGAAACTCCCTTTACAGATGCCAACTAGGGTCTTCCCTCCACAGTGTAGTCTTCAAGAATTGCCTCAGGTGAGATGAATTGACTTGTGTAGGGTTACACAGTTAGAACATGTCAGGGTTGTGACTTGACCCCATACCTTTTTGACTCTGAGACTGGATGTCTATCCATCATGGAATGATAACTCTTCAGAAATGATACAGGAGTAAAATTGAGAAGACTTTATAAATAATTGCATACGAGAAAGAAGGTGAAAGAGAAAATGGCCTTTAACATTCTGGCTCTAAATTTATGATTTGCATAGCATTAAAGATGACCACAGCCAAGAAACTAGGTTGAAATTAAGTTAAATCTACTTCTCAAAGCAACTATAATAAAGTACAGGAAACACCATGAAATTGAGTTCCCTTTGCCCTATATCTTAGTGGCAAGTTAATTGTGCTGGCATTTGCACTTTTTTCCTCCACCTATAGCTGAATTAAGATTCCTTAATTACACAGTTCAAATTCAGTATTCTCCTAAGATATATAATTATATAATTCTGTATTTCAAAAGATCTTTTATATCATTAGTGTAAGCATACCCTCTACACATGCAACTTGCTGTTCCATGAACTGTGGCAAGTAAAAGCACAAAAAAATCCATATTTATGTCTGTTTTGTGATAAATCACTCTAAACTTAGTCTAGTTTTCATCTGGCAATCTATCTCTATGATCTTACTCAAGCCTTTCCAGCTTGATGAGTGCTTTTAGGGCCTGTGCTGTTCTGGCATAATCTTCAAGAACCCCACAGAACTCTATACCATGGTGAGGCATCATAGATTTGAATGGGGGAAGTGTGTATGTTAAAACTATTTGCTACAAGTCTCTTGGAAAAGCAGTGGAGCTACCTTTATGCTTAAGCATTTTTCAAATTTGACAGAATAAAAATTGTTATATTCTTATTATCTACACAACAAAAGGAGGCACTTTCTGTTTTCCCAAAGATAAAGTATTTCATGTTTGATTATTTCATTTTTTGTACTGAATTATTAAGACTCTAAATTTACTTTCTTTGAGGGAGGGGCGATAATGCATTTGACAATTTAAAAGTGTGAATTATATTCATGACTATTCAAATTAAAACTTATATTATGTGGTAGCCAGCATTCTTCTCAACCAATTTTTACCTTCCCTTACCTCTAAGTAAATCAACATTTGTTGCTTAAGAGGTCACCCCAAAATGAGCTTGGGAAATATATTTCCCCTTGAGACATATAATTAATTACTATTGTTTCCCCAGAAAGAGTTCACTCTCAGATTGTTTATTTTCTAGTGGCAGTGATGAGCTGACTGGGAAAATGAAACACTTCAGTTTAATTACCAGTTGCAATTACAGCTTTTGAATAGGTCCTTCATCTTATACTCTTTTTATAATTGTTTCTTCTCATAATATAATACATAGTTATATCTGCTGCCTTTCAAAAGCCTGACAATGGTTTACCACTTTTCAGACAAAATGAATACAAGATGATTCTAAGATGCACAATTTAAAAATGTGAGAAGCCCATATGATCCCATAGAAGCTTTTAGCTTTTTTAGACTTTCAGCTGGAGAATATCATGAGGAAGGGAAAAGTGCAGGAAAATTAATTCAGCTCTTGCACTAACTTTGCACTTTTTGTGTTTTGATGTCTATAGCACTATTTTCTTGCAATTTTATTCATACATAAAGACAGTAAAGTAGTCAATAAAAGCACTGGCAAAAAAACAATGATATTCAGCATTTTGGAAGTAGACCGAGCCCAAACAAGGACTCAATTTCATTTTCATTAACACTTTGAATGCCAGGAAATACAGTGCTTTAATATGCTGTAAAAACAAGGAAAAGACTAAAATCAATCAATCTATCTATCTATCATCTTCCATTATTTTTTAAGGGAACTTAGCCTTTCTTTTGACTGGATCTAGATAAATCCATTTCTCCTACTAGGAATTCTCTCATTTCCTACTCATTCCCCATTTCTGGAATCCTAAGGAAAATTTGGGGGCTAAAAATTGGCTTCCTACACATTTATGATACCAGAGGTGAGACATCAATCAGATGAGTCCCTCTGTGTTTTGTTTTTCCCCCCACTTTCTGAAGTGAACTTTAGGATGAAACTCAGGCTTACACACAGCAAGCAAGGGGGAGTGACAAGAGTCTGGAGTAACCTGGGTCAAGAGGGTCACCTTTCACTAGGACATACTGTTAGGCCCTGAAAATCCTCTCCTCCAGTGTCCTCCATAGCCTCACTGCCTAATCCAAGGACATATCCTTCTGTTCTAGAGATACATTTATATACCTGCCTCTTTCGTGAGTGTGATCCACAGATCTTGATCCCTCTTCTCCTTTTGCTGCTTTGCCTCATCCCCCACCTCCTATCTAATGGATGTGTCAAGTTAAACTCCTCTCCTTTGCTAAAATTTGCCAAGCAAATTCCCACTACTTTAAGATCATTACACTGAATGGTTCATTCTTCTGTGGCAATCTCTAAGTCCCACAGAGGCCACTGGCACTGATGGGATGCTTGTGCTTGGACCCTAATTCTAACAGCCTCTGCTTGGGTGCCTGTGCCTGAACCCCAATTCCAAAACCGCATCCAGTTCTAAAACACATTCTGTCCCAGGCAGTTTCTCTCTAGCTAAAGGGGAGCCTGTCTCAGCTTATCTCTTCTCCTTCCTCAGTAAGCAGCTATGCCTATCTATAGACCGATTCCCCAATGCTGATAATTGACTGCACAATGAGTCATGACCATATTTGCTAATTGACCTTCTAATATGTATCCTAGACATAGTATTTTGTCTAACAAGACATTAGATGATACATCTATGCGTAGAGGTTGCTTATTAGCCCTGACCGATAGTTAACTTAGTGACTTTTCAAAGAAAAAACTACACCCCCTAGTAACCTCACATTGGGCTATTTCCCAGTGAACTCTGGGTAATATGCCTGTGCAGTAGATATAAAAAGTGCATGTTCCTTTAAGAACTGACCACCTTAACCACTACCTTATACCACCCCAAAACATCTAATTGATATGTTTCACCCCTAAATCTCTTACAAAAGCTCTCCCTGCACTCCTCTAAGGTTGCAGGTTCCCTAAGAACTCGTGCCCACTGCAAACCATAATAAATCTTTGCCAACTTGACTTAAAGAATGCTTGAGATCGTGAATTCATTCCAGATGGCCCCAACCTTCACGAGTCCTTGAGGGGCACTCCCCCTCAGCCGGGAGCTCCAGACCTGGGAACTTTGGTTGGAGGATTTCTGTATCCCGGGTATTTTTCCCACTCAACAGTATGATTAATTTGCCAAATAATCAATCATTAAACATTAAATACCTGCTTTGTCAGGAATTATGCTAGGTGCCGGGGACAAAAATACAAAGCATCAAACAATTGTCATTTATATTAAAGACTGATCATAATGCTCATTTCTACATTATAATCTAATATTTATGTATAGCATATATCATATTATCTTTCTAGGCATTTATTCATACATACTTAGAGATAATTCTAATTGGATCGACTTTGACTCTAAAATATCTGAAACTATTGATGTCTTCCACTTTCCTAGCCCTATCTAATGTAAGTAAAATAAACTCATTTTCTCAGCATCATAATACCTTTTTCAAATTCTGCTTTTGTGTTGCCAAAGTTCTGAATTATGCTGTTCCCAAGGAGGAAGGTTAGAGATGGCCCACTAGCTAGACAGTCTTAAGAGAGATATATGAATAATCATGATCACTGTGTAGTGCCACGAATTCAATCTTCATTATGCATTAAATGTAACCAGAAAGAAACAGCAGCTTATTAATGCTCTCATGCATAATACAACAACTCAGAGGGTATTAGTTTAGGGAAATAAACTCCCCTCTGGGTTTATAGTAAAAGCTCTTACAACTGAACACAGTTGTGATAGAGGAGAGGAGGAGAACAATCCTGTTTAGTCTTCTTTTCTGAAAACATAATTTGGGTGTCTCTCTCTCTTTCTCTCTGTCTCTCTCTGTCTCTCTGTCTATGTCTCTCTCTGTCTATGTCTCTCTCTCTCTCTCTCTCTCTCTCTCTCTCTCTCTCTCTCTCTCTCTCTCTCATTATTGTCTAATTGACTTCATCTTGGAGCAGCTAAGTGGTGCATTGGATAGAGCATTAGGCCTGCAGTCAGAAAGATCTGAGCTCAAATCTGGCCTCAGACACTTGCTAGCTGTTTGACTATGGACAAGTCACAACTCTGTTTGCCTTGTTCTTCGTCTGTAAAATGAGCTGGAGTAAAAAAATGTGTCTTTGCCAAGCAGACTCAGACATGACTGAAAATGACTAAATTATTGACTCCACAATCATAAATTTAGATTGGCTCTTTTAATCCAGCATTCACGAACTGTATTTTGTTTTGAGGGAGGAAGGCAGGGCAACTGGCGTTAAGTGACTTGCCCAAGGTCGCACAGCTAGTAAGTGTGTCAAGTGTCTGAGGCTGGATATGAACTCAGGTCTTCCAGACTCCGGGGCTGGTGCTCCACTCACTGATCCACCTAGCTGCCCCAACACAAACACAATATTAATGTCTTAATCGCTTATATGTTGTATACTGCCATGAAAGTCCTACTGTAATGCTTTCTTGTATTTTGGAAGTGATTCATGGTTTCTGAAGGCTATGTCAAACAATCAAAAGCTGTGAGAACTCATAGAAAGCTGAACAGACTACATGCATGGGTTTTCAACATTTTTCTGTTCTGAACATTTTTCTGTTGTCTGAGGATCGACCTAAATTCTCAACATGATCATTAACAGCCATAGTGACTGACAAAGACAGACTACTAAAACAGGAGAGAGAAAATCTATACCAACCAAATTATGGATTTAAAAAAAATATATTGAACTACAAACATAAATATCTAGATTTTTATAATTTTAAAAATACTTGCTAATATGTTAATTTAAATGAGACAATGAAAATACCACTATATCTATTTTTTTAGACCATAGGTTCTTTACCTACTTGGTAAAATAACTTTGACAGTATTATGAAATCTAAAGATCTCTTTTCAGTATAATGTTTTTAAATGCATAAAAGAAAATAGATCAGATTATGAAGGAAACCAGTTATGTTGAAATACAGTTATCAATTTTTTTTTTAAAGTTCAAGGACCCAAGGTTAAGAACCCTCTGCTTTACATGCAAAAATTGAGGATCATGGAAATTAAACGACTTGCATAAACTCATATATTTAGATCAAAATTTGAACTTAAGCCACATTCAAGTACTTCCTCCACTGTACTATCAATGTTAAAATGACTCTCCGTATAGACTAGATACATGTAGGGCTAAGTCTATATGTGTGAAATATCTGCATTGTTGAAGCTGTTTCTTACTTCAGATTGTAAAATGAACTTTGATATACCCAGATACTTCGAGACAAAGTATATTTCTGACTTCAATTATGCAAATCTTTTGCATACATAGATTCATTTGGATTAAATTCTAAAGAGAGATGAGTGAAATATTTTTATCTACTTCAATCACACTCAAAAAAAAGAAGATATTCAACTGTTCTATTTCAGAAATAGCACAATATTTGGAGTCAGAGAACCTGGGTTCAAATCTGCTTGTCTGAATTTGGGAAAAGCAAAGTACTTTTTCTCTCTGTGCCTCGGATTTGTTCATCTGAAAAACTGAGGGGGTACTAGATAGCTGTTATATTAGTGCCAGGAATAATAGTTTACTGACTTAAGTGAATCTGCCTAAATTACAATTATGGAATAATTTAACCTTGATCAATGCATGATTCTAAAATTTATGACTATGACCCAATGATTACAGGAAAGAGAGGAAAAAAAAACTGATAAGTTGGTTAATGAATTAAATGCTATAAAAAATACAAGCCTGTAGGCAGAAATCTCATTTTAAAAGAATCTGCAATGATTTAGCAAAGCTTAATATTTGGCTAATTGAATGGAAATGTCAAATTAAAAACAAAATGACAAAAGCTTTTTTACTATATGCTTTGCTGCATTGTGTGCTTTTGCTGGCAAGCATCTCAAAGAGATGCTAGATATACAATGACAAAACCACTTAGCTTAGCTAACCAAATTTAAATATGCTCTTTATGGTAAACTGTCCCACTGTAATATATAATCATGTGAAATAGAGTCTGTCCTCCTCCATCTTCTCCTCATTATTCTTCACCAGCTTCTCAACCCCCACATGCCTTATTTACTGCTTGTGATGTACTTAGAAGATGATAGATGTACTTTTAGAAGAAGGGTGAGGGGTACAAAGCACAATAAAACTAGTAATTTTTTGACAGTAGAGAAATCTCAAAGAATATAAATATTTCAAGAGGAAATCAGGCAGACAGAAAGGCAGGGAAGTCATCATCAGTGCCTTGAGTGGCCTCAACGTGCCTACCGCTTTTCTGCAGAATGGAATATTCAGAAGACCTGGTCCCTATACAAATTATTCTTGCAGCCAACTCTCAGTTATTGTCAATGACAAGGTGAGTAGTTTGTGGTCTGTGAACAGGGCTATAGATTCAAATGTAAAATGGATCCTAAGACCTGGAGACAAAAGATATTCTTTATTTAAACTTTCAAAAGGTACCACACCAAAGCCTATCACCAGGGGATTAAAGATATATTTTATGTTGTACTGAAAAGTGACAAAGTCAGAAAAGAGAAACAAGAGTAAAATAGACATATTCTGATTGAATACTTTTCAAAATTAAAAACCCTTAAGAATTAAAGTCCCCCAAACATCAGAGACATTAAACAACATATGAATCACTTCCATAGACTATGAATCAATAAGAGGCAATGAATAATTAAAAAAGAAAAATTTCATAAATGACACAACCCATTTCCAGGTACAACAAAAGAAGAAATTTATATTGTACTTCAAGGTAGAGTCAAACAGTTGTGTGACACTCATATCTAGCATTGTGATTATACCAGTAATTAAAAAATATTAAACTTTTAAAATCACGAGACAGCATGACCAAGAAACAAAAGTGTAAATAAAATTTCTAAAAGTTGTACCTGGAGTTGGGAAGGTGAAACATAGTTTAACAGTTATAGCACAATTTTCTCAAAATTTTGCGTGATAATTATGCTTTCCCATGAGAAGACTGTGATGATAAACATCCATCTCATTCAATTCGATAAACTTTTATTAAGCAACTATTATGTACAAGTCACTGTTAAATGCTGGATATACAATGACAAAACCAAAATATTCCCTGCCCTTGGGGATGTTATATTCTATTGACAATAACATGAAATATACCTCATTTCTCAGGGCAAAATTTAATGTAAATGAAATTAAAAGGGTTGAAGCCAACAAGAATAATAAAGTAGTATTTTGTTTTAGGGATGCTAAGAAGGAATATTTTAAAAGTCTAGTTATTCTAATGATCGTAACTATAATGGTAAGAAAACAACTTAAAAATAACCTGCTTCTATTTTAAGTCGATAACAAGTTTGGAAAAAAAGGTATCTATGTTTCACTTTCTGGGAAGTTATCTGCTCCACTTTTATTAGAAAGAGTAAAATACAAAAAAAGAACATTTTTAAATAACATAAAAAATAAAAAAAATAAAGGAAATACAAAACTACGCTAAAATTGCTTTTTAAAGTTATAAGATTTGTGCTAGGGACAGTACAAATTCAGGTGTCTAACTCACAGTGAGTAAAACAATTAATAATAATGATGGCCATGCTTTATTAAGAAAAAGTGTAAAAATTACATTCAATATGTAATCTTCTGTTAAACCTGATGTTCATGTCCCATCACATGAAAATCATCTGGGTTCTCAAGAGTTATGCCAATAAAGTACACACTCTGGAAGGTCCTATAAAATTTTAAAGGCTTGCAGTATCAGGTAAGATAATATGTATAAAACTTAAAGCTCTAAATAGATGATGGTGATGATGATTTTTATTATTATGGAATGCACTAGTGAAGAACTACAGGCTTGCCAATGAAGGATGTGCTTCACTAGGTTTAGAGACACTTCCTACAAGTCTGGCAATAAGGTGATGATTTTTTTTTTCTCCCACAACTCACCAAAACTCTCCACTAAATTCTTAATTATCATCAATGGAGAGAATACCTGTACCAGTGAAATACTGGAATTCCTGATAGTTCACATTTCTATAATACTTCATTGTTATTGTCATTATTACAGAAATTGTGGAAGAACATTAAAAACTTCCTTTTCAGTTTCTCTAGAAATATCTCCTGATAATATTACCTGCTCTAACAACTCTGTTTCCAGATTTCCTTGTTTGAAGGTGGGTTCGGTGGATAACAATAGGCCATCCTTAAGGAAATGCTTTAAAGTTGGAAATGAACTTGTTACCAAAACATTCCTTTAGTCTAGGACAAGATAATAATAAGATAATTGCCTTTCCCACCTCTGAGGTGATTGAGCTATTGTTATATCTAAGGGCAATCTCCTTTCTGCCATCCCCAGAAGTGATTGGAAGCAGCTGGAACCAACCCATCTCTACTGAGAAAGGATTAAGATATTTATGGCAAGTAAGAGGTTCCTTTGATTTGACAAAGAACTGAATAGTGACTACTATTTTAAAATGCTATCTCCAAAATATATTTCCACAAATCGTGTTTTTCCCTTACTCAATATTCCTGTAAAAATTATCTTAAATTGTGTTGGGAAAATGAATCATGTCCAAAGTCATGGAGCATTTTGTCACTTTGGGCATTTTTCTCTCTAGGCTAGAAATCGTTTGGCTATTAGATTAATGATAAATCATATAAAGTTGTTTCTGGCAGATTTGTGCTTAAATTGTCAAATACTATATTGCTATTGTTCCTTCAACTTACAATTCTTCTAAATAATACGTATTATTTACTGATTTGAACACTTTGAACAGATGGATAAAATACCTAACTTTTTTCTTTGTAGTCGAATAAAAGTATTGAGATGTAAGCTCATCTTGCATAGGCTCATTGAAAACATCCTCAGTACAAGTGCCATAGCTGACAGGATGGTGGAAATGATATGTACCTCATCCTGCTCCCTGACTTTTATTATTTCTGGTAGGTCTCCTTTATTGAAAGCTTTATGTTGTTACCTTAAGCTTTATCTGGGATAGTACTATATAGTAAAAAAACATTCTTCATTTTTTAGGCCTAGTTTTATGCCTGAGGAATTGTGAGCAATAAGTTGGCCTATGATAATGGTCCAGTTCAAATTCAGACTATTGTTTAATTTTTCAAGGGTATATGAGTTCTCTACTTATGATATGAAGATTAATAACCTGTCAATTCTTGAAAAATAGAGAACTTCCAATAGATTATTTTAGCCATCATGTAATGTCTTGCTAGGTATTCAGCAGACACATTTTTTTTTGCAACCTGAAGAATATATCACAGACTTTCTAACATTTCCTTGTATAATCTGAATTGTTCTCTAAGTTTCAGCTCTTTAAGGATAATCATTTTAACTTCAGGTGGTGATGATCTGGTCCTTGGTTGTCATTATAAACCTTTCTATTTCCATAGAAATATCCAGATGAAACAGCCATTTGTTTGATTATATGTTGTGGATGGCTTGTCCATTGGTAGCCTTTTGATTCAAATCTGGGATCTTAACCACACAGCTTCCATTAAAAACTAAGCAGCTTTTGGTTACATTCAACAGATCTATTAGCATATGCCTGTTGAAAGTCTTAAATATTGCTTGGTGAGTGATACATAAGTGTTCCAAAAATCTTCATATAGAATTTTAATCTGTTTTGAGAGATATATTAATCATCCAAAAACATCTTTCATTATGTGAGAAATGGTAGAAGCAATTTTGTTTCCACAGAGTTGAAAGCATCTCCCACACCCCCCTCCCCACCAACAAAAGCTTTAGCAGAATGTAAGTCAGAGGACTGATTATTACCAGTTCTAATCAGAGCTGTGATCTAGCAGTTCTGGTCAGGTGAAAGTTTAAAGGCTTGTGCACATGCTTAAACGAGCCATTTGAGGAGGGCTCATATGACTTAGGCAGTCAGGGGGTTACATCTGGCCAATGAAGAGCCTGAAGGGACATCCAAATTGAGAGTCAATAAAAGTACTGGCGTCTTGTCTGAGTCCTCATACTCCCTTGTACGCTGTTCAAGGGATGCATTTATTCATAACAAGTAAATAAAAAGTATAATTAAAACCTTCCTGGCTTCCCAACAAGTATTGTTTATTCCTAGACAAGGTGCAAATATTTGTAACAGGATGATTTAAAAAAAAACTAAATTGAAATGCAGGTAAAAAATTATTATTCAAACAAGTTTATGGGTTAAGGGTTAAGAACCTCTGGCCTAGATGCTTTCAGAAGTATCTTATAACTAATTATTATGATTTTATGATAGTTTTAGAATCTGTACTAATTGCACTTTCCAGAGAGAGGAAAAGTATGGGTAAGATCTTAAAATGGTTGCTTCTGGATGGCTAGGGCTAAGATGAAGGCCTATTCACCTGTTGAAAGGGATGAATAAAGGAGAAGCCACTGAAGACAGTTAGTCTTTTTCATCAACATTATCTTCCACACAATAATAAATAGAGCCACTTTGGGCTATTAGATGGAGACTTAAGCCCTATGTTTTACACTGGTTAAAAATACAGGATAAAACTAAGTAGCACCAGGCAGAAAACCAAACTAAAAGCAAATCTTATCCTAGGCATAGCTTTGGTTAACATTCCTCAGGAAATGTATAACAAAGCTCAAAAAAGAACCAGAGATGGAGTGGCTTCTTTATGAGAAATGATGGAAAAGAGTAGGCCTATTCAGTCTGGAAAGTGACAGTTAAAGCAAGATATGGCTGAAATCTATGAAAGCATGTGAGGAGTATGGTCAACTTGAATGTGAAGGGATACTACCATTACAAAATATTCTATGGTGCCGCTGTCAGATTCAGGAAACTGGAAGATGGTCTAGTGAGATGAATCAATATGATGTTTCTTTAATTCTTACAAGAGATTATGTTGCCTAAAAGCAATCTTCTCTTATCAGAGGGAGAACTTCAATATACTAATATTAGCATATCTCAACATAGCATATCTATCTCACTCAATAATTCAGATCTATTTTCTGTCCTTAAAAATATTATCCATGGCATTTCTAGGGAGGATATATTTTCTTAAGTACAATAAGTAGGATATCTAAAGCAGAATGCAATTGGGAAAGTGTTCCATTATTCTCTCTGCACATATTTTTACTTAGATTTTTGAGGACATAGATTTTCTAACTAACTCTTAACAGACCTAATTATATTTTCATAATTGTGTTTGCCTATTTTTAAAATATTTCATTTAAACTGTCATAGAAAATGTTTCCTAATCAATATAACTTTCATATGATTTATGTGATAAAAATGGATTGTGGATGATCCTGGGAGTAGGGTATGCTCTGATTTGTTTTTCCAGTAATTGTCATGGATATGCTTTTATCCATCCATGCCCTCATTCCTTGTCTCTCTTACGGCCAACAGCATGAGTCTGTGAAATAGTAGTTTGAGTTAGGGGGGCCGTCTGCCATGACAAAAAGTAAAGGGAAGTTGGAGAGGACATGAAGACATTAAATACCTGGAAAAAGGGGCAACATCTTGGTAGACAGTATAATCTAGTGCACAGTGTTGGACTTCTTGACAAAGTCAGGAGGGTCCAAAGACAAATTGTCTACATCCATATTAATTTTGCAGGGAAATCTCTGCTGGTAGCAATAGTTCCTAGTTCAGAACTGGGTACTGGAGTCTCAGGACACCTTAAAGTTGATAGGGAACTTTATTTTCAACAACCCTGTGTCATAGTAGGTAAGATGAATATTATCTCTTCCATTTTCCAGAGAAGGAGACTGAGGCTCAGGGATGTTAAGCAGATCAATTGTGATAAATCAGCTGTAAGTGGCAAAGCTTAGAATTGAATTCAGATAATCAAGACAGCTAGCATTTACACAGCACTTTAAATTCTACAGCTATTACTATCTCGTCTTACCCTTAGACCAACTCTGACAGGCAGTGCTATTATCATCCCCATTCTACATATGAAGAAATCGAGGCAGACTGATCATAAAATAACTTGTCCAGGGTAACACAACTAGAGAGTATCAGCAGCTGTATTTGAACCGAGATACTCCTTATTCCAGTCCAGGGTTCTAATTGCTGTGCCACCATGACCAGTATATAAACTCAGACTCAAATAGAGTGGTCAAATAAGTCAAACTCAAATAGAATTGAGGGACACTAAACTATACATAAGGATCTCTATGGGGTACATATTGACTTGGTTTTAAAATGTAATATCTAAATTTTACTGTATTTTTATTTCTTTTGTTCAATATTCCCGAATTACATTTTAATCTAGCTCAGGTAACACTTGGGAATGTGGGCCCACAACAGCATGCTGAACACCTTTATATGATATTCTCCCCAACTGGCCAGTGGCTTCCTTGATGTATCTGATGGTGACTTCTACCACAGCAGACCTGAATTTTATTTTTCGCTCTATCTTATTCTAACTTGTACCTTAGTCAACTCACTGGAGCTCTTAGAACTTCAATTTCTTCATGAGTAAAGTGAAAACATTAGCTCACTTGACTATTCTCCAAACTGTTACGAGGCTCAAATAAGATAGCGACCTCACTTTGAAAACTCTAAAGTGATGCAAAAAGAGTCATTGTAACAGCTATGTCTGCAGTTCAGAAACCTATACTTCACCCCACTGCCACTCCTTTTCATAGATTATTCTTGCTGTGATTTGAAGAGTTGTGGCTTTTGAAAGAATGATTTATAAATGAAGTATTGCTAGAAAATGCATTTTTAAAAAAAGGAATTAGTAACTGCCTTAAATTTCTCATTTCTTTTCAAGTCTTGTAAAAAGCCTTAGAAGATTTGGATGACTGAACTGCCTTTAAAACTGGGGAGATGTTTAGGTCATTTAAGGTTCTTTTTATCTATGCCCGGACCTGCCTGCCACCAACTTCTCACACTTCCAATTCATTCTGAACATGGCTACCCCCCACCCCAAGCTGGGGCCTTGCCACACAACTCCTTCGGCATCTCTGATCACTACTCAATTTATATACTGTGCCAATGTTTGCCTCTCCTTTGCTGGCTCAACTTGCCAGTTTGGGGGTAGAGTAAGGTCTGACTCACTATGTCCCAGGGGTGGGGACCTGTGATCTCAAAGCCACAAAGGCCCTCTAGGTCCTTGGGTGCGGCCTTTTGACCAAGTCCAAATTTTACAGAACAAATCCTTTTATTAAGAGGATTTGTTCTGTGAAGTTTGGATTCAGATAAAGGGCTGCACTTGAGGACCTGGAGGGCCACATGTGGCATCAAGGCCACAGGTCCTCCACTCCTGATATGGCCCTGACATGGCCTTATCACATAATGCTCTCTCCCAGTCCCTGAGGCCTAAATTACAATTTATCTAAGCACGAGTTAATTTGGAGTAACAGAATCTTCTCTAATTTAATAACTGTGTAACCTTAGGCAAGTCAGCTAGCTTCTCTGAAGCTAAGTTTCTTCATCTGTAGAAGACCCTTCCCAGGCCTAACTCTATGATTTTGAGTAGCTCATTTACTAGCTGTCTGCTGGTTACAATTCTTCTGTGTTTCCCAATAAATACTGTGCCCATCAGGCAGACTGGTAATATCTTGTATCTGAGTAGATTCAGAGACCCAAACAAGTACAACTGAAGCAAACTCCTTGCATCCTCTTCCTGACTCATTCTAGTAGTTTGAAAATAAAAACAAAAGTTGAACACATGTACACACACAAATAGGAAGCTGAATTTAGAGGAAAACAGTTATTTTTTAAACTTATTTCAAATGGATCTAGGATTATAGACTCTTAAAAGAGTTAAAAATATTGAGAAATGGAGGTAATTTGAAAACAAAAGATGTAGTACATTTAAAAATAAATTAAAGAATGCTTTAAAACCATCTAGTCTAGAGCCTGGATTCCTTTGTGTAACATTCCTAACAAGCTGGCAATCATCTTGCTTCTATTCGAACACTCACAATGAAAACCTGAAGTTCGCACATTCAATTTTTAAATAACTCTAGCAGTTATGAAGACCTTCCACATAATGAATTAAAATAGACTTCTCTGTAATGTTATGTTCTTCCAAAGTTGATTTGTTTATAGATAACCATCATAAATAATCTGTTTGTTTCACTAAGATATATGCGTGTTTCATTCATCCACGTTTCTCTGTTTAATTATTGTCCACTATTAGAATGATTATTTTTCCAGCTTACTAAAAGTGAGAGGTTTCTGCCTCTGTATATTTTGCATTTAAAAATCTAATTTATTTAAAGAAACATTTAGATACATTTTCTTGAAGATATAGGCTTTGGATTCCAAATATCTAGTTGAAACCCTAAAAAAGCAATGACAACCTACATTAGGAATCAGCATATTTTGTTCCTTGTGATGCTAAGCATATGAATGTTGAGAAATAGGCAATTATATAGTTATTTGAGTTTTCATCTAGATCTATAGTTATAGCCACAGTACATGTTTTGAATTGGAGAGTTACCAAAATATCTTTTTCTTACTCTGATGTTACAATTTAATCTCAAACATTGCTGGAAGCCTGAATAGCATATTCGGGAAACATACAGAATAATTCAGATCAATGTCAACTTGCTCTCCACTCAGTAGAAAATGAAGTCCTATCTAAAACAAGTATACTTTTCAGCATAATTCAACAGAAGTTTTAATATTCTGAATAAAATGATTCAGACATAGGGTTATGTCTGGTCTAGTTTAGAAAAATGGATATCTTATGTACAAAAACTTTCTCTAGTCTGGACACTAATTCACATTACTGCAGAAAATAGTTTTTCACTTCAAAAAATAATTAATTTACTCCCCTGCCTTTACCCTTGTTATTTGGTCAGAAATAGCCTGAATCCAAACTACTAGGTCCATGACATAGGGAAAGTCATATTTGAAATCAGTGATGAATAAGTTGTGCTTGGTAAATGATCTGGTGGAAATTAACCAATATCCCCAGGAAGCCCAAGTTTGTATAATCCATCCTCTGTAGAAGCCAGAAAGAAGTGACAAGTTACTAATATGAAAAATACCAGGTAAGTCACATTATTCGTAGACCACATGCATATGTATCAGCATTCGCCAAGAACCTGAAGGTCATTACATCCATCATTTCGTATCTTAAATACTCAGCTCTAAATTTCTAGTATCTAGAGTTTCAACATCTTGAAACCCCTGACAATACAACATGCTGTATTATTAATCCCTGAGAAAATAAAATTAAGAAGCTCAAAGTTTTTCTAAAAGAAATCAATACCATTAAATAACTTTTTAGAGTTCTATAACCCTGAAGTATGCACAGAAATAGGTATAGAAATTCATTAAATGTCAGGTAGGTAGCACAGTAGGTATGGTGCCAGGCCTGGAGTCAGGAAATCTCATCTTCCTGAGTGCAAATTTGGTCTCAGCCACTTTCTAACTACGTGATTCTGGGCAAATCATATAACCCTGTTGCCTCAGTTTCCTCATCTGTAAAATCAGTTGGAGAAGGAAATGCCAAAACACTCTGGTATCTTTGTCAAGAAAATCCCAAATGGAGTCACAAAGAATAGGATATGACTGAAAAGTGACTGAACAATAACAAAGAAATTCATTAAACTCAACAGGGAAATACATGAGGGCAGAAAAATGTAGATAGGTTTTGAAGAAAGAGGATAGAGTCAGAATGGTAAATCACAAGAAAAACAGAACAATATGGAAAAGTGGGTCGTAAAACAGAGATTAAAAATGAAGTCTATGAATCAGTATTTGGGGTCTGGTCAAGGTGAAGGGAGAAGAAGTGGTGTGGAAACATATTCTTCTCTTTTACTGTCTTCCTTTTCATAAAAGGAAAGGCAGAAGCAAAGAGAGGAAAAGTATGAGAATAGGATGGAGATGAAGAAATTCATCCACAAAAGTAGGAGATACAAAAGGCATGGAATAAAATCTGTACCTTTATTATTTTTAAAGTAATTTTTCAAAGTGGGCTGCATCTTTAGACAGTAAGCAGGCAATTATTAAGCACTAATTATGTGCCAGCCACTGTGCTACTTGCAGGTAATACAAATACAAGCATACAAATACAAATTCATCTTTACAAACGCACAATTGACTAAAAGATATAAAGAAAATAAATTCTCATTTTTCTTATTGTTTTTTGAATATACACACACCCATAAATATGTGTGTATATACACATATATACACGTGTGTGTATACACATGCCCATATCACTCCCATAGATATGTGTGTGTGAGTGTATATAGGTGTGTGTATATACACATGTGTGTATATGTATGTACAGACACAGTATTTGATTAATTAGAAGAACATGCACATGAAAAGCTCTCCTTTGTGGCAGGATGCATCAAGATTATATAAGATTCCTTGAAAGATATAACAGAAGTAATACTTTTCAATTACTCTCTGCTTATTGATATGTAGCAAAAACAAATGCATATGTATGCATGTATACACATATGCATAAAAGTCCAAATATGTCTACGTATGGAACAGAGTAACTACTCAATGAATGATTTTTTTTCCTTTCTTCCTGCCTTCCTTGCTTCCTTCCTTCCTTTCTCTGTGTTTCTTTGTTTCTTTCTTTTTTCTGTCTCTTTTTCTTTCTTTCCCCCAAGCTTCTCCCTGAAATGGAGACCCATAATTTAAAATCACAATATTCTTTCAAGTATGTTGTATCCACCAGTGTGTGTTGGAGCCAGTTAGAATTGGTCGAGAGTGAATTACTAAATTTTTAGTGTGAACATTTATACCTCATAAATTTAAAGAAAGTCCTACAAATCAAGGTTTGCTTTATTGCTTTGTTCTAGGTCTAGTCTTAGGAGAATGACACAGAAAATGTTCCTAATGCAAATTAAACATAAAGAGCTACTATGGGTACATTTTTTCAAAGAGCTAAATTTTAAACATTTACCAACACACCTTACAATTTCTTAAAAGTATAATCTTAAAATAACTGAATCGGAGGATCACCCAAAGGCCAAAGGGGAGACATGGGATATGCATAATTAGCTGGAATACATTACAAATAAGAAATTATTCTGGAGAGGTGGTAAAAATGGAAAAAGTGTCATCTAGAAAAAAAATGAGTTGGTCTTCTAGCTAGCTAAAAAGGGCATCATTGTGGAACAGCTTAAATGGTTTGCTGGTATTCTAAAGATGTCATAAGAACATAAGGAAGACACCGACCCTCAACCCCCACCCCACACACACACATTTGGATGGAAAACCTGTGGCAAATTTATATAAAGTTACATGGACAAAATTTACAGAACATGAGAGGGTATGAGTGACTTACTATCTGCATCATCAGGAAGAACACCCACCAAAAATGAGATCAAAGATCCGCAGACTTACTAGAGTATAACATGATGGTAAAGAATATGTAATATTGGTCTGTGTATTCTTTATAAAGAGAAGTCATTTTCTTTTAACATGAAGTTCTTCAGTGTTAGGAATTCTATGGTTCTTTCATGCACTCAAATATGATATTTAAATCCATATATTTGTTATAATGGGGACTGTAAAGGCAAAAATCATGTAAGTATATGGTTCCAGAGGGCAAATATTTCAAACTGTATTCATTGACTTTGCTCCCAAGTTATTTCTTTTCTTTAACATAATAGGTCTACATTAAAATATTGAGCATGATGAAGAAAAGAGGGGTTTGTATGTAAGAGAGTAGAAAAGGAGGTAAAGGGGGTGGGATGATGTGGTTTATTCTAGCTACTAGAGACACCTTGTGCAAAGGCAGAAGAACAAATGCCCAAGTTTAGTGAATAGTAAGTAAGCAGATTAATCTGGAATATCAGATATGAAAGAAGATGATGTGAAATATGTAACAAATGTGTAATTTCAATTTCTTATTTTTAACATGACATTCAAATAGAAATATATGGGGGGCAGAGCCAAGATGGCGACAGGAAAGCAGTAACTGGCATGAGCTCCCCACCAAGTCCCTCCAAAAACCTATAAAAAATGGCTCTGAACCAATTCTAGAACTGCAGAACCCACAAAGTGGCAGAGGGAAGCAGGGCTCCAGCCC
>CM053622.1:460507123-460584795 GCA_028646595.1 Phalanger gymnotis
CTGGGGAACAGGGCAACCAGAGTGTATGCCATCTTGGAGTGGGGGGGGCGGTAGAAATGGGGAGAAAATCTGTAATTCAAACACATGTGAAAATCAATGCGGAAAACTAAACATATTAAAATAAATTTAAAAAAATAGAAATATATGGTATAGCAGAAAGAGGATAGATCTGGACATCAGAAAATGCGGTATCTTCTGCTGTCTCCACTACTTATTAATTACATTACTTTAAGAATATCACTTATCCTTTCATATACAAAACCTGAGAACTGGGCTAGATCAGGGATTCTTGACTTTCTTTTGTTTCACGGACCCCTTTAGCAGTCTGATGATTCCTAGGGATCTTTTCTTAGAATAATATTTTAAATACATACATACATATTTATGTATATATATGATTATGAAGGAAATAAATTATTTCAAAATATAGTTATCACAATAATAAAAATAAAAACAAACTAATAAACGAACAAGTTTATCTGCTAGATCATCTCTAAGGATATCCTTTCCAACTCTAACATTTTGTGACCATAGCTTTTCAAACCACAAAGAGAAAGATGGCAGAGTATTAGTACCTTTATTATTCTATCTCTTTGGTCTCCTTTAACATGTAGTCAGATAGTTATGAGATATTTGAACAGGCCATCTGCCCTCAATATGGCAGAACATACAGGTTTGAAATATGCATTCTGATGAAACATTTCTCAGGATATATCTTGATCCATAGTGTGTACCGGTTAATTCTCCAAAGCACAGTCTTAAGTATATGACCTATTTTGTTTAAATTTTTGAAATATAAACAGACTCTGAAAGGTAGATAGTTCTGAAAAAAAATTATACATGGTATCCAGCACAGTAACTCCTTAATCATGAAGCTAACCGTAGGCTGAAAGCATGAAACTCTTCCCAAAAATGAATGTCAAATTTGTTTTTATAAAAGTTCAATGGAAACCCTTCTACATGTCAACAGACTATAGAACTAGTCTCTGCAGGATTAGGTAGCTATGAAATGGAATGAAGCAGGAACGTTAAGTATTTGTTTGGAGGAGACTGCTGTTATAAAAGAATGATAGTATTTTTACAATTGTAAATTTTAAAAGTACTTTTTTATTTACATATACCAAACGAATTGCCCTCTAGCTAAACTTTCTCATGTAGTCAAGTGTAATATTTTCTAAATAATATCTATCCTTTTCATTGACTATGGGGAAAAGGAAAGAATTTCCCTTTCATAAAGAGCTTCTTAGTTCAAAATAGTCTAATTTCCAAACATAAATCATCCTTATTATATAGTCTCATTTAATTACAAGGCTCTAACAAGTGGCAGTGCATATTAATTTATTACTTCTGCTAGTAATGTGGAGGTTGGCTTAAATGGCAGAGAATTCATTTTATCGTTTTGTTAGCCACACTGAGTCAGCTAGGATAGGTGAGTTACCTATATGAAAGCTCAGTACTAGGCACAAAAGAAGGTGCTTAAAAATACTGGTTCATTGACTGACTGGCTATATAATATGCTATCCTATGTAATCCAATATACCATGATGAGACACAGGACAGATTGATGGCCTTTGAGTCAGGCGCAAATGATGTCCTTGATACTTAATACATATGTGACCATGAACAAGTCACTGGATATCCCTGAATATACTTCCTTGTGGGTAAAATCAGGATAATAATAACATTTCTATTTGCTACCTCATAGAACTATTGTGAGGAAAGAATTCTGTAAATTTTTGTAAATATTAAAGAAAAAATGGATGCTGATTCAATGATATCTTCATCACTTTCCTATCCCTATTTTATTTAATTGGATCCTTTAATTCCTAGTCACTAGCTCTAAGTTATATTCCAGTTATAACAGATTGATGGTGAGGGAAGGACTTCTAGATGACTGGGAAAAAACAACGATAAAGAGACTATCACATAATAGAGAGAAAACTGAATCTGATACGCTAGTGATCGGTACAGTAGGACAGCACAAGGACCACTGCCTCAGAGCACGTCATCAAATATGGATAAAATGACACTTAAGATTAAACTGGACCCTAATTGGTTTGGTCATGAATAGTTGGAACCTTGCCTGAAATCAGAAGTCAATCTGAGTGAGCAAAAAAATGAAGAGACATAAAATGCAAGAAATATTTCCTGATTCATCATAATTCTAATGTCTTCCTGCTATTATGTCGAATTTATCTCATTCATAATTTGCTTGTACATGTCTTCAAGATCTCTCCCCCTTTTACTTGCAAACCCCTTGAGAACAGAGATTATCTTTTGCATTTCTTGGTATGCCTAGCCCTGAAGCATGATGCTTGGAAAATAGTAGGCACTTAATAAGTGTTTATTGATTGAATGACTTGTCAAGGATTTTCAGTTAACCAATCAGTAATTGAAATGGCAGGTATGGATTAAAAAAATGTAACTGTTTTTTTTTCCTGTTATAGTAGATTACATTTGCTATTTCAGGAAAGATTAAATTGCATACATGCAACAGAGGAAGGAATTTTCATTTGGGTACCAGAAGCATAGGAAAAAAGAATATAAATAAATCAGCTGTGTGATCTAATTACTGAGCATGCAAGACTATTAACATACCTGCCCTGTTTATTTATGCAAGATTTCATTTATAAAACAACATTGGCTTTTTCCTGAGATAATGCTCTATGTTGATACAGTAGATAATTTAATTAATAGTTTTCAAGAATTAAAAAAAACCAGAATAGATTTAAAATTCATAAAAATAGTCAGTAGAATATAATAGGTGATGGATACTTTGAATTAAAAGAGCTGGAGAAACTTCAGGTATAGGTTGTGATGATGAGGATGAAGATGATGATGACAACCATGATAACGATCCCTTCAGATCTTACTCCATCATCCATCCCAGGATGGAATGGTACTAGAGCAAAGGAATAGATTTTCAACAAGGGTCATATTCAACAGGGTTACTGTAGATGTAGAGACTGCTGTGGTATCTGATTAAGCCTGACAGGAACCCTGTAATGCTGACCAACTGGACTCTATTAGTACTACTGAGTAGGTTAGTGCAACAGCTATTATTCCATAACTACTCCTATGAATCTAAGAAACTGACAAGGCAGCATAGGATAGCAGGACAGTTCTACTCAGAATCATTGTGATGATCAGCTTGATATATTGGACAGCAGTGGGAGAGGGTACTCCTTCAAGTTCTGGTACCACAAAAAGGTAGAAAACATTGGAACAAATTGGAACTAGCAATATTCCATCTATTAGAAGTGTTTCACCAGGGATAGAGCCAAGATGGCAGAGTAACAGCAGGAACTCACCTGAGGTCTCCCAAATTCCCCTCCAAACAATGTTAAAAGAAAACTTGAAAATAAATTCTGGAGTGGCACAATCAACAAAAGAATGGGGTAAAACAGTTTTCTAGCTTAATACAACTTAGATTGTTGGCAGGAAAAGTCTGTCTCACTGGGGTAAGAATGGAATGCAGACCAGTGCAGGCTGCACCTTGGCAAGCCAGCAGTAGGCACTGGGGAAACCGGACCAGAAGTGGTATCTTCCAGACATCTCAGCCCACAAATGGTAAGAAGGTTAGACAACTGGTCAGAAGATTAGAGGGGTCACCCTGTGGCACTGAGAGCAGGACTCTGTTACATTGTCCATATGTAGTGCTGGGCCATAGTCACAGGGCAAGGAGGAGTATTAGCAGGAGCAGGGACCCTGGTCACAGTTCTAGGGAAGAAAAGAATGTTTATGGTTGCTCACAGATGGTAGCATGGGCTAGGAGAGCAATTAGCACACCTCTCCTGAGATCATAACACTTTAAAAGAACTGAAAACTTAAGGCCCTCCATAATAAGCTCTGAAAATAGCAACATGAAAAAGCTGAATCTTGGAGCAGTGCTACCTCTGTCCTGGGAGCAGTACCCAACTTTAACATAAAGTTAAAACTCAAGGTAAAGACTAGAGAAATAAGCAAATTGCAACAATAAAAATAACCTTACCATAGAAAGTTACAATGGGAAAAATCAAAACACACTCAAAAGAAGCTAACAATGCTGAAATAGCTACATGTAAAACACCAAAGACAAATGTGAATTGGTTTCAGGCCCAAAAAGAATTCTTAAAAGAGCTCAAAAAGCATTTTTTAAATGGGAAAAGAAATTAGAGTGATGCAAAAAATAATGAAAAAAGAGTTAACAGATTAGTAAAGGAGACAACAAAAATACTAAGAAAATAACACCTTAAAAAACAATGAACCAAATGGTAAAAGAAGAACAAAAATCCAGTGAAAACAAAAACTCCTTAAATTGGCCAAATGGAAAAGGAGATACAAAAGCTCGCTGAAGAAAATAGTTCCTTAAAAATCAGAACTGGGTAAGTAGAAGTTAATGACTTCATAAGACATCAAGAAACAATAAAATGAAATCAAAAGAATGAAAAAAATAGAATATGAAATATATCATTGTAAAAACAACTGACCCAGAAAAAAGATCAACAAGAGATAATTTAAGAATTATTAAACTACCTGAAAGCCATGATTAAAAACAAAAGAGCATGGACATCATCTTTCAAGAAATTATCAGGGAAAATTCACCTGATATCCTAGAACCAAAGGGTAATAGAAATTGAAGGCTCTGTCACTTACCTCCTGAAAGAGACCCCAAAATGAAAACTCTCAGGAATATTATAGAAAAATTCCAGAGCCTCCATAAAAGAAAGGAGAAAATATTGCTAACATCCAGAAAGAATGAATTCAAATTCTTTGAAGCCACAGTCAGGAAAATACAACATTCAGCAGCTAAAGGGATCAGAAGTCTTGGGATATGACATTCCAGAGGAAAAAAGAACAAGGATTCCAACCAAGAATCATCTACCCAGCAACTGAGTATAATCCATATAAGGGAAAATGGGTATTTAATGAGATAGAGGACTTTGAAGCATTCCTGATGGAGGGACCAGAGCTGAATAGAAAACTTGACTTTCAAAGATAAGATTTAAGAGAAGCACAAAAAGGTAAATAGGAAAGAGAAATCATAAGGGATTCAATAAAGTTAAACTGTTTACCTTCCTAAAAGGGAAGATGATACCTATAACTCCTTAGAACTTTATTTTCACTAGGGCAGTAAGAAGGAGAATACATAGAGAGGGGACCTGAGTGTAAGTTGACTATGATGGGATGATATGCGAAAGAAAATAAAATTACAGAGTTGCGAAAGAGAGATGCACTGGGAGAAGGTGAAGACAAAGGCAGAATGGACTAAATTATTTCACATAAAAGAGGCATAAAACAGCTTTTGTACAGTGGAAAGGAACATGGAAGGGGTGGAAAATGCTTGAAATTTACTCTCATTAGAATTGGCTAAAAGAGGAAATAACAAATACTCATTTGGGTATATAAATTTATTGAGTGCTACAGAGAAGTAGGAGAGGAGAGGGATAAGAGAGGGATTGACTGATAGGAGGGAGGGCCAATTGGGATAGGTAGTAGTCAGAAACAAAACAATTTTGAGGAGAGAGGGTAAAAGGAGAGAGAGAGAGAAAGATAAACAGGGGGAAAATAGAATGGAGTGAATACACAATTAATAATCAAATTGAATGTAAATGAGATAAACTTGCCCATAAAATAAAAGTGAATAGTAGAGTATACTCTAAACCAGAATCCTATTATAGGTTATTTATAAGCAACACCCTTGAAGCAAAGAAACACACAGAAAGTAAAGGTAAAGGGCTGAAGCAGAATCTATTTGCTTTAGCTGAAGTTAAAAAAAAAAAGTAGGGACAGCAATCATGATGTCAAACAAAACAAAAGCAAAAATAGATCTAATTAGAAGAGATAAAAAGTAAACTACATTTTGCTAAAAGATACCATAGAAAATGAAGTAATAGCAATAGCAAACATATACATACCAAATGGTATAGCATCAACACTCTTAAAGGAAAAGTTAAATGAATTACAGGAGGAAATAGTAAAACTATAGTAGTGTGGGATGTCAACTTTCCCCTCTCAGAACTAAAAAAAACTAACCAAAAAGTGGACAAGAAATAAGTTAAGGAGATGAAGAGAATTTTAGATAAGTTAGAAATGATGGATCTCTGGAGAAAACTGAATGAGAATAGAAAGAAATGTAACTTTTTCTCAGTGGGGCATGGCACCTACACTGAAACTGACCATTTATTAGGGCATAAATAAATACCTCATAACTAAGTGCAGGAACAAAAAAAAATATTAAATGCATCTTCTTCAGATCATAATGCAACAAAAATTTTATCCAACACAGATTAAAATTTAATTGGAAACTAAATAATCTCACCCTGATGGATGAGTGGTTCAGAGAACAAATCATAGAAGTAATCAATAACTTCAATAAAGAGAATGACGATAATGAGATAACATACCAAATTTTATGGGATGCCGCCAAAACAGTATTCAGGGGAAAATTTATATCTCTAAACACTTACAACAATAAAATAGAAAAAAAAGCAGATTAAAGAATTAAGCATGCGATTAAAAAAACCTAGAAAGAAAAAAATTAAAAATCCCCAATTAAGCTGCAAATTATAAATCCTAAAAATCAAAGGAGAGATTAATCAAATGGGAAGTAAGAAAACTATTAGACTAATAAAGAAAACTAAGAGCTGGTTTCGTGGGGGGAAACAATAAAATAAATAAATAATTAGTTAATTTGATTTTTTTTAGAAAGAAAGAAGAAAACCAAATTTGTTTTATCAAAAATAAAAGGGTGAATTCACCAGAAATGAAGAGGAAATGAAAGCAAATAGTAGGAGCTATTTTGCCCAATTATATGCCAATAAATCTAACAATCTAAGTGAAATGGATGAATATTTACAAAAATAAGAATTGCCCAGGTTAAAAGAAGAGTTAATAGAATATTTAAATAACTTTATCTTAGAAAAACATAAATATGCCATCAACCCTTAAAAAAAGATCACCAAGAACAGATGGATTCACAAGTGAATTTTATCAAACATTCAAAGAAAAATTAATTCCAATACTGAATAAGCTATTTGGAAAAATAGGCAAAGGAGGCATCCTACCAGATTCCTTTCATAACAGAAATGTGGTCTGATACCTATACTTAATATAAATACATCAGAAATGCAGGGCTGTTTCAATATTAGGAAAATTGTCACCATAACTGACCATATCAGTAACAAAACCAACAGAAATCAGGTGTTTATTTCAATACATGCAGAAAAAGCTTTTGACAAAAAAATACCACTCATTCCTATTACATAGGAATAAACTGAAATTAAAATCATAAGTAGTATTTAGCCAAAACCATCAGCAAGCATTATCTGTAACAGGGATTAGCTAGAAGCCTTCCCAATAAGATCAGAGGCAACACAAGAATGCCCGTTATCACCACTGTTATTCAATATTGAACTAAAATGCTAGCTGTAGCAACTGGAGGAAAAAATAGAAACTGAAGGAATTAAAAAAGGCAATGAGGAAACAAAACTATCGCCCTTTGCAGATGATAAAATAGAAGAGTTGGAGAATCCTAAAGAATCAACTAAAAAACTAGATGAAATAATTAAAAACTTCAGTAAAGTACAAAATATAAAATAAACCCACAGAAATCACCAGCATTTCTATATGTTGCCAACAAAAACACAGCAGCAAGAAGTAGAGAATTTCCATTTAAAATAACTCAGGAATCCACTCACCAAGTCAAACCCAAGAACTATATGAAAATGTTTACAAAACACTTTTCATACAAATCAAGTCAGATCTTAACAACTGGAAAAATATTAATTGTTTATGGGGAAGCTGAGCCAATATAATAAAAGTGACAATTCTACCTAAATTACTTTACTTATTCAATTACCAAAATCCAATAACCAAAAAAATAAATAAGAGAGTTATAAAAAAATAACAAAATTCATCTAGTAGAACAAAATGTCAAGAATATTAAGGGAATCAATATTTAAAAAGACATGAAGTAAGATGGCTGAGTAGTACCAAATCTCAAACTATCTTAGAAAGCAGTAATCATCAAAACAATCTGGTTCTTGCTAAGAAACAGAGTTGTGGATAAGTGGAATAGATTAGGAACACAATACACCGTAGTAAATGACCATAGTGATCTCATGTTTAATAAACAAAAAGATCCAAGATTTAGGGAAAAGGAGTCACTATTTTATAAAACTTCTGGGAAAACTGGAAAGCAGTTTGGCAGAAACTAAGTTTATGCCAATATCTCACACTGCATAGCAAGATAAACTCAAATTAGGGACATGATTTAGACATAAAGAGTGATGTCACAAGCAAATGGAATAGCTTATTTGACAGATTTATGGATAAGGGAAGAATTTATGACCAAATAAAAGATAAAGAGCATTATGTGATGTAAAATGTATACTTTTGATTACATAAAATTTAAAAGACTTTGCACAAACAAAATTAATCCAGCCAAAATTAGAAGGAAAGCAGAAAATTGGGAGAAAATTTACATCATGTTTCTTTGATAAAGACTCCAGTTCTCAAAGTATATATTTGAGAAATGAGTAAAATTTATAAAACACAAGTCATTCCCCAACTGATAAACGGTCAGAAGATATGAACACTCAGTTTTCAGATGAAGAAATCAAAGCTATCTACAATTATATGAAAAAATGCTCTAAATCACTATTGATTAGAGAAATGCAAATTAAAACAAGTCTCAGGTACCACCTGACACCTATCAGATTGGCTAATATGACAGAAAAGGAAAATGATAAATGTTGGAGAAGATGTGGGAAAATTGGGACACTGGTGATGAACTAATGTGAATTGATCTAACCATTCTGGAGAGCAATTTGGAATTATACCCAAAAGGCAATCACACTGGGCATAGCCTTTGACCCAGCAATATCACTATTGGGTCTATATCCCAAAGACATCATAAATAAGGGGAAAGGACCTGCATATACAAACATATTTATAGCAGCTCTTTTTGTGGTGGCAAAGAATTGGAATTGAGGGGATGCCCATCAATGGGGCAATGGCTGAACAAGTTGTGTATATGACTGTGTTGGAATACTACTGTGTTCTAAGAAATGATGGGCAGAAAAACCTGATAAGATTTGTGTGAATTGCTGTAAAGTGAAGTGAACATAACCAGGAGAACAGTGTACATATTAAGGACTTAGCTACTGCTCCAAGACAATTCTGAAGGACTTATGATGAAAAATGCTATCCACCTCCAGAGAAAGAACTGATGAATCTGAATGCTAAATCAAGCATCCTTTTAAACTTGTTTTCTTGGGGGCAGGGCAGGTCTGGTTATTTTTTCAACATGACTAATATGGAAATATGTTTTGCATGATTGCATATGTATGACCAATGTCAAATTGCTTACTGTCTCAATGAGGTGTTAGGGGATGGAGAGGTATTAGGGAGGGAGAAAATTTGGAACTAAAAATTAAATAGAAACCTAAATGTTAAAAATTGTTTTTACGTGTGATTGGAAAAAAATAATTTATATATATACATATATATATATATATAAATGTTTTAGTGTAGATGGTGTTGCCCAACAAATCAGCAAAACCAGAAGTGCATATGAAATGGACTGAATCTAGGAATAATTATATGTCAGTATAATGAAAACACATCCTTCCCATTAGAGGCAAGGGTTTAATACTGCTTTTTCTTAATGGTATTCTAAGCTCCAAGTCACAAAACAAAGTACTATAGATCAATGCAGGGCAGTCATAAGAAATAATTTCTTTTAGAAACTCAGATTATATGAAATGACTAGAAGTTGAGGAGTTGCATAAATTTGAAGACTGAAAAAGCTGAAGAACCTGAAGGCATTGAAATCTACACTTCACCCAAAGTAATACTTAATAATGAAACAGATGACAAAAATTAATTCTGATGTCCAAATGATTTTGAAGAGGAAATGAACATAATTAGAATTCTTTAAAAGTACCTTTTGAATTTGATCACATGAATCTAGGATTCAAACTAGCTATATCAAAACAAAACAATTTTTAAAACCGGTTATCTGGCCACGTGTGTGTAATCCTTGCTACTGGGAAAGGCAAATGCTGGTGAATTGCTTGAGTAAGGTAGATCTTAGTTGTAGTAGGTCTAAAGATGATCAGGTGTCCAAATTGAGTTTAGCACAAATATGGTAACTCCTAGGAGAGAAGAGGAGCACCAGGCTGCCTAAAAAGCAGTGAACTATCCAAGGTTGAAAAGACAGAGCAGGTTAACGTTTCCATGTCCATCAGTATTGGGATTTAATCTGTGAGCAGTTACCACCCTTCAAGCTGTGATGAAATTGGAGATCCAGTCATGATGATGACGATGATGGTGATGATGACAATGATGATGATGATAATCATCTTAATGATGTGAATAAGATTAATATAAAAACCTGGTATCTGCTGTTATCATCACAAGCAAATGAATTGTCATAGAATATAATAAATATAATAGCTTACATTCATATAGTGCCTTAAGTTTTGCAAAGTGCTTTTCATAATTTTTTTTCATATGACCCTCAGAACAATCCTGTGATGTAGGTGTTATTGTTATCCATCTCACTCATGAAGAAATTGAGGCTGAGAGAGTAAATGACTTGCCTATGGTCACATAGCTAAGGGCCTGAGGCAGGACTGTAACTCGGGTTTTCCTGATTCAAATACCAGTTTTCTATTTACTATGCCTCCTAATTACCTAATATTTGAAAAAAGATAGCAAAAATGTTTTTTTAGTCCTAATGCCTACTATGCTCCTACTTCTGCCACATGTGTACTATATAATGAATGAAGATCTATCTAAAACATGCCTGAGAGACATCAAACACCACCACTGTCAAAGTGGCTTTAGAAAACTGTTGATCTGTGGAAAGACAATGAAAGACCATATCAATATCATCAGTATATGCAATAAAAGAAAACTTGAACACCCTATTATCTGATTAAAGGCAACAACAACAACAAACACGTAGACTGGAATATTGAGTAACAAGGGTAGATTAGGAATTCTTAGTAACCTTAATCAGCAATTCAAAGTGAAATCCATAAGTCTGGGGCATACAAAGAGAACCACAAAGAACAATATAAACAATCTGACGTCAACCAAAAGCTCAAGCATGAGCTTATAAAGCCAAGAGATCTGAAGACACAAAAACAGAAAAAGAATAATATGGAAGATTTCTGGTCATCTACATGGTCATAAGAAGTTTAATTCAAAGAAACCACATGTAGAAAGCTTATTTATGGCTAATATAATGAAAAACAAAATGATTATATCAAAGAAGGTGGCAGAATCTCCAGCTTGCCTGAAATACCGGCAAGAGATAGGTTCAGATAAGATAGGTAATAAATGGTGCAGGCTGAGGGATTTTTTTTTTTACATCAATGGGAGTGTTTATGGTAGTATATTCAAAACCAGGTCATCACCAATAGAAATTACAGAAAGATAAACCTGAAGGAGCTCAGCGATTTTGATCCGTGTAAATTGTGCAATGAAATGACAGAAAATACAGCACATTACTGCAGTTTTCAAAGAATTAGTCAAATATCTAGAAAGACACAATCAAGTGGTCAGAATTATACACCAGAAGCTAGCTATCCTTCATAAACTAATAGAACACAAATCCTGGTACTACAAATATGGCCCAAAATGTTCTTGAATGTTCAACAAATAAACCGTACTGGAACTATTCCATTAGCACAGACAGAAACGATGTCCATAATTGCCTGGACATAATGCCGTTTCATAAAAATTTAAGAACGTTTTTATTAGATACCACCATATGGACCTCATAATCTCCAAACAAAACAGAATGAACAGCTTTCAAAATATAGATGCCTAATGGAAGAAATCCAAACTACGTGGGAACTTGATGAGATATACACTATCTACTTCATCCCGTCTGCTGTGAGAGTTGTCCTGATGATGTTTTCAGTGAGCTTACAGAAGATGAGCTAATATCCCAACCCCTTTATTCAGTTAGAAAAAGAAGACATTTATTGACCTGTGCAAGAGTTCACAGAACATTAAATTTAAAAAAAAATAGTAATAGTAAGTGCGCAATTTATCCCAGGACTATTTCTATTTGAAAGTCATAAAAAGATGAGAAGTAAAAGATGATATTTTAATAATAAACATTGCCATTTATATAGCACCTTAAAGTTTGCATAGTACTTAATAGCAAGTTACCATGAATTTAAAAAAAATAATTAGTCAAGTCAAATTAAAATAGATTTTTTTTATTTGATGTAATGAAGTAAGTACTTGTGCTACATCAAAGAAGCAACGCATTTAAATACCTTGGGTCATTTGACATCTGCGCATTTTTTTTTAAATACCTTCAATATGACTACCTTTGAGATTAAAGTTTTATTTTCAGAGACCCTTTTAATAGAAATTAGAGGAAAAGAGATACTGACATACCAAATGTCATGTTGGAAAATCACATTATTTTGATTACTTACAAAGTAACAGCTGCATAGCTAATTGAACAAGGACTAAAGAGTGTCAATTTGAATATCATTTATTATTTCATCTTTCTGATAGATATTAATGCCATTCTGAGATGTAAAAAACTATTGGAATACATAAACCTAGGATCTTGTATCTTTAGGGGAAAAAGTCCCCATATATTAACTATATATGTATATACATACATGTATATATTTGTGTGTGTGTGTGTGTGTATGTGTGTGTGTGTGTGTGTGTGTATCCTTCAGAAAAGACAAATCCACCAAGAATCATAGATAGGAGTGATGAGTTTAAGTCACTTGTTTTTTTCAATTCTTCTAAGGTTTTAAGGTCAAAGCTCTATTTCTGTTTTGGGTTTTTTAATATTCTAATTGTTAAGGTTTTATGCATTTTAAAAAATTTAATATGAAAATTTTCAAACAGGCTAAAGGCAATTTATCATCAGCTTTAAAATGTGTTAACATCTTTATAGTTCAATTATGCTATGAAAAATGGGTAAGAGTTGTCTATGAAAGAGGAGCTTTTTATGATCAAGATAATTGAACTAACAAAGAGGAATGTATAATCTGAAAACGGTTTAGAAAATTCATCACAAAAGTATGTCAATATATTAATTTAGAGGGAGAATCACTTTTTTTTTAATTTACCCATCTCTAATGAATTTATCACCATCAGTTCAGAAAGGCTAAGGAAATTATGTAATATTAAGGATGAACTTGTTAAAAGTTGGAATATTAATCTTGTCACCTTTGCATAAGATGCTCAGCAGTTCGAAATAATCTTCATGATTAAAATATTCTGAGTCTTTATAAGAAGTACAGATTTGAAAGACAAAAGTGTTGCAGTTTCATGGTCTGTCACAGCAGCATCGTCTCAAAAAATTCAGTCAGACTGTCTCTAATCCAAGGATAGGCTTATTGAGGATTGACACCCCTCAGAAGCAGGCTAGGTTCCAAGAGTAACCAGCAACTTAGAAAATACAGGCAATTTTATAGTGTAATGATACTGATTACACAACAGACATTATGAATATTAAAAAATCAGGAAGGGTTTGTTAAGCAATTAGGTAATAGGGGAATGGTTGGGTGGTCAAACATCCTGGCTATGCTACTTTCTTACTGGCTAGCTATTGTGGTCCTGTTCAGTGCGGATGGATAGTTAGGTACTGTGGTCCTGTCTTAGGCTAAATGGATGATGTGACTGTAGTTGCATACAAAGACCTGTTTAAATATGTGAACTGGATCTGAGGTCAGTGGCTAGCTAGGGGCAATGGCTGTATTGATTCTGGGGACCTGAGGTGTAGTTAAATCAGGACATGCCTGCTGTTCAGTGGGGTCTATAAGGAAGTAAGAATATTGGACCTGGGGGCAGCTTTATTAGGATTCCATCGAAAGGAAGAATTGCTTTAGTAAGTTATAATCAGCAATTTTAGAGTTTTTCATTTTGTCAAAAGCATGTGTGGAGATACTGCACAAAGGAAAGTACATTAGAAGCTGTCCAAATTTAAGTCCAGCATAAATGGGAATAACTTAAATCAATCCCCATCTTTCTATAAGTAACCATTTGTCATCATTGGAAGTCATTATAGTGAATAAATGGCAATTCCAAAACTGCAGTTTAAACTGAAATATTAGGGATCTTTTAGTTTTCCATTTTAGTCAAAGTTCAGGATATTGTTCAGAATCGTTTATGCAACTCTAAGTAATGAAGATAAATAGCTAAAATAATACTAATTTAATTATATTGTTGGAAATTTTCTATGATCTTCTTTGATAATGATAGAGTTGTACATATCTAGTCTCATGCTTGAGCTAAATTTTCATATTTGAAAATTTTTAAATATTGGAAAGGAATGCTTAATCTATACTTAAATGTTGCTTTTATTGATATCTCCAGCTTACATTAATCTCTATCTGATGGCTTTTGCATTTATCTGCTATACCACACAAGGTAGTGTTTTATTTTTCTTTTATGGAATGGGAAAGGAGAAGAGGAATCCAGGCCTGTGATTCCAAACATCTTCAGAAATAATACATAGAATCTCTCCCATCAATGTATCTAGACAACATATCTATAAAGGATTTCTTAGAAAAGGAATTGGGACATTGAGGAGTTAAATGACTTTCCCAGGTTTATACAAAGTTCTAGTAGCAAAATTTGAATTTAAATTCTCCTGAATCCAAGGCTGGCTCTCTATTCAGGGCACTACATTTGCCTGTATACATGGTTATTATGGAAAAACACATGTTGTTTCTAGCCCACATTCATTTAGTTTTTGTTTTTGTTTGTTTTACCAAAGTGACTACATCAAAGGAATCTAAATATAACATGTGAACCATAGAAATTCCAATGTTCCCTTGTCTGATTTCTAGATATCATTGCTAAAAAATAAAATCACATTTCAAAATTTTAAACTGTTGTATAATTCAAAACCATGAAAGTAATCAAAAGTAAAGCCCTAAGTATTTTCTTAAAACTTTGGGCAACAGTTTCCTCTTTTTGTAAAACAGTTACTTAGCAACAAGAAGCAAACATTTTTTGGTAAATAAACATTGTCTGAACTGTCTAGCTTTTCTAGGTGGCTTCACATCTCCAATAATTAAACATTTAATAAATTGAGTATTGGCACTTAGGAAGATTTTGAAAAGCTGATAAAACTGAGGGAGATTACTGCAAAGAACCTCACACTGACACACTGTCATTTCTAAATGTCAGGGACTTCAAGCTAAGTTCATGAAAATGAAGCGTGTGCTCAGGGACAATATTACCTTCTATGATAAATCTTTTTAAGCCTTAAAAGGGGAGAGCCTCAGACCTACTGTAATGATCTCAAAAACCAATCTCTATGTGTCTAAATTCCCCAAAACAAATAGTGGAGAAGGAATTAATAGCTACAAGAGAATGTATTTTTTATTTTTAAGCTAATTTTTCATTTTAAAAAAACTCACCTTTTTTCTCTCAGAGAGAGACAAAGAGACAGAGACAGGAGACAGAGACTGACAGAGAGACAGGCAGAGTGAACGTGTGTGTTCTTTATGTATAGCTTGATCAAATTTCCCGTAATATTTTAACTGTAAAAACTACTTTCTGCATTCCAAATTGACACAGAATATAAAGGAAGATTGCTGAGTTATTTTGAGCTAAATAATTCCAAACATGAACCTTTTTTTCTCATATGATTTTTATTTTTTAAAATCTAAATCTAAAACCAAAATATTTTAGTGTCTTATTTAAACTTTTAGATTTATTATAGTTCAAAGGGAAAATTGGATAAAAAGACATGATGGAAATAAACTATTATGTGTGACCTTAAATATTGAATGTTTAAAGGAATTATAAGGTTGCTCATCTGAAAGAACGGTATAATTATCACTGATTTGGTTTAGTTTCATAGTTTGAGTTTTTATGATTATCATTTAGTTTTGTCCCCTTTCTCTTTAAAAAGCAATAAGGATAGCAGCATCTCAGAAAGAATTTAGATGCTGCAGATTCCAGAAGCAAACACCCAAAAGTGAAATAAATTGGTAAACTTGGATTGGGGACCCCAAAGTGCCTAGTTAATAGAAACTTGTAAACTCTGGAACTCTGGTGAACTGCCATGAAATGGGTTCAGGGTCTTTGGAGAATTGTGTGAGGGAAAGCATGAGGGTTAGGAGTCAATCTGAGGAGTATGAGCCTCAGATGGCCTGGCAGTGAGAGAATTAGGGAATTGCCCCTGAACTGTAATATGATGAAGAATTGGGTTCAGATAGAGGGAGGCCAGGGTATAATCCAGATCTGAGTACACATAATCTAAGGTAACAGTTTTGCAGAATACAGATGTGAGAGTGCCTTTTTGGTAGAGAAGGATACAGAAAGAAAAAAAAATAGAGGAGTTTTAAAGACAAATATTGTCTACTTTACAATTTTTCCAGTTCTTTCCTCCCTACATAACTCCTACCATTTTACCAGGGTACAAAGGAAAGACTATTCTATTTGGACAGCCAATTCTGCCCCTTAGTAATTGTGAAATTTCCAGCAAGTCATTGAAGCACTCTGAAGCTGTTTTCTTAGCTGTGATATATAAGCACACCACTTAAGATGGAGGCACCCATGTGAGAGATATCAGGGACCCACTTCTAGGAGGACTGGAAGGAACATACTTGGATGTTCTGCATTGGACTACCACATCATCTGAAACAGCCCCTTTTCTTTACCTGAATAATTAGAAGGTCTTGCATCTTTAAATATACCTGACTGGGGGACAGTTTCTCTCTTTTGCTGGAAGTGTACATGGATGAAGAACTAATTCCTTCAGCAGGGGTGTGACTCAGCAAGCTAGGAGGGCCTGAGGGCCTCTTTGCCCTCTAATGCCCTGTGTCCCTGAGAGAAAGGCCTGGGGTTTTGGATTTGTTCCATTTGTTCTTTTCTGCACTAAGTTCAGGGAACAGAGTCCCAAACCCTGGCGCTGGAACTTCAGAGACAGGACGGTAGACCTGATGATACAATCAGCACAGTTGGGGAGCTCTGACAAGTCCAGGTCCTAGGGTGGATGCCCAGGTAAGACTTCAGTCTTGGAACTCGGTGAGATTGAGGAGTTAAACTACGAACCTAATCCCAATCCCTTCCCTAGAGACCCAAGTTGGTAAAATAGGACAGATTAGGGCCCCAAGGTATTTACCTTTGTTCATGTTCTACTTTTGAAATAAGTATTCCTTTCTAAAACACAACGTACTGTTAAGTCATAAAATGGAACTGGGACTTGGGGAGGGGGGCGGAATCCAATTGATGGGAGTTTAAGCCAATGGCATAAACGAGAGAGACCCTTCCCCATGCTATCCAAACACACACACACACACACACACACGCCCTGAGAGGAGTGGTGAAATGTAAGAGATTTGGCAGCTTGAGCCACAGTAGTTACTGTTACATCTGTAAAGTGATGAGGTTGGCCTACCTGACAGCCAAAGTCCCTCCCACCTCTAAGCCATGAACCTACCACCTCTGTTCCCATGGTTTCCAGTGATGCATTTTTGCTTGCTGTTCGCCCTGGTGGCAACATAATGTGCCTTGTATGATGCATAAGACTTTCAGAATGATTTTTGAGATGTTGTAGAGCCATAATTATCCCTCAATCAGCCAATAAACATTTACTAAGTGCCTATGTTCCAGGGACTGTGCTAAGCACAGGTGACACAAAGAGAGGTAAAAGATAGGCCCTAGATTCAAGGATCTCATAGAAGGAGACAACCTACACATAGCCATGTACAAACAAGCTATATGCAGGACAAACAGGAATCAGCACAGAGAAGGGAGAAGAGAGAATTAAGGGGGATTAGGAAAGGTGTCCTGTAAAAGATGGGATTTTAGCTGAGCCTTGAAGGAGACCAAGGAAGCCTGGAGGCAGAGATGAGAGAAGGGAGCATTCCAGGTATGACAGTCAGCCAGTGGAGTCTTGGAGTCAGGACATGGAAGGTCTTGTCTGAAAGGCATCAGAGGCCAGCATCACCAGATAAAAATTTTCTGGTGGCAGGGAAAGTGGGTATAAGGTATGAGTAGACTAGAGGAGAAGTTAGGATATGAGGGCCTTGAATATCAAACGGGTTTTTACATTTATAGAGAGAATAGGGAGCTACTGGATTTTATTGAGTGAGGGATATAGGTGGGTCACATGATCAGATCTGAGCTTTAGGAAGATCAAAGACAGCTAAGTGGAGAAAGGACTGGAATGGGGAGAGACTTGTGGCATAGAGAAAAACCAGCAATAGTTTAGATATGAAGTGATTGGTGCCTGCACCAAGGTGGTGGCAGTGTCAGCAGCAATATAAATGCAGGCTTGGGGAGGCTGGTTCAAGAGAGTAGTTCTCCTGGGCAGTCTGTGGGGCAGAGCAAACACTCTTGACTACCACCAGCCTTTCTACACAAACTAAATAAGGCCAAGTGCTGGAGACACCCTCAAAATCCAGCATTTTGAAGCAAAGTCGTGTGTACGTTACTCTAGTTGTGGCTTGTATTGTGCTGGCTGAGAAAGAAGATAGGCTAGATGTTTTAAGATTTCTCTTTGGCTCAGATGATTAGTAACGCAATCAACAAGACGTATTTAATCACCTACTATGTGCCAAGCATTGTGGTTGGTGCTGGGAATACAAAGACAAAAATTTAAGTCTACCATGTGGAACTGACAACCTTATTATCTTTTTTAAACAGCCTTTTTTCTGGATATTCTAACATGTTTCATCTTACCTTGAGTGCTTTACAGGCAATCCCCTCCCAAGTCACTGCTCTTTTCTGTATTTTCTCTATATAATCTCTCATTCTGTGTGTTCATCTGCTCCCAAGGCTTAATTATCACTTCTAAGCCAAATCTACCTGCCCAACCCGGATCTCTCCATTGAACTCTAGCACCACATTTCCAACTGCTGCCTAGATGGCTCATTCTGCCTCCTTAAATTCAACCTGTGCAAAACTGAAAGCAACATATCCCCCCTCACATCTCTCCTCCCCACTTCCATATTTTTGTCAATGTCACCGCTATACTCCCAGTCAGTTAGGCTCACAATCTCAGGGTAATTCTTGACTTTTCCATCTCACTCACCCTCCTGGTCTGATCTACTGCAACTGCTTGTCAATCAGAGCTCGACAATATTTCTCGCATTTCTCTTCTGCTCTTCATTCACATGGCACCCACTCTAATCCAGGTCCTCATTACTTCTCCCCTAGACCTTTGTAATAGCCTCTAGGAAGGACTCCTGTTTCTTCTTTTCACTTTCATTAGGTACACTATTGCCAAAATAAGTTCCCAATGCCCGTATCGGACCGTGTCACTCATGTACTCACAAATCATCAGCGTCTCTACATTACTGCAAGGATAACATACAAACTCTCTGGCCTGATGTTGAAGACTCTCTGTGATTTGGCTTTGACCTTATTTTACATTAGTCCCCTTCAAGCATTCTTCATTTCAGTACAAACAGAACATTAGCTGTCTTTTAACCATATCTTATCTTGCTCTCTCCTGTCTCTACCTTTATGTATTTTCTCAGGTTATCCCTCATTACTGGGGTTTTTGGTGTTTTTAACATTTTTTTCTGTTTTAATTTTTACCTGTTTTGACTTTTTCTTCCTTTGAAGTCCTGCTGAGGTGCTATTTTCTGAACAGAGTCTTCCATGATTCCCCAATTGAAAATCATCTCTTTCTCTTGAAATATCTTCTAGTACTTACTCCGGATTTCTCCCTTTCATTTCTTTCTTTCTTTCATGTACCAAAGTTACCTGTATATGTGTCACAATCCCCTTAATATTTTGTAAGATCTCTGAGAAGCTGTGTAATTGCTGTATTTCCAGTTGTGCAATATTTTCTATGTAGTATGTAATTAATAAGTATTTATTAAATATAATTTACTTGAGAACCTGGAATTAAACACAAACTCCTTCTAAGCAAGCAAAAGAAAGTTGGAATGGATGAATGAATGAATGAATGAATGAATGAATGAATGAATGCATGAGAATTTCTTAAGTGTTTACTATATGTAAGTCACTGTTTTAAGTGTTGTGGATCAAAAAAAAAATACAAGGAAGACTATTCCTGCCCTCAAGAAGTTTCCATTCGAATACAGTCAGTCAGTAAACAGTTATCAAGCACATTCTATGTGCTAGGCGCTGGGTTAAGTGCTGAGAATACAGAGAAAAATAAAAGAGACTGAAGAAGTGGTGGTAAGGGGGAATTTGGGTTCAGATTGTTCCACAAATGATGAGTGGAACCAAGGCGAGGCAGCTGGTGAGAATAAGGTAGAAGACAAAAAAGATACACAAAGCAGTTGTGTCCTTAAAATAGCAAGGAGAACAATTCAAAGCTATTTCACAAAGAGGCGTAGCCCTACAGTGTATCTCGTGATTACAGCACGATAACTATTGATGATGATAATAGCAAAGAATTTAAATCCATAAGAAAAGGTTGAATTATGGTCAATGTCCTCCTTTTAAAGAACACAAGGACTATGAATAGAATGCTGAAAGATTTGCATGATATTAAAGTGAAAATAAAAAGTCTTGGTACTTACAGTGTTACACAGTACCTGGAACATAATAGGCTACACACACACACACACACACACACACACGCACGCATGCACACGCACGCATGCACACGCACATGCGCGCACACTGACTAGCTTATTGATGGACAAAGGTATAAATTCATTTAATTGGAAAATTTAATATAAAAATTCACTCCCCAAGACCTAGACAAAGGAATTGTTTTATTTCAATTCCAACTTAAAGGAATTTTTTTCTTTGTTAATGGTCTCTCCCTCCTCAATTTGTGTGATGTAGATTTCTCTCATTAAATATTTATTCCTTTAGTAGATCTAAGCTTCTTAAAGGCAGGGACTGTTTTACATCCCTTTTAGATTACTAGCACTTAGCATAGTACCTTGCATATAATAGGAATTAAGACACTTACTAGCTGTGTGACCCTAGACAAGTGAGTTAATGTTTGCCTCAGTTTGCTCATCTGTAAAATGAGCTGGAGATGGAAATTGCAAACCACTCCAGTATCTTTGCCAACAAAACTCTAGATGAAGAGTCAGACACAACTGAAATGACTAAACAACAACAAAAATAAACGACTGCTTTTCTTGGCACAGTATAGGGGAAAGCAATAGCTCTGTACTAACAAACCCTAACTTAAATTCCAGTTTTGAAGAGTATCTCAAAAGGATTTCCTTCCCAGGAATGAATGGCTTCAGGTTCTAGACTGTCACCAAAGTCCTTGGTACTGTTAAATGGTTAAACATCAGAAAGTGCTATGATTTCATCAGTGGAAATGATATTCAAGAAGAGGGATTGCCATCTACCTTGCTGCTGACCTCAAGATTCATGGGACCTCACCATCTGTTTGCAACTGAAACCTTCCATACATATTTTCTCCCTATTACAATTATGGTGATTTCCTGGAGTGCAAGGACTGTCTCCCATTTCTATTTGTATCCCCAGTGCCTACCACAGTGATCTTCACATAAGTGCCAAAAATACTTTTTCTTCTTTCATTCATTCATTCACATTTATGTATCTTTTACACAAGAAGAACATGTAAGTTTGCCAAATATCTGTTCTAAATTGAGCTGTACTATATTTAAGGCATTCCCTTGAGCTATAGGCTAGTTAGCCTGTCCAAAAAGGAAATAAGATTAGCTTGTCATGACCTATTATTGTTGAAGTATACAGGTTCTTCGTGGTCACAGCTTTCCTTTTTAAATTCTCACAAACCATTTGAAACATACTGATGGATTAATCGATCATTCACGAAGTATTCATTAAGCATATACTATGTGCAATCACTGGACTGGTTGCTGTAAATAAAGTCTTGGTCTGAGGGGTTTTTGTCTGTTCTTGATTATTGCTGGTGGTTTTTGGTATCAGATAAATGGATTCATATAATTTTAGAGCTGGAAAGAAGATTCATGGCCATCCTATCTAAGTCATTCCTTTAAAAAGAATCCTCCTCTGAAAAATAGTTGGCAAGTAGTCATCCACCTTCTGCTTGAAGACTTCCAGTGAGAACAAGGATCTCCCAAGGCGGCCCTCACACTTTGCTATTGTTTCATTTTGTTTCGATATGCAGTTTCCCTCTCCCTCCCAGGCTGGGAGTGCAGTGGGTACTCATTAGCCTGACCCTACTATTGATAAGACAGGCTTTTGACCTGGACCAGTCTGCCTCTCCTTAAACAGTCAAGTGCTAACTGTCAGTGCCAGACAGTATTGGCATCCAATTGTCTTCAGCAGCTCATAACTGGAGCTCAAGTGAACCATAAGCCTCAGCCTCTGAGAAAGCAGGGACAAGTGTGCACCACCTTACCCAACTCCTTCACTTCTGAATAGCTTTAATTTGTAGAAAGTTTCTCCCCCTTACATTGAACCTGAAAATTACAGTGGAAAAATGAATTTTCAACATGTCTGTTCTAATGACCAGGATATAAGTTTTCAAAAGAGACCTTTAGTATATAATTGAATTCATAAAGCTTACTGTGATATGGTACAAGACTGAGATTCTTAAAAGCAGGGACTGTCTTTTGAGTTTCTTTGTATCCTCACTGCTTAGCACAGGGCCTGGCACATAAGTAATTTAATCAAGGTTTATTCATTGATAGGAATATATATTACATATGTATATATGTATATATATATATATATATACACACACATACCTATGTGTATATAAATACACATACATAAACATATGTATATCTATATATAAATGTGTATATATCCACACATCCTATATATTCCATATATGTATGCATATTACAATATATAATTATTGTTTGAATGCAAAATGTATGCTTGCCAAAAAAAAAAAACTTTTATGGAGAATTCACACAGGGCAAGTGTTCACATGGTAGTCAGAAATAGTGTTACAAGGACATTCTCAAGATTTCTCTTAATAACTTTAGAATTGATTGTGTGACATGGGAGACACTGGCACAAGACCACTCGGCATGGCGCTCCCACATTAGAGAAGGCGCTTTGCTCTATAAGCAAAGCAGAATTGAAACAGCTCAAAGGAAACACAGGATGCGCAAATTTAAAGAATGCATCTCAAAAGTTCACAGGGACTATCTGTGCCCAACCTGTGGTTAGCATTCCAAGCTTGTATTGATCTCATCAGCCACAGTTGGCCACATTGAAACTTGGCTCTAGCATAGTGATATCATTTTGGTCCTCTTCAAGAATGAAGGGCAACAACCAACCAACATATATAATGCATATGTGTGTATATATTTACACACACATGGACACACACATCTGTATATGCTTTTATTTTAGAGTACATAATTTCATAGGTATGACATCTACTTTTGTGAAAAGTCATCCTCTCAGTATAGATCAGTAACTTATGTAGAATTTATATTCTTCAAGTGTTACCCAGGGAACTGAGACATTAAGTGACTTGCCTACCATCATACTGCTAATATATGCATATCACCCTAACTCCAGGATGCTTCTGTTCATGAGGTCTTACTACTTCTTGGCTTTACATTGTGGGAACATAAACAAATTTAGCCAAGAGAAAATAACTGCTGTATCTATGGTATAGATTTTATTACTTTTTAACTAAACAATTAAATTAGAAGGTAATTAAGCAATTGTAATTTGTATTGGCTACATATTAGAAGAGATATACATGTTGTGAAAAACAGTCTGCTAATGAACAGTCTGGATGTATTTCGTATAGTTTTCAAAGGATAAATACAAAAACAGGAAACCTAATAAACAATTTAAGTACTGCAGACAGCAAAAACAAAGAATTGGCTGTAAAATGGCACTGGGAGTGTCCAAATTAATATCGAGTCCATCAAACAAGCTATTTAGCATTCTTGCAAAGTTAAATCTGTTTCTAATTTTTTTTTGTTGTAATTAAGAAGAAAATAACCATATTCCAAGAAAGATGGGTGGTCTCAGCCCACTGAAGCCTGAAAGCCCTAGTATACTGTATGCTAGTAATTCTCCATTTGATCAATGAGGTTGTGAAACTGCTTTTCATGTTGTGCATTATATTGTCATTCTTAAGTCGGTGCAGTTAAATTAGGTTTTATGGTTTAAAATAGCCCTATTAGCTCTGTGCTTCCTGCATTTTCATTAACTCAAAACATATTTGGTATCATGATAAGCTCCCCTAAAATGAAGTTTCCCTTCTGGAATAAGTCATCACATGACAGCAGATGCTTACCGTGGAATTCAGTTTTGATGTGTCTGCTGCCTAATTGTGTGCGCTCTAGAAACTGATGCTTCAGCTGGATATATACATCATGCATTTTCATTCTCCTCACAAGAAGCAGGAAATATTTGAAGCCTAAAACAATACTCCTGTCCTGGTACACGCCCGAGAAAAAAACTGTCCCCCTCTTTTTAATTATTTGAAAGCATATGCATAAAGAGATCTGCTGGTGGTGATCTTGCCTATTTACCTTGCATCCTAGGGGCTCTTGACCTTTTTGTGTCATGGTCTCCTTTTTGGGGGGTCATGGAACTCCTTTGAGAGTCTAATGAAACCCCTCCAGAATAATATTTTTCAGTTTACAAAATTAAATTTATAGGATTCAATAAATGTTAAAATAAAGATGTATTTTTTTCTATCCAAGGTCATGGAAAACCCTGAAAACAAATATGGTCTCCAGGTTCTACTATTCTCAAATCTCTCTGGAACCAGTCATTTGGTCGGATGCATCAGTCTGGAAAATCAGAAGATTTCTCCTTCCTCCCTCAATATACACAGAGAAATAAAAAAAAAAATACTCTTGCAGTTTGCAAATTTGATTTTGAAGGTTACTTCTCTTCCCTTAGCCATCTATTTGGTTAAATTTTTAAAAATACATCACATCAGACAATGAAACAGGTAATAACTTTCTGTCCTAGCATTCTCTGCCTCTCTGCTTTGAGGAGGGAGATAAGCTCCCTAACCTTTCTCTTAGACATTCTCTGTTTTTTTTTTTTTAAATTTGCTCAGAGATGAGGTTCTTTTTCTGGATTTTTCATTCAGTTGTTGTATTCATGCTGACTACACACTGGTAACTTCTCTAGCAGGTCACAGATTCAGAGTTGGGTCATAAGGACACCTATTTGCATTACAGTACCTGGGATGCCCCATGAAAAAATATATGCCAAGATAGCATAAACACACTAAATGATACTTCTGCTCAGTTTGGATACTGGGATATAAAGGGAAGAGCACAGGATTTTGCATCAGAAGGTCTGAATTGGAGAGTCAGTCCTAAAACTAACCAGTTGTATGACCTTGGGGAAATGACTTATCTCTCTGAGTAAATTAGATGTTAGGGATCAGTCTTCTCTCCTCAAGATCATCAGGTTTGTTTTTACCTCATGGATTCTTGGTGTCCTAGATCATGGAGCCAGATGAAATTAATCTCTTGCATATAATTTCTATTTTAGAGACATTTGAGAGGTTGTGATGATAAGAAAAAATATCCATCTTGTTGATCAAGGAACACGGAAGTCTTAGAAGGTTGTGGCATGGAAAAGTGATTACTTTTCAGTCTATAAAGTTCCAAAGAAGAGAAATAAGTAATAATAGCCAATAGCTGGCGCTTATATAGTATTTAAGATTTGCAAAATGCTTTATACATATTATTTCATTTAATCCTCACAAAAACCTGGGAGATAAGTGGTATTATTAAGCCCAGGATGAAGAAACTGAGTCAGAAAGAGGTTAATTGATCAGTTCAAGTGTCTGACGCTAAATTTGAATTTGAGTCTTCCTGATTTTTGTTCTAGTGCTGTGTCTTCTAAATGAGTTGTACTCAACCATAGTGGGTAGAAAATAAAAGATTTGGGCTTAATATAAGGGGAAAGATAAAAACCTCTTAACAATAGAATTCTAAACATGGAATGCAGAAATAAAGTCCCCTGCACTGAAACTCGTCAGGCAGAATGACCAGATGACCATTGTAGTGGAATTTCTTTCATCAGGAAATGGGTTGGACTAGAACAGAGGTGTCAAAACATGTGGCCCACAACTCTCCAATGTGCAGCTAGAATCAGATTAAAATGTAATTGGGGTTCTTTCTGGGGTCCTGATGCCTTCCGTCTCGTATCTGTGCCGTCCTTTGGCTCGGCTCACAACTCTTCTCTCAGCCCGTCTCCTGGAGGCCTCTTGTCGGCTCCGATGTTGAAACTAGCCAGGAACTGTGCTCCAAGAGCAAATGACACTGTAACCATCAGAACCAGGAAGTTCATGACAAAGAGACTTCTTTAGCGTAAACATATGGTTATAGATGTCCTTCATCCTGGAAAGGCCACAGTGCCCAAGACTGAAATTAGAGAAAAACTGGCCAAGATGTACAAGTCAACTCCAGACGTCATTTTTGTCTGGACTCAGAACCCATTTTGGTGGTGGCAAAACAACAGGCTTCGGCATGATTTATGATTCCCTTGACTATGCAAAGAAAAATGAACCAAAGCACGGACTTGTAAGGCATGGCCTGTATAAGAAGAAAAAGACATCAAGAAAGCAGCGAAAGGAACACAAGAACAGAATGAAGAAAGTCAGGGGTACTGCAAAAGCAAATGTCAGTTCTGGCAAAAAGAAGGATTAAAAGGCACTATGAATGATGTTTATCTGTAAAGATAACTTTTCATCAGACCATAAATAAACTATGTAAAAACTTCAAAAAAACAAAATAAAATGTAATTGGGAAAAAAATAACAAAATAAATAAAAATAGAGTAAGTCAGAGCTAAATCTACATTTTAAAACTAAGTTAAGAGCTTAACCCCCACAGGAATCCGTATTAGTGGCCTCATTTCTATTCAGGTTTGACGAAACTGAAATAGGTGACTTCTGAGCCCCCTAAAAACATTCCAAATCTTATATTATATGATTTATACAAGAGTGCTGGATTACTAGTGAGAAGATTTGTGATCTAAACCCTGCTCCTTCCCCAACCAGTCGTGCGATTTGGGATAGTCATTCCATTTTGGGGACCTTCAGTTTTCTTCTCTGTCCAAAAGGAATTTATACAAAATGATACATTAGGTTCCTTCCACCATTAACAAGCTATGTTCTAGCAAGATAAAAAGAAAGGGAGGAAAGGTGGAGTGAGCAGTCTATTTTAGTGGGTAGAGTGATGGTCTTAGAACCAGGAAGATTCTGTTTCAAATTTTATCTTGACACTTATGAGCTATAATATCACAGAGCCTCGGCTTCCTCCTTTAAAAGATGGGGGTGGTAATATCTATAGTTGTTTAAATTGTGTCTGACTCTCTGTGGCCCCATTTGGGGTTTTCTTGGCAAAGATACAGGAGTGGTTTTGCCATTTCCTTCTCCAGCTCATTTTACAGATGAGGAAAGTAAGGCAAACAGGGTTAAATGACTTGTCCAGGCTCACATTACTAGAGTCTGAGGCCAGATTTGAACTCAAGATGAGACTTCCTAACTCCAGGCCTAGTACTCTATCCACTGTGCCACCTAGCTGTCCAAATATCTGTAGTACCTTAAAGGGTGGCTATGATGCTTTTATTTTTATATTTCAATAGATCTCATAAATTTGACTACTTTTCTAATGATACAGGTCACTACTACTATCATCTGGCGTGACTCTTTTCCGGCTTTTCCTGCAAACCTCGCACACTCTTAGTTCTTGATGTTATACGATTTCCCACGGAGTTTGTCTGAGTTTACCAGTTACCTCTTGCCCTCAACATCTGTAAATGTATGTTCAAGCTACACATACATCTCCGATATACTTTCCTTCTTTTCTTTTGCACGTTTTTATTGATAACAAGGTTTATCCTTAACTTAAATTCTTCAGAGGTTGTAATGCTACAATATTCCTAGCTATATAACATTACCATATCCCATAATGATATTAAAAATAAAAAGATGGCCCTTTGATTCAGGGTAAAGTTACAGGTCACTAAAATCACCATATAATTTTCCAAAGGCATTCCAACTGTCTTTCTCCTCCCAATTAATTATGAACCTAGCTCATTATCCACACTCAATTTCTCTTTAAAGTATGTGTATTGATCACCAAATTCTGTCATTGGTCCATCCAACTGCATGCCTTCGTCTAGACAAAATGCATTCTTCACTCACTGTGACTTTCTTATATGTAAATTAGAATTTACTCTTCAGAGAGATTATGAATCTCATTCAGGAGGCTCTCATGCATAATCAGGGGCATTTCAAGGATCTCATTATCTTTAGGGAATCTTTGTCCCACTCAAAGAACATCCTACATGACAGTAGCAAATGTTTTTGTCAAATAGACAACTCCTTACTTTATGCCTTAATAGTAATAATGATCAAATGATAATAATAAAACTCATCTCTGGTGTGAATATTTCACGAAATCTTACATGATTTTGTCCCATATCTGCATACGTTGTGGGTCTATGGTGATATTTTGCTTTACTGAATGAATACTTCTTATAATCAACAAACAATAAGCATGGTAGGGTCTTGTATTGGTCTGCTGTGGAACATCATTTTTGAAAACCAGCTCTTCCACTCTAATGCTTCAAATTCACATATGGATTATTCTCAGAAAAAAATATCAAGAGAGTCCATAGTTACTTATATTCTTGCAGTCATTTTTTTTTCCAACAATAAGACTAGAAATTTTTTTTCTGTGAGGTTTGGTATCCTTCCTTTTTCAAATACTTTTGAAAATGACCCTTCACTCCTTTCATGTACCTCCAACATGAACCTCTCCTCTAAGTATACTTGGTTTATTCTAGTTGTCTTATCTTTGTTTTCTTAAAGGCTATCCCTTCAACCCCAGGCCATCCCTTACACTCCAGAAGCCCCAGTGACTTTTTATGTTTATCCAGTCTTGATAATTTCCTGTAATTTTGCTTTCAAGGGCAGTTTTGAATTTCATTCATAAATTGGATGACTTTGGCTTAATTCCTCACAACTGGATATGAGTGTAAACAAGCATGACTTGACAATATCATTAATAATGAACAGACATATTATACTGAAAATGAAGATGCCCCTTGTGCTAAGCTTATAATTATACCCATAAAAACAAATAGTTAATCCTTATAACTTCTTTTACTGCAATCATTTTTTAAAACGTCAAACACTACCACTTCTCCCACTGTGAGATAATCCTTGCCTTGGTGAGGATCATTTCAATAGAACACAGCATGTTCCCTTGAAACAATGGTTACTCATCGTAGCATCATTAGCCTTAAAAATGAGCATAGAATTTCATGTAATAGGATGAACGTGGAATTTAATCAGTGTGTAGTGTCACGAGCCACATCAAGTTTATTTGAAATATACTGTTTTGATGAAAATGTGAGATGACAGTTAATTCCAATATTGTCTATATATATGCATTTATTCAACAGCTGTATGTGAGATGACTAGGTATAAGGCTTTTCAGAAGGACTGAGTTTATTTGATAAAGATCTAGAAGAATATTTTGGGTCCATCTTCTACAAAACTGTATTGTACTAATATAAATGTAATCATTTCTATGAAACTAATTGCCCCTGTAATAATGTTTTACTTAACATAGTGTTTTAGTGAAGTTAATAACAAGTATATGAGGACAAAGAATTCAACAAGAAGAGGGAAACAAGATTTGAGAAAAAGAAGGAAAGCATGGAATACAGAAAGGAGAACTAGACAGGTTGTATGTGGGCATCCCAGACTTCCCTGTTCTATATACCTTTATCATCCCTTATCCTTCCATACCCCTCTCAGTCTTGGATATCTCCCATTCTCACATTTCTTTTCTTTTTCCCCATCATCCCTAAAACTAACTCACAGATCCTCCCCTTTTGCTAAGGTGTAAATGACTGGTAACTTCTTAAGGTATCAACCACTGAAGTAATATTTAAATTTTAACAAGTTTCTGGCAGACGCCAATTTGGTTTGGGGAGGGGGAAGAAGGGAGGGAAAGGTGCCTTCCTGAATACCTGAAATGACATCACCTAGGAAATCTCGTGCCCTATGGAAGATATTTTACGTTTTCCCTGAGGCAAAACTTAACAGTTAACAACATTTAAATTATACTCATCAGAATAGGATGGAATAGTTTGAGGGGGGAATGACTGAGTCTACGTGAAGTGCATAGGAACCTTAGCAAGATCACTAGATGAAAGTGTTTAAGAACTAACACTGCCAAATGTTGAAGTGTCTAACACCTGCCCCGAATTTTAACATATTCCTATGTTACCTTAAGGCAAAATTTGAATGGGCTAGCCAAGCAAAACTGTAGGCTGAAATTTTATGCACTAAATCTCTGCTGACTTAATTTAAGAAGGGTATATCCAACTTCTTATTCCTTATAAGTAAATCCTAGTAAGGCTTTATTTTTTCATTTTTGTTTCTTGTTGCTTTCATAGAAATAAGATGTTGCTAAACCATCTATCTCCATTCTACATATCAGGAAGTAGAAATAAATGTAGGGAGATAATAATGACATCTTACATTTGTAACTATAATTTATAATCTTTGCAACTTTTATTCATGTACGTTATCATATTTGATCTTTGTAACAACGCTGTGAGATAGACAGGGAAGATCCTAATAACCCCCAATTTACAGATGAGTAAACTAAGAGGTTAAGAGGCAGATTAATAATCCATCAATCAATGAATATGCATTTATGAAGCACCTCTCATGTGCCAGACTCTGTGTTAGGCACTGGGGATACAATAATTACTCTTAACAATCTTACATGCTACAAGCAATGAGTGTGGTAAGTGTTCCTACAGCCAAGAGTAGAAGTCAAATCTAGTCTAGTAGAGTCCAACGCCTTTTCTACTACATTAAGGTGAGGGCCAAAATCATTAGGTTTGCAACGATACTGAAAACTAAACTGCTAGTATTGTTTTATTAGATTTTTCCATGTGTGTAAGATATATCTAAAAACTTGAAAGAAAATAACGTCATTTTAATAAGCTAATTTATCTATGGAAGAAAACCACCCCACAATGTCTTTTTAGTTTTTAAGTTACACTGAAGCTCTGACAATTTGCCCTATGGTTTTCTAATTAATTACAGACAAGATGGTTTAAGTTATAAGGACTCAATAACTTTGGTAGAAAGGAGAATTTTATTAGCCACACATTTTAAATTACTAGAGTCAGGAAAATTGCAAGACAGATTAAAAAAAAAAAAACAAGGGCAACAAAGAACACCAACAAAAAATATACCTATGCGAAGATATGGTACAAGTTGAAATATTTTATCAATGGCAGTAAACATTGGGGTGAAACAAATTAAGGAATTCAGTGATAATGTTTCAAGGAAAGGGTGCAATTTAAGGCAACTAGCAGATTTAAAGAATTATTTCATACTGGCATATTTGTTTTGCTTTTAAAGCATGAGTTTCGTTGAAATGATAAAAAAATATTGATGTTCATTTGATATTATCATATCCTCATGACTCATACCTGATGCAACTATACTAGGCAATGAAAGCCATGATCCACCTGGGATATTAATTTTATACATGGTTAAATTGATAGATAATGAAGAGAACTTCAGCTGCATAAAGTCATTGAAAATATCAGTCTTTTCTAAGACCAGAAAGCCCAGAATAATACTCTTTTCTACTTAAATACTGCCTTTGATCTGAGGAGCTCTAATCCTGAGTAAGAATCTTACAAGAAACCTAATATGAGCTAGATAATAAATCCCTGATCTCCAGGAACACCTTGAGCATTATAAAAGTTACATAAAAGAAACTGTAAAATAACTGAGAAAGCATTCTTGGAGTGGTATATACTGACACCACAGACACATTAGACGAACAGCTTATCTAATGCTGGAACTAAAGTCATTACCTTAGAAAAGAATCACTTCAATTTGCTACATCTGTGGCCATTTACCAAAAGGTCACTAAAGATGTATAAATTTTCAGAAATACTGATCTTAAAAAGGAAGATTATTTCCATTTGTTGACACCATTTAGAATAATGTCAGAAGTTACCAACACAAAATAAATCTAAGTTAAAAACAGAAATCAAGTGTAATAGACATGAGTGTTACATAAGTTGTTAAGGGTGGATGAGTTTGACATTAGCAACTGGGCATATTTCCTAGTGGCCTGTGGGGAAGCCTACATGTTTTATAGTTTCCTGGTTCTCTCTCAAAACTTTTCCTAAATGCCCTGGCATCAGGTCATTTTGTCAAACCAAACCTATAATTTTTTAGAATTATCCTACCATTCTACCAGGTAGAATCCTACCATTACATAAGATAGAAAGAATGATCATTAGATGAAGTCATATATTTCTAGAGTTCCAAAAAAATATAATTACTCTGAGCTGTTTATTTTTCAGAAAATAAACCTGAGATGTAATGCTTCATTGATTATAGTCATAAATAATAAAATACACAAAATTGCACAACAGTGAAAATGGATGTATACTGATTAATAGCAATATAAGTTTAACCAATCTGTTTTCTTTTTATCTTTTTTTCTAATTTTTCTTATGTGCATGCCAAGTTTATGATTACAAAGGAGGAAATGGCCTAGTAACAAGTTATTACTATAATGTCATCATGAAAAAAATTACATTTTCAATGTAGTCATTTTAACTTAGTAGTTTTGTAGGGTGTGTAGTAATCCAGCTAAACAGTTTTGGACAATTGTAATGACAAACAACTTAGAAAGACTTAAGAACTCTGATCAACACAATAGAACCATGATGAAACATGCTATTCACCTTCAAGGAGAGCTGAAGGACTCAGAGTGCCTTTGGAGCATTGTCTTTTTTTAAAGACATGGTAATATAGGGATTTGTTTTGCTTGACTACACATATTTAAATGGGTTTTGTTTTTCTTGTCTTCTCAATAGATGGAGGTGAGGAAGGTAGGAGAGGGAGAAATGTAAACTAAAAATAAAGTAAACTGCAATTAAATTAAAAAAAAAACAACATGAATGGCCTAGTGATCACTACCCACACGATGTCAGTAAGCACAGAATACCAATAATGAATGTATCACTGGTTTCTGGCACAGTTTTAATTTTAATAATTTGCTTTAAGAAGATGATAAACATAAGCATCCTTATTTTTAAAGAATGGAAGACAACAATTGTTGGGCTGATGACAGTTAAGATTTGCTTAATTATATCAACTGTTTATTCTGACCATGGCAGTTGGTTTCTCTTCTATGGATGAGTAATAATCTGTCAATAATGCGCTATATAATAATATAATCTGAAAAATGTGCTAAGATCTTTAAAATTTCTTCACAATTATATTCTATGTGACTGAGGTAGATGTGTTAAGAAAACAACTCTGCTAACTATTAGAAAAGCCCTTTATGAACTCAAATCCTGTTAGTAATTGTATGCAAATTTAAGGTTATATATAGATAAAAACTGCCTGAAAATCACTAATTAACTCTGAGACTAAAGTGGAAAATTACGTTCAGATTGGAAAGAACTATGTAACTTTATTCACTTAAAAAAAACTTAGCAGAAAGATGCCTTCCCACCCTCCCCCATTTTCTTTATTGTTCACAGTTCCTTAGGAATTTACAGGAGAGGTTACAGAAGTTAGAGATCATTTATATGTTTATTTGAGTATTTGTTTTCCTGAGCAGATTGGAGTGCTGGTGGGGCAAATTAAACCCTTCCCTTGGATTAGCTTGGAAGAAACTGCAGGCCTCTTGTTTGGGTAATTACAATAGTGTAGGTCTGAGGGATAAGAATAGCAGGGGTTCCTTTTGCTAAGCGACTTGAAGTAGGAGGAACTTTACACATCATACTACCAGCTAGGATTCTGGATCTGGTGATAATGGAACCACTAAAGATTAGTGACTGTTGTGCCATTAGCATTAGGGAATATCCTACGGCACATTTACATAGTGTCTTTTTAGTGCTGCTTAATAAAAATCCATAGGAAAATCATGGTCTAACTTTAAACAACACACATGTACCTTGGCATATTCATCCATTTGTTAATCCTTTAGTAAATATCTATGGTATGTTTATGTTATTTTGGATTCAGGCAAACTGGCTTTGAATCTTGGCTCTGCAACAACTGACATCCTAGGAGCAGGAGTGAGCAATTACAGAGTGATGGTTCCTTAGGACTGAGGATTAATGGGATAGGATTGGTGAAATCTCTAGGTATTGAGGAATTCTAGAATCTTGAATAGATAAATCAATAAAGTAGTTTAGCACAGTGCCTACCACATAGTAGGAACTTAATAAATGTTTGCTGACTGAGTGGCAGACCGGGGAGTTAAGATGTGGTAAAGGGGAAGCCAGAGTGAGGCAGATATACTGGGTGAAGGGTTCAGAGAATGACATAGTAAATTTAGGGTCAGTCTTCAAAATATTGGAGGTTGCTGGCAAATAATGCTATTTTGAGTCAAATATTTTGAAAATAAAACTATTTCAGCTAATTATGAGGGAAAAGGTATAATGGATAGAAAGCTGGCATCAGAGTCAAGAAGGCCTTTGTGACTATAGACATATCATGTAACCTTTCAGTGCTCCAGTCAGCTAAGATCTAAATTGAAGAACAGATGTCAATCTGCACTGGTAGAGACAATTTCCTCACTGCATATTCCTTACGTGAATATAATCATACTTCTGGCCCCCAAAATGAAGGGATGTAGCCATACCGAGTGACAGTAATAGACATGAAGTTTATAGGAGTGGAAAGGGGTAATGTGAGATGAGGGAATCAGAAGGGCCATCCTGAGACATTATGAAAAGGAGACTGGGAAAGAAAAACAAGGAGCCATTGGTAGGACTAGTCAGAGGCCTCAAGGTGGGGAACAGAAACAAGGAGGGGAAAGGGTAGTACACTTTGATTTTACTGACTTTCAAAGAGTTCAAAGACTGTTTCAAAGACTGTTCATGAATTGTTGCATAGAAAGGGTCAGGAAGCAACAGAGGAGAACAAGGCATCTACTGATCCCTCCTCCTGATTCTGAGTCTGGAAGGGTTATGGAGAGGACTAGAAGGCACATGGTAAATACGGGGGGGGGGGGCGTGAAAGAAGGATATTTCTTAGACAAGTTTGAGGATTAAAAAAAATTGTCTAGAATAGAACAAAGGTGGGAAGGGAAAGAAGAACAGTGACTAGGACTGAAGCCATCCTGAGTTCCTGTAGGGCAAACATCAAGAGACGTAGGAAAAGGCAGCGGGGTTGTATAGCTAATATTTAGGCCAGTAAAAGCGGATGATCCATAGATTTGAAGGTACAAGAAGAGGTAGCATATTATGAGTGGAGGAGGGAGACAGAGGAGGAGCCAGAAATTTTAAAAGCCTCAAAGTTACATTTAGAGTGTTCCTTGAGCCTGAATGTTGATACAGAAGAGTATAGACTGGCTGTCTTTTGCATCTTGATGGTTCAGGCCTGGGAGGGTGGAAAGAAAGCTTTTTCGGGCAGATTCAACCCCCTGTAATTACAGAGGGCAGTACTGTGACATTATTATTTCGTTAGAACACAGAGAAGTTGCAGGATCAACTTTCAAGAAGTGAATAAATCTCTTACAATTTGGATCTAGCAACCTAAAATCATAAAATGACAGCAAAAATCACAGGACGAAAGAAGCTCTGCAAGCATAGGGAATGTGTCTTCCTTGATTACTGTCTGTGTCTAAGTGTCTGGCAAAACGCCATAAAGAGACAGCTCTCAATGAATATTTGACTGTGGAAGCTTTGGGCTTATGTAACTGATGCAAGTATAGACATTACAGTGAACACTTACATTACACATGGCGTAGACATTTGGTCATTCTGACTTTAGGTAGGCTGAAAAAACAATCCCCCTACCTGACTAAATTTGTCACTTTTCAAAAAGCTGTATTGGTATTATATTAGCATACTTTCGGTAAAGATGTATTAATTGTGAAATTAGTAGACCAGTCAAACACCTTCACTTTATACTGACAGGACTGCAATAGGTCTCAATTTTTATGCCTATTAAAATAATATTAACAACGACAAACTAGAATTTATGGAGAGCTTCATCAGGGATACGCTGGTAAATGTTTAACAACACGCTCTCCAAAAAATGTACACATGGAATACATTTAAGTTTAATCTGCATTTTTATCATTTTTCCCCATTACTTTCTTAAGCACATTAAGACAATTTTCTAAGTATAAATATTCACATTGAAAATATAACCGACTCTACCAGTTAGCTTCAACATACCACAAGTTTTACAAAGTGCTTTACAAATATTATCTCATTTTAACCTCACAATGACCCTGTGAAATAGGTGGAATTATTATCTTCATTTTAGAAATAAGGAAATGGAGAGAGGTTAAGTAACTTGTCCAGGGTCACACAACTATTAAGTGTCTAAGGCTGGATTTGAATTGTCTTATTAATGTGAGGTCCAGCACTATTCGCTGCCACCTTGCTGCAATAATAATATGGCTTGCCCTAAAGGTGAGCCTCTTGTAAATATGTGGACTATATTTTGTCAGATGGGATAAGAAGGAACTTTACAAGGACAGAGAATAAACCTGTTTCGAGATTTTATCTGCAGAGAGACACTAAAAAGAAATATCTTTTAAAGCTTTTGAATGTCATATTCACTTCTAGAGATCTTATTTTACAGTGCTCACAAGCGAAAAGTAACTCAAGTTTTTTAAAAGAATTTGAGGATTTCTACTATTGAGAAATTGGAAATTTTTCAGATACAATTTTTCTTGACTACAGAGATAAGCTCACATTGCACTCCGTGCTACCCAAAAAGCTAAACCCCACGCTCCTTTTATTTTGAAATGTACTTTTAAATGAAAAATTAAACTTACTGTGTGAGGGCAACTCATTTAAACTCTGTTTTCTTTATCTGCAACATGGTATTCACCTCAATGACCTAAAAGGTCCATTGAGGCTTTAAAGCTATGATCTCATGTTCCTGTGAACTATTCTCATTTTAGGTACTACATACACATTTTTAAAAATACCAAATATGGATATGTTTCTTCCAAAGGAATTTAATGTAAGTAGTCATTTTTAATCCACAGGCAATTTTAATCCAATTTTTAATGCCTTACCAAGTTATTTGTTCATAAACACTGTTAAATTCTCATTCCTTCCATTTCCCTGATTAGCTAGGTCATATTAAGAAAACCTGCAATTTCATCTATATCAACCTATTACAACAAGCTTAATGAAAAGTCACAGTGGGGCAAATACTAAATATCTGTTTTAATTGAGCTTGCCATCAAAAAAGAAATAATCAGTAGTTTGAACCTAATATCTTTTAACTAAATAAATTCAGTCTAGGTGAATATAACTTTCAAATTTTTGAATCCTCTCTTCTTCTCTCCTTTTCTCTCTTTTTTCTCTAATTCTTTGCTCTCCTCTCACTTATCCAATCCTTTGCTTTATTTTCTCATTCCTTAAGAAAAGGGAACATTTTTCCTTTTCTTTATATCCCCAACTCTTAGTGTAGTGTTGGCCATATAATAGCCACTTAATAAATCTTTATTGATTGACTCTAGCTCTGCTTTCTTTCTCTCTGTCACTGTCACTTTCTATTTCTCTGCCTCTGTCATCTATTGTCTGTCTGTCTATCTGTCTGTCTGTCTGTCTGTCTCTCTCTCTCTCTCTCCTGCCCCCTGTCTCCCCAGGCATTATAAAGGTGCTCTTAAAAAAAAAAAAAAAACAAAACTCGACTTCTTAATTAATACAGATTTTAAAAAGGAGCAATTAAATTAATTGTGAGGAAAAAAAGTTGAAACTCTCCCATTTTCAACTGTCAGAAACACATCTACCTCTTACAAGTGCTAAAAGATATGTTAATGATATAGAAATAGATATATTTCTTTCTCTATCTGTCCTAAGACCTTCTATAAATGATAGGAATTTTCTCCAAGATCTTTTTACCTTGCTTCTGTCTCTTAGTCTTCACAATTACTTCTTCCACATACTGTTTTTTGGACTCACCTGCTTGCCCAAGTAGATGCTTCGTGGAAGGAGGTACAAGGAATGAATGGCTTCATCTAACTGTTAGCATATAAGGAACAGAATGCTCCACATTAAGTTAGAGGAAAAGAATCTGAGAGATTGTTTAGTCTAAAAGCCTCCTCCTCCCTGATTTTATGGATGAAAAAACAGATCAAAGAGGTTAAGTGATTTTCTCATAATAGTCTCTGAACTATTGTGAAAAACTTGTACCTCTTGAATTCAAATCTGGTATCCTTAGAAAAATAAGACCCTAGTTTCAGATAAGAGACAGCTAGGCGGCACAGTGGATAGTACACTGAGTCTTAAGTCTGGAACACCTGAATTCAAATCCACCCTCGCATACATACTAGCTCTGTAACCCAGGGCAAGTCATTTAACTGGTTGCCTCAGTTTCCCTAAGTGTAAAATGGGAACTGTTGTGAGGATCAAATAAGATAACCTTTGTAAAAGTGCTCAGCACAGTACATGACACATATTAGGCACCATATGAATGCTTATTCCCTCTCTTTTCAGGAAAATTATTTTGTATTCTCTGTCCCGATATTATCCTATAAAACTTCATATTTTCCAAAGCTACATTACTCATTATTCAGATATTGTTGAACTGTAACAACTATCCTAAATTCATTGATTTCAGCATTTGAAAAATTGCTTCTATCTTTAGTCAGATGACTTTCATATTTCACAATCAAGCCAGTCAGTTGAAGGAGGAAGGTGCCCTGAGGCAGAGACAGCAAGGGAAACCATCAGGCACCCCCATTCAGACTTCGATGGAGCTTGTCCACATCGTGGAGCATAAGCACCCTGGAAAGAGCAGTGCCCCACAGGCCACCAGCCCATCCCCCACAGCATCATCCAGGAAGGTAACCCCATGGCAGCCATGTGACCGGGCAATTTCTGCAAGTGCCCACCTACTCAGCAGTCACCGCTAGGGAATAAACAAACAGTTCTCACCACCAAAGTCTTTACTTATCAATTTGTACACCATCATAAATAAATATGGCTTCATTAGTGAAAATGTCATGCGATCATCAAATGTTACCCTAGGGACCACAAGGCCTTTTTACCTAACTTGAAGCTTAAACCTCTTTCCTCCAATGTCTGTTTCCTCTCTCACTGACTTCCCCAACTTGTAAATGTCTTTGTAGGTTAGACTAGAGACCGACTGACCTGGCTGGTTCCTGTGGGTCATGTGACAGGTTAGACTAGAGGCTGACTGACCTGGTTGGTTGCTGGGGGACACATGATGTGTTAGGCTAGAGACATCACCATGATTGGTTGGTGTGGGTCACTTGACAGGTTAGACTAGAGACCCTGCCATGATTGGTTGCTTCAGGTCATGTGAAATCCTTTGGAAGGCTGAATATGAAGCCCTTGAGAACAGGAAGTGTCTCTTCCACTTTTTGATACACAGATCAAAGCACAGGTCAGTGCTTGGCATACATTAAAGACTTAATAAATTCATTCATTTACCACATTTCCTTTCTCATAATTCTCGTTTTCCTTTGTACCCCATCTCCTAGCTTCCTGTATCACTTTAAAGATGAACAGGGAAAATGGATGTTCCCATTTCTTATTCCAATCTTTATAGGAGAGCCATTTTCTCCCCATCTCAAAAATGTGTAGTGCTGGTATCCTTTCTCAGAAGAAGCGACTTCTAGACCTAACTGCATAATGTCCCAAAACTGTAGCCGTTATTTCCTATTTCCTCTACTTAAAAACTGAGAATTAAAACTTTGCCCAATACTCAAGAGCTTTTCTCATTTCTCTACATTCATTCAGAATGTTAATGGACTTTATACTTTTTTTAGAAAAGAAATATAAATTCTTCCCTTATACAAGGGAAATGCACATTCTTACTTGTCTCTTCTTGAGGCTCCCTTCCTTTTCCTACCAGAATGTAAATTTTATAAATGTTGTTTTAGGACATTCCTAAAGGCCCCAGAGACATGAAAAGTTGATAAACGTGGGTTTATACCAGAGTTATAAAACCTCAGGAATTTAGAGAAATTGTTCTCTTTGGTATAGAAATCTCCACCAACAAATCCCCATAGCTGCATTCTGGTGAAGCGTTTCCAGAGGAACATCAATACTGTACTTTATTTGTTTTCTATTTATGACCTTTGTTTATGTATATAATTTTATTATGTAAATGATAAACGGTGATGGAGAACTGCCCAAGTCATCCTCACCCCTTGTCAGTGGCAGGCAGAAAACTAGTCCAGACAGATGGGTGTTTCATTCCGATTGACAACATAGACATTTTTGGAAAAGGGGACAGGGAATGTTTTGGAGGTTTTTTAAGTGCCTGCCTGCTTATTATTTTTGTGTGGGTGTATTATTTCATACAAGTAGAAAACTGCTTATGTAGAAACAATGTAGATTATGTGGACTAGTAGAAACAACTAAGATCAATAAATCCTAAGCTGTCTACTGCTATGGTCAAGACTCCAGCACAAGTTTTCCTGTGACTCCAGGCCCGGGACACCTTCTGCACAGTGCCTCTCTTTTTCTTGATTATGATTAGCAACATCCTACATCCTAGTATTTATCAATCACCTCTTCTTTCCTTCTATCCCATGCTGGCTGTGGGTTCAAGATGAAATGGTAATAACTGAGAAGTTGGGAAGAAGGTGAAAGTTTTGCATATGGGAGCAAGAATCTCTTTTGGCCCTGATCCCCTGGCTTCAACTGAAGGTACCTACTCTACCATTTCAAGTGAAGTAACTGGATGACCCATCCTGAATTCTGCACCATTCATTTCCTACCTGCCAGAACAGAGGAGCTCCTCCCCAACTTCAGCCCCTCTCCCAACACCACCAACACCGCAGGAACAGCTAAGTAGATCAAGGACAAGCAGGGCTGGAATTACTTCTAGAAAACACTGGGAGCCTGTGGGATGACCTGGGATCCAACAGGATTAAAGCAAATGACAACAGAGTGAAGTGTAATTGGAACCAAATTGGAATTGAAGTGATATGACAAGACAGGCTTCACCATGATTTCTTACTTCAGTGAGGTAGTGCCAACCTCCAGTGTTATTCTAGGTCTCTCCACACTCCGTCCCCTTTTCCAAGACCTCCTTAGGGAATTCCAATACCAGAACTCCTAATACTTTTCATTTAAGTTGATAGGTAAGAAGTGATAGAATGTTGTGCCTTGAGTCAGGAAGACTTAAGTTTAACTCTGTCATCATATTTGCTAGCTGTGTAACACTGGGCAAATTACTTAACCTATCTCAGCCTCAGTTTCTTCATCTGTAAACTGGTAATACTAATAGGGTAATAAGGTCAGTAGGGATAGTAACAGTTAAAAGGAGGATAATAAAATTATGATCATCATTATTATTAATCTCTCCTTCCTCCTACTATCTATTGGCTGGGAGGAGGTGCATGGTAAAGGGAGTCCACTAAATGAGGCATGCTAATAGAAATTAAAATTTGTTTATAATATTTGGGAATATTCCAGGTCATACCTCTAGATCTTTATAGAACTTCATGGCAAAGTAGGCTTCACACATAGAGTCAGAGCACCTTCTGTTAAGTAGTAAGGAACATTAGTCATTGTGAAAGCCCAATGTAGCCATTGGGCAGATGGCCTGAGATGAATACTATCTAGGGGTTAAAATATATACATATGTGATAGCCTACTGCACTCTGTAGAATAGAGAAAACAGAGAAATGGGTATAGTTCAGTGGGCATCATCCCCTGTATACTCATACAATCTAACATTACATGATAGCTGTTTATATAGGTATAATAATAGTGTGACCCTCCCATATACACTCTCTCTTGAGCAGTAGGTCTATACAATGTGATATATATATATACATACATGTATAGATTGTGTATATGCATTTGTATATACTGCGAATATTTTGTATATATAATATGACATAACATACATTTATATATATAACTTTAAAGCATGTAGATTTATTATATATAATATACAATATTACATTTGTATTATATTATGCTTTTATGTAATTTGTACTTTTATATGTAAATATTATATAAAATTATGTGCATATATGTAATATATAAAATTTTCCCCAAAGTCATCACGCTTGAAAGCATTCATTAAGTAGCTTGTCCCTCTCTTCAGCTTGTCTCTCCTTAATGACTGGGGTTCAGCCTACCATAGTATCCTATTATTTGATTAATGTTTCTGACTAATGTTGAATAATGTCTTAGACTGTCAGTGACAAGGGATACTCATGAATAGTTTTTTCTTCTTTCTTCATTTACTCACTCTACACATACAGAAAAGTCCTAATCAGAAGTTTGAAGAGTTTAAGTATCAGCTATTGCCCAAGAAGGGCCAGATACACAGCGAGCACTCCTAAAGCCTCATGCTGTTGCTTAGTGGCACCTTAGTAACTACAAAGTTTTCCAAATGGAACATGGCTATCCCTGAAAAGATCAATGTGGCCAAAGAGATAACTTGAATAAATGTTCTTACTAATTGGGAAAATGCATCAACTGAGCTCCAAAATTCCCTTCTGGAGTATTATCAAGAGCCTACTTCCCACATATTTTGTTTGTTTAATAAGTCATTTGTAAAAATGATGACTTTATAGAATTGAGCATTTTTAGGCATTACTTATGCAACTATTTGTAACACTACCACCACCACCATCACTACCACCACTACTACTACTGCTGCTACTACTACAACTACTACTAGTATTTCTTCTTCTTGTTCTTCTTCTTCTTCTTGTTCTTCTTCTTCTTGTTCTTCTTGTTCTTCTTCTGCTTCTTCTGCTTCTCCTGTTTCTTCTTTTTCTGCTTTTTCTTTTTCTGCTTCTCCTCCTGCTTCTGCTTTTTCTGCTTCTGATGATGATGATGATGAATAACTGAGGTCAGAGATGTAAAACAACTACATAGGAATACTGATATAACAACATTTGAATGCAGGTCATCTAAATCCAACTCTAATGACCTTTTTCCTATACAAAATGTCTCTGCTCCTCCTGTACTTGTTGTACAGCCCCAGGAAAGTAACAACCTCAGGAAACTAAAGACTAGAAATTGCAAGAAAAAGTGGTAACTTGCACTGGTATAGGGTGTATCCTTGCCTTGGAGTTCCCTATATTAGTGAAATCACAGCTCCAGTCCTCACTCCAGTCCTCTGTGCTCTAGCCTACACATGTATGACCTAAAACCTACTGATAACTTATTTTTACCCTTGTAACTTCATCCATGACACGTCCCGTTTTTCTAGGATAAATATAGGGCATGTAGATAAATGTGTCCTCATGTAAACACATAGGAATCTCAGTTTATATATATGTACATGTGTGTACATATCTATATCTATATTCACACAACTGTACTCCCTTCTATTCCATAAAAATAGTACTTGCTCTTCATGGAGTCGCAAAGGTGAAATGTGCATCAATAAACTTCAAGTAGTATTGCCTCAAATTAATTAAATGCTTGATTGATTTATAATCTAGGCTTTTTCATGTTGTGCTAAATTCCAAAATACTAAACTTACTGTTCCTAATGGATATACTTTCTTTTCTATTGAAGACAGAAAGTTTATTCTTAACTTTGTAATGTCCCCATATTGATCTATTTTGCAATCTTTTTATTCTTTTAATTTAAAATCTAATCATGATTATAAAATCCCTTCCCCACCAAGATACATGTAATTTAAAATTGGCACAGCAAGAGTTTGCCATGAATGCTAGCGGAGATAGAGATGCCTCATTTGCTTTTAAAATGGATACAATGAATATAGCACATGTAGGGAAAAATTAACTAACTGTAGCAAAATGTTTTACTCAACCATTCCTCTCTGCTGGAAATTCCGCTATCACAGTTAAAAACAAGATAATGAGAAACTCTGTAAACTGATAAAGGCTCGACTTTTAATCATTTAAACTCAAGTTTATTTCTGAAAATTTGTAAAAGAATAAAGACATCTACATTTCCACTCATAGCAGAGATGAGTTCTTTTAAAACTGTAATTTAATATTGAGATCCTTACAATGAGATGGTACTTATATTGATACAGGAATAATAAATTTCTGTTTATCTTTGGAGATGTGAAGCAATGCAAATGTATAGGAAAAAGGGGAATATTTAATAATTTGATATTTATTGTTCCTAACGGATATACTTTCTTTTCTCTTGAAGACAGAAAGTTTATTCTTAACTTTGTAATGTCCCCATTGATATTATTGATGTAATTTTGTAATGTATTGTATGTAATGTATTGACGAAGTTATTGATGTAATTATTGATGTAATATTGATCTATTTTACACACACACACACACACACACACACACCCACACCAAGAATATCACCAAAATAATTTATACTTGGTCTGTTTTAAAGGAAAATTTTACATTAATGCTTAAGTTCATTTCTGTACATTTAACTTAGCTATGATGCTATAGTATAGTAAAAAGGGTTTCTATGTTCACTATCTCTGAGAAATTAATAATAGTAATAATAGGTAAGGTAAAGATGTTCAGGGAAGGAATATTTCCACTCATTGCACAAATATTAGAATATAATTTCATAAACATGAGGTAGGAGACCAAAACCAGAGTTAGCACTTGTTGGAGTGCTATTTTATTATTGTAGGACACGTTGTGCCAGGGAGGATAACCACTTAGGCTTCCCCACTTTTTCCTGAAGAATAATATTTCTTAAGGTCTATTAAATATAGTAATTAAGCTTAGGAAGTAGGTAGCATCAAAGTCATTACAGAAAAAGAATATATAGGATCTTAGATGCATAGAATTCTGGAGCTCTGTGGGACCCTAGAGAAGAGTTTGTCCCAACCCTTTTTTTGATGGGCCATACAGTTGTCGTAGAACTGGAATTACAACCCAAAGCTAGACTGTTGGTCCAGTAGTTTTCAAATATTTATATTCAGTTTTGATTTCTTTTTGGCTGGTGAGGAAGAGATCTTATACTACTATAAAATTCATCAAAATTAAAATACTGGTTCAAAAAACATTAATGAGAAGAAGCATGATATAGTGAACTCAATGGGTAACTGGAAGTCAGAAGACTTGGATTCAAATTCCAATTTAGACATTTACTAGCTATATAATTATTTGCAAATCACAGTTGTTTCCAGTCTCTTAACACCTTTTGCCACTACCATCCTCTCCACCATTCTCCCACCACACCCCCTCATCGGTCATGTACTAGCCTCCAAAGTATTCCACTTCCAAACTCTGGGCATTTTTTTTACTGGCCTCCCACTCCCCCTTCCCTGGAATACTTTCCCTGTTCATCTAAACCTCCTGGCTTAATAAATGTTTATTGAACAAAAGACTGCTTTAGTTTCATCATCTATAAAATATGAATAATAATACACCCATTATGTATTTCACAGGGCTGTAAAGTGACACAAACCTTGAAGTGCTATGTCACTGTGAGTTATTTTGAAACATTCAATTAAAAAGCAGCCTCTCTTTGCAGCCTGACATTTTGTTGATGGTTTTTACATTACATTTTTGGAGTATTTCTATATCCTGTGTTGAAAAAGATTGACAAACATGATTTATGTTATTATAGTAGCTGACAAAAAATATAACATTTCAAAGTTTTAAAAATGCTTTATCTACATTATTTAATTTAAGCTTCAAAAGATACATATAGTCAGAACTAGGACACTAAAATCGAGTCTAATGGCTGTTTCATCTTTCCTTTCTGTTCTCCAACCACAAATGACCAAATGTACAGTTTTGCAAAGAAGAAACATTTTTCTAATTCACCCAGAAAATTGCCTCAATAACTCCCTCTTCACTTTTCCAGTGAGATCTTATCTTGTTTTAAAACACACACACACACACACACACACACACACACACACACACACACACACACACACCAAGAACACCACCAAAATATTTTACAGTCAGTCTGTTTTAAAGGAAAATTTTACATTAATGCTTAAGTTCACTTCTGTACATTTAACTTAGCTATTACTAAAGAGGATTTCTATGTTCGCCACCTCTGAGAAATTAATAATAATAACAATAGTGGTAACTATCATTTATATTTGCCTTAATATTTGCACATGGCCTTACAGATACCATTTCATTTTATCCTCACAGAAAACCAATAAATGCCATCATTTTTCCTATTTTACAGATGCAGAAACTGAGGCAAACAGAGGTCGTGAATTGCCCAGAGATACACAGCAAATAAGTGTCTGAGGGACAAAGAGCATATATTGGACAAGACCTAAATAATAGATGAATTAGTAATTATAGTATATTAAAATCAATGCTGAATCACTGAAAAGTAATGGATTGCTTTAGTTTTTACAACTATAATAGCTTGTGATGTTAATGGGGAAAAGTAGCTGGAAACTATAGATTCAATCTCATTTAATCTTTTTGATGTTAGAACTTTACGAATGTGTTTTTAATATTAGTTTGTATGAAATATATCAGCAAAAATCTTTCACAGCTTAAGGGAATGCCATAGATATATTTTACTTGGATTTTAGCTGCATAGTTCACAAAAGCTTTGTAGAAAGTAGATGGTAGGGGAGGGAGATGGATTTGGACCTGGGTACAGGACTTTATCTAAAGAATAATCACTAATGTTGTAACCTATAGTACAAAAGTCATTTGTATAAGACTCTCCTCAGCGATGGAAATTGATTAGTCCACATTCCACACATGTTTGAGAAGTAGATTTGGTGAGAGCTTGGGAAAAGAGAGAGCCTGACCTTCTGACTTCCAACTTCAAGAAGGAACGCAAATCAATTTTTTCCTTCTCCTTTTAGAGATCTGGAGAGAACATGGAATATTGTGAATTGATGTAAAGCTGAAGGGTCAGATGAAGTGGAGAACCTCAGTGATGCATGCTTGGCTCTGTGGTTTATTTTCTAAATTAACTGGATGGAGGCATAAATGGTATCCTCAGATTTTCAAGTGACACAAACATAAGCAAAGGTTAGCTGATGTTTTACACAACAAAATTAAGATAAAACATCAACATGCTAGAGCGGTGTTATAAATCTAAGATTAAGTTTAACAAATATATTTAGCGAACCCTAGACTTATATTTTAAAAATCAACTGCAAAAAATCAGATGGTAATGGACAACTAAACAATAGCATTTTTTAAAAAAGAACTGGGGATTCTCAGGGACTGAATGTAAATCACTGGTATACCAAATGGCAACCAGAAGACTTGACCCAACCTTAAGGTACATCAGTAGAAGCATATCTAGAAAAGGGAGATGATATAGTTCCATATTGCTATTGCCTACTTAGAAGACACGTGCTGTACCACATTTTTTGAAAGATATTCTCAAAGTTCGTAAAAAAGAAGGGCAAGATAGGTGGCATTGATGTATAATCAACAATATAGGGATTGGGGTCAGCTAGGTGGCACATTGGATAGAGTACCAGCCCTGGAATGAGGAGGATCCGAGTTCATATCCAGCCACACACACTAACTGTGTGACTTTGGGCCAGTCACTTAAATCCAATTGCCTTCAAAAAACAAAAGACAATATGTGGATTGGTTGAAGGAACAAAGAAAAGAAAATTTGTCAGGGCCATAATAGCAATATTTATGTATCTGAAGGGCTAAGATTTGGAAGAAGGATTAAACTTATTTTGCTTGGCTCAAGATGTCAGAACTAGTATAGAAGTTACATAAAGATAGATTTCATCTTGTAGTAAGGGAGAAAAAACTTGCTAACTATTGGAGCTGTCAAAAAGTAGAATGATGTCAAAAAGTAGAATGATGTCAAAAAGTAGAATGATTAAGGATGTGATGAGTTCAATTTCTGTGCATATTTTCAAGTAGAGAATGTTAACTACATACCAGGAATATTGCAGAGAAGTTTCTTGTTCTTATTCAAGTTGGACTAGACAAAATTAGTTAGACTTTTCAGCTCTGAGATTCTGTGATTCTTTGATTAAGTCTCCAAACTACTAAAGTTTCCAAGGTGTCAGAAAATAGACAAATAGCAAGGTTACAAAAACAGGTGAAGAAGACCTCATCCTGGAACATCCGAGAACAGAGTTCACCTCTTTTGATTCCACCTCCCATAGGGACTCACTTATTAAGAGGCAGTGTTGTCTAGTGTTTGGACAATTGAAAGTCACTGTAAAGACAAAGAACTAGTTTAGGAGGAGTGAAACAGCAGGAAAGACAGAGAGGAGATTGTGATCAAAGGAGAGAATTTCAGAGTTCAATATCATGGGCATTTTGGGGTGACATTAAAGACTAAAGTGTAATCAGTCCACCCCTCCCAGGAGAGGCTGAGGTAAAATGGAGATGGAAATAAAGGGAGTTGAGGAAGTTAATGAACTGAGATGCCAAGGTTTTTGAAGAAAGATCAGAATGAATGCTCATGTCTTCAATAATGAGGGTAGGATATGAGGTGAAGGAGAAAACGAGGAACAATCATACTAATCATTGAGAAAAAGGTTTAAGATCTATACATCAGTGACAGAAGAAGTATATTAAGGGGCCAAAGAGATGTTTGTAATGTCATACAAAGAAGGAAAGTATCTGATGATTGTGGCAGATGGAAGATCTGAAAGTGGCAAAGGGGAGCACGTCCACAGGACTCTTTCTCTAGTCCAGTATGTCAAGAGACATAAAAGAAGAAGCAAGCACTGGAATGGTTGAAAAAAGGTAAAGGATACTCAAGGAAAAATCAGTTCTCTGAGCGTGTCAGAGGGTGGAAAGAACATAAGAGGAACAGATGTAGGATGAAGAGAAGTTTGCTAACAACTGATTGGGGTTTCCAGAGAGCAAGGAAGAAAAGTATGAGGATGAGAACAGCCAAACTAGACAAGTTTAAAAATGTGAGGCGCTATATTCCAGTAAGTCAGTTTTAACCTCAGCAAGGATCTAGAACTGAAAGGGGCCTTAAAGGTCATCTATTCCAACTTATTCATTTGATAAAGAAATTAGAATGAATTGCCCAAGGTCACACCTGTGGTATCATCTGAAGTGCCATTTGAATCCAGGTCATCTGCCTGAACCACTATAGCTGAAGTGATGACCTCTGAGCCCAAAAGACCTGGGTTCAATTCTTGCCTCCCACAAGTCCTGGCTGTGTGACCTTAGTTAAGTTACTTAACCTCTCAATGCTGTAGATAACTATAATAAACTTACAGTTGTAGTGCTGGTGCCAATCTACATTGTCTAAGACGTTTCCTTATCTGAGATTTCCGTGTATCAATGAAATATTAGGTCCAGTCCCTATGTATGTACGTATTTAGATGTGTGTGTATATATGTGTGTCTATACTATTTTCCTTTTGTAAAAAGGCATCATCTAAACCTTCAGTACAGGCAATGTCTAATATTCCCACCCAAAATATCGCCAATTTTTTTCTCTCTTTTTTCTTCACAAAATGTTCTTCATCATACATCTACTTTCAGTAACATGAGTTAATTGTCTTCCTTACATACGATATTATGTTCTTGCATATTAGATTTATATTACATATGCTACAATGCACTTACAAACAAAACAACTCTGTGTTCCCATGTTTTTTATTTTTATCTTTTAAGTGTCTATGTGTGTATGTATGCAGCATGTCTAAGTTAGGATTTGCCCAGATTAGTTTTTTGCAGCAATGAAACACTAACATGTTGAAGGTCTGTTTGGCCCTTGCTTGCTTTATTTATACTAACATTCCAAACTATTTATGTGCTGCATGTTTTAAGACCATCTCTTCTGAATAAGGTATATTTCTGTCAACTGTTATACTTCAAGAAGGAATTCCATTCTATCAATCTTGTTGCATTGCATTTAGTTTGTTAAAATTTAAATTTCACTTTTTATTGCCTATATTTTATACCTTCCTCATAACCATTTTCATGTTTAGACCTGATAGAAAAGGAGGTATTTGTCTAAGTAAGATTGGATACATGGCCAAATATTATAAAATCTATTCACAAAAATAGATGAATAAAATAATTTCCTAGGCATTTGGAAATTGGTTATTGACTATATTGTACATATCTTTTGACTCTTTGATACCACTGCTATGTATATATCCCAAGCATGTCAAACACAGAGGAATATCCTATATATACACACACATGTGTATATATACATATATATGCATATGTACATATGGATATATATGCAATACACATTTATGAATCTAGATATATATTTAAAATAGCAACTTTTATAATAGCAAAGGACTGGAAGTAAAATTGCTGCCAACTGATTGGGAAATTGGAGAAGAAATTGTTTTATAAAAAATATAATGAGATATTATTGTACCTTAAATGATGAATGTGAAGAATTCAGAGAAACTTGAGAAGACTTAGATGAATTGATAGAGAATGAAAGTGAATCAGAAGAATAATTATCAAAATTACCACAATAATGTATAGGATAAAAAGCATTAAAAAGCTTTCAGAATTCTAATCAACACAATACCCAATTGTGTTGACTGATTCAGAGGACTGATGGTGAAGCATGCCTCCCACCTCTTAGCAAAGAGGTCATGGGATAGAGGTTCAGAAGTGAAGCATATATTTCAAAATATTGTTAATCCATTTGTTTTCATATTTCTACGCATCTATGGTCCCACTTGAGTGAGTACTCTTATTTAAGGCAGCTAGGTGGTGTGGTGAATAGAGCATCTGGCCTGGAGTCAGAAACACTCTTGTTCCTGACTTCAAATCCAGCCTCAGATACTTACTTCCTTTACGTACTTAACTTCTCCTTCTTGATCTCCTCTTTGCCTCAACTACCCCCAGGAGGGTTGGAGTGATTCTATTTCAATCTTTTACTCTAAGCTTGTTTTGTACTTGGCTACCACACCTCTCTTCCTTCCTTTGGTGTTTCTTGGGTGGAAAGTTGCTTTGCTCTCTCATCCTCCTTGTTTTTCATCAGATAAATTTATTCTTTTAAGAGAAGAGGATAAGTAGCTTAAAAAGTTTGCGTTATTTGCCATTGTGCATGCATTTTCATTTTATCCTTTTTTTCCAATTTTTATTTACTTTGAATAATAATGATGATAACATTTATAAACTCTTTAATGTTTGTAAAGGAATATATATGTATGTGTGTGTATATGTGTATATATGCACACATATACACACACACATACATTGTTTGATCCTCACAACAACTCTGAGAAAGGTGCTATTATTACATTCATTTTACAGAGTAGAAACAGACACTGAGTGGTTAAAGTGATCTGTCCAGCATCATAGATCTAGTAAATGAATGAGGTGGAATTTAAACTCAGGACTTGCTCTGAGTCTCATGCTTTATCCATTTCTCCACCTACCTACTACCTTATCCTATCGATGATCTAGATATACAAAGAGAGCTAATTCTGAAATGACTGCCATAAGACATTTAATAAATGATTCTGGATTGATTGATAATCAATTTAGTTTGCTTAAGATGATATTCAGGACTTGCCACTGTAGCATCTTAAATACTTTCCTTGAAGAAAGTATTCATAATGTATAGGTAAGATGAGTCTGCATAGTCTCAACCTTTGACCTCCTTTTTTTGGTCCTCAGCCATATATTTCTTAATGTGAAAAAAAAATTATGGTCCTCCCTTTTCACATAAAAGACATTGTGTATGAAAGTCTATGTTAATTTAGTTTAGAGAATATCAGCCAATCTTAATATAGGAGCTCTAAATTTTTTTACTCTTTATAATAGATAGTGGCACATGATCTTTAACTGTCTTCACTGTGATCTAAGTATTCACTTGGAAGACTTCAAAGTTGGATGATCAAATGTCATATGGAGTGGATTTTCTTATTGCCTTCAGATGCAAAATGAAAGGAACTGAAAGCTCCTTTATTCACTTTTTTCAGGAGAACCAGAAAGTTTTTTTTGTATATCTATGCTAGTTCTTCATGACTTCCATTGCGATTAATAGCAAGAATGTCAAATGGATATGGTTAAGTTCTTCCAATACCAATTCCAATTCCAGTATCAACTTACTGTACACTGAAATAAACAGCTGAAATTGGGTTTATAGACAATTTACAAATATTCATGTGTCAAGTGATTCATTGAAGACACAGTGGAATCAATTCAATATGTATGAATCTATTTGCATCTTTAAGAAGTGTTTCCTAATGACTTTCACCTTCTTTATTCTACTTTCCCATCATCACCCTAGAATAGAAAGGGAGGTGACTAAGGAGTAGTCACAACCAGGCATTTTTCTCTATATTAACTGCTCTGTGAAGATATTAAAATTATATTCTTGGTCTCTTCAACATCATTTAAAAAGCTGAGCCAAGCAGGTAGTTGGAAAAAATAAAATTGCACTTCGAAAAATATAGTCTAATAACTGTTGCTCTGGAGTTTAGTTTTTCATACTGCCAAAGGAGGAGGTAAAGCATTAGGGGATGCACTGGATGCTAAAGGCATATATGAATTAAAAATAAGGATCTTGAAATCCTTTTCAACTTGATCAAGTTTTTGATTTTGAGAAATTTTACAAGAACTACCCTCCACCTCCAAGCTTTGTGCATTGTTACTGAGGACACCAAAGAGCCTGACTTTAATAGTTTGTCAAGAGCCTCAAATCATTATTATTCATGAAAGTTGATACATTACCATATTATATTTCATTAATGATTCCATTTTAAAGTACATGTGACAAGAGATGTAAAACTCACTTAGAAATCTCAGTAGTTCTCCAAAAATCCATTTGCTGATCTAAAAAGTAAAAAAAAAACCTACCATATTTTTACCCAGCTGAAATTTTACATCTGGGAACTATGGCCTTTGCTAGCAAAGATACTGGCCTTGAGCAAGAACTGAATCTGGGCAAAAATCTGAAATAATTAAAATTCCTTTTTAATCACTGCCTTTCCTTTCTGTGCCCATCCCATGTCCAGGCCACTCACCTTCTTTCCAGGCACCCAGTGGCTTCATGTTTGTCTCTGACTGTCCAGAACTTCACTGAAATGCCTTATCTATGCTTTGCTCTTAGGTCCATACCTTACATTGCAAAATTATGTGCTCTTCCTCCCCACTCATGTAAGGTCCTGTTTACTCAGTTTGTTAATCTTATCTTGTTTTTCAGAGGAAAGCAAATATGATTAAACAAACTCACATTGAGGAACAGGCTGGCTTAATATATTTCCTTCCTTGGAGGTATTTGCATTTTATAAGGGGAGTATTAATTTAAATGAATAAATCTCTATTTGTTGAATTTCCTCAATGTGACCATGTCTATGGAAAACTACTTTTTCAGGAAGGTGAGGCAGAAGCTTCTGATATCACTAAAATCCCATCACATGGGACACTTTTTAATAGAGGCATAATGAGAAATTTGCTACTTTGTTTTAAAAAAACTGGGCACCACTGTGATTAATAAGAAAAATTCTGATCATACCTATTTTCTTTCCGTATGTTCACCATAGATTACTTAATTTACTCTTTGTTAAAATACCAACAGCTGTTGCCAGCTCTCAAAAGGAAATGCCATTTGTGAGTCTATAGCAATTAGTTATTTATAGTCACTATGGAAACAAGATGGAATCACTGAAAACCCTAGATACATATGATGTAATTATCTTCTTTTGGCAGAATATTAAACAAATAGACTGATGTTAAAAATATTTGCTTTAAATTGCCTTTAAGATTTTTCCAGACTAGTTTTTTATATCACATTGTTCTTCATAATGTGAGATCAGGGATTTTTAGTGACTTGTCCAAGGTCTCAGAGCTATTAAGTGTCAAAGGCCTGATTTCCTCCTCTAGAAAATGAAAGGGTTGAAAGAATAAATTCCAGCTCCAAATTCTATTTATTATAAAAGATTGGCCTAAAGAAGTCACATTGCTGCTTTCTTTTATTTTTGTTGTCTTTTTAATTAATAAAATAAACATTGTGAAAGAAAATGGCACAGCACCAGACAAGTGTTCCACTTGAGCTTCTATTTCCCTTCATAATGGCTACAAATGAGTATAGACTTGATTACTCTCAGGTCTGGCTCCAGGTGCTCCTAGTAGTTAACACTAATCAAGGAACAAAATTGCTACCTACTATTAGCCACCTGAGAGGCATTCCGCTACCTACTGATTCAAAATTTAATGGGTTTAAATTATATTGTTCCAAAGTAATGAACGTATATTGTACTTTAGATAGACTTCTCCTTCCAAAATATGCATTTTTGTGGGATGTGCTACTATTCTACCAATTAGTCATTCAGTGTTGACATATGAGCCATTTTTGCTTCATGTTCTTGGTCTTTGTTATTGTTGTTTTCAGACTATTCTTCCTCTTGCTTCTCATGGGTTCTATTTCATGTTCTTTGTGCTTTCCAGGACTGTGACCTATGCCTTGAAGGCATTTTATATTCACCTTTTTAATTCTCTATTTTAAAAAATTCTATCGTAAGACAATAAATAGATAGATAGAAATATATTAAGTGTTTATTATGTACCAGACACTGAATGCTAGGGATACAAATATAAGTATGCAAGACAGCCCCATCCCTTGAGGAGTTTATAGTCTAAAGGAAAAAGACAACATATAAAGGGGGGCTGGAAAAGAGGGCAGGGGGGTAGTGATTTGGAAATAAAGAAAAGAGCTGAGATGGCTGCTTCTGAGCAAGATAAACATAAAGCTCATCTCAGTTGTCTGCCATTTCAGTGATGGAGTCAACATCCCAGTGGGAGAAAAATGGGGGTGATGATAAGAGTGGAGACAAACTTCCCTATGTTCTAGCAGCTTTTCTCCTACCACTTCTCTTGCATTTTATCACATCTGTTTTGGATATATTTATATTTTATCCCCTTTGTACTACTCCAACTGGCAAGTTGGGTACCGGGGAGGAATTATTGATACTTAGTGCTAGCCTGTAAATGGCTGCTCCTAGCTCTTGGGTCCCCATCTATGTTAGCAATCAGCCCTTAGGCTTGATTAGCTTTCAGCAAAACATTTAATAAGATGGTTTAGTAACAACAGGTAGTACGTATATTATATATGCCTGGGGCATACTTTCCAATAACTACAGAAAAGTGACCGTGGGAAGAGTGAGCTCTATTTAGAATTCAGTGGAAGTGGGGAACATATATTGGACACACACATAGTAAATAGCATCTCACAACTCATGGTCTTAGAAGCAAGTCCTTTCTCTCTTCACATGCCTCTCCTTGGTTGCAGCTCTCCAATAGATAGGTCACTTAGCTGGCTTACAAGGATCTACCTTTTGTGATTTCAATACTTGGGGCATGATGGAATCAATCCATCAATAAACATTTACTAAGTGCCTACTATGTGCAAGGCACTGTAATAAACCTTTGATCTTTCCATCCAATCACAAGATGTTTCTTATATTGTGCCATTGCCTTTATTTAGTTGCCAAAGTCTATACTGTCTTAAATTGCCTAAGGCTCATTCACATTTCAGAGTGGGCTTGTAAGGAATTCCTTAACACTTATTTTTACACACTGCGCATACATCGTGGAACCACTGATTGGTTCTTTTTATCAGTTGAGGTGGAGAGAGATCTGCTTCCTTACTCTGATTATATGCCAAGTCTTCTGTGATTATATTATTTGAAATAGTGGCCTACGACACAATGCTTTACATTTGAATATCTATCTCTTGTTGTTGTTGCAGTTGAGTCTTGTCTGACTTTTCATGACCTTATGTGGGGTTTTCTTGGCAAAGATACTGGAGTGGTTTGCCATTTCCTTCTCCAGCCCATTTTACAGATGAGGGCCAACAGAGTTAAGTGACTTGCCCTGGAACATAAAGCTAGTGAGGCCGGGTTTGAATTCGTGAAGATGAGTCTTTCTAACTGCAGTGTTCTGTCTACTCTACAACCTCAACAGAATGAAAGCTCCTCAAAGGCAGGGATTGTTTAATTTTTGTCTTTCTATCTCCAGTTCCTAACAGGTACAAGACACATAATAGGCGATTAATACATACTAACAAGACAGGAAGGGAATGCGATAAATACTGGAGAAGAATGTGAATAAATAGGTACACTAATACCCTGTTTGTGGAGTTTGTGAACTGGTCTAACCATTCTGGAGAACAATTTGGAACTATGCCTAGAGGGCTATAAATCTGTGCATATCCTTTGGCCCAGCAATACTACTGCTGCTAGGTCTGTATCTCAAAGAGATCACAGAAAAGTGAAAAGGACATGAAATTAATATTAATAGTGGGTCTTTGGTGGTGGCATAGAATTGGTAATTGAGGGGATGCCCATCAATTGGGGCATGACTAAACAAGTTCTAGTATATGATTGTGATAAAATAGTACTCTGCTATAAGAAATTACAAGCGCAATGATTTTGGAAAAAACTTATGAAGACCTATATGAATTGATGCAGAGTGAAGTGAGCAGAACCAGAAGAATATTGTATACAGTAATAGCAATGTTGTAGGGATGACAGCTGTGATTAATAAAATGATCTAAGACAAAGGAACTGTGATGAAAAATGCTATCTACCTCCAGAGAGAGATCTGATGAACTCTGATGAAGTACAGATGCAAGCATACCTTTTCACTTTCTTTATGTTTCTTCCTTTTTATTTTTTTAAACATGGTTAATGTGGAAATATATTTTGCATGACTTCACCTGTAAAACTGATGTATTGCTTGCCTTCTCAATGGGTGGGGGAGGAGTGGGAAGAAGGAAGAGAATCTGGCACATAAAATTTTAAAAATGAATGTTTTAAATAAGTGGATGGATGAATAAAAGTGAATTAATTTCATGCTCTTTTGATTGATTGACTCCTCATTTTCTTCATATCACAGAGACATTCATTTGCCAAGTCCAGTCAGGTCAACCGTACTTCTACAATATCTCCCAAATATGTTCCCTTCTTTCCTTTAACATGGTTACCTCCACACTGCCAACTCTCATCAAGTATCTCTTGAGTATTTATTAGCTCCCAAAATGGTTTTCTTTTATTTTGTCTGTTCCCTTTTCTTGTTCAGTCATTTCAGTCATGTCTGACTCTCTGTGACCCCATTTTGGGGTTTTCTTGGCAAAAATACTGGAGTGGTTTGCCATTTCTTTCTCCAAATGATTTTATAGATGAGGAACTGAGGCAAACTGGGTTAAATGACTTGCCCAGGGTTGCACAGCTAGTGAGTTCTCTTTTCACAGCTGCCAAAATAATCTAGAGAAAATAATATCACTTTCTCTTTTTAAAAAATCTTCAATGGAATTTTAATGCCTGTAGGAGAAACTACAACCTTATAAACGTAATATCTAAGGCGCTTGTCGGTTTGGTTCCCACAGAACTTAGAAGCCTTGCTTCCCATTATATTACTCCCATTCACACACTTGGTGTACTAGCCAAACTGGACTGACTACCTCCTGTTTTTTCTTTTAGCCTCTTTAGAATCATTTGGCTTCTTTAGCACTTCATTGATTCATTCATTCATTCATTCACTCATTCACTTATTCATTCATTCACTCATTCATTCATTCACTCACTTATTCATTCATTCATGCTGTTCCCCTAGGTCCCAAGTGTGTTTATCTCTACCAACTCTCCATTGCGACCTCTTGAAATTCTCAAGGTTCAGCTCAAGTGCTACCTCCTGCAAGTGGAGGTTCTGTCTTCTCCTGGATCTTTAGGCTAAAAGCCTTCTCTCCTTCTTGACACTTTTCTTGAGTATTTTGTGCCCTGAGATTACCATACCTTCTTAACCATTTGTAGGCTTGACAACAGAAATTTCCAGCACCTACTCCACCCCATCCATTATTATAATCTAGGCTGTGTTTTAAGTTTTGCAAAGCTTTACACATGTTATCTCGTTTCGTGTTCATGACAAGCTTTGAGGTAAGTAAGAACAGTTCTCCTGATTTTACAGACGAGAACACTGAACATTAGAGAAGTCAAATGACTTGACCAGGTCACAGAGACAGAAGTGTCACAGGCGGCTTTTGAGACTAAGCTTCTCGTGGCTCAAAGGTCAACAGTTTTTGTGTCTCCAACATGTTAGTATAGGTCTCAGAGGTGGGGAACCTGTGGCATGGAGGCCACATGTGGCCCTCTAGGTCCTCAAGTGTGACCCTTTAACTGAATCCAAACTTCACAGAACAAATATCTTATCTGGGGCACATGTGACCCTCTAGGTCTTTCTGACTCCAGGCCCAACAATACATACCTCCTGACGAAGAGCTTTGTTCTGTGAAGTTTGGATTCTGTCAAAGGGCCACACCTGAGGATCCAGAGGGCCACATATGCTCTCCATACCACAAGTTCCCCACCCCTGGTCTAGGAAATCAGGTTGTGGAGACACCACAGACTGAGATCATATTTTAGATACAGACCTTCTTGGCAGAGGTAAAGGGGGATGAGTTTCTGACTTCCTGGAACAACTCCTCAATTTGTATGATAAGATGCAAAAACTCTACTATCAGGGAAAGCTTAACTGAATTTTTATGAATTTAAACATTTTTAATGTATTAGAGGGGCTTTGTGATTTTTAAATTTTTTAAAATTTTTCATTTAAAAAAAAATCAAAATATTGTAGTATTGTCAGTCAACAAACATGTCTTAAGTTCCTACTATATGCCAGGCACTGTGCTAAACAAATAACTACCTTCTGATTAATTTTTCTTTATTTTTTTTTATATTCAGTGTTGGAATTGCTTAATAATTGCTTAATTGATTTAAATTTCCCCTACAGCTATCCTAAACACAACTGACAATTGTCATCATTTAATAAATGCTTTTTTTTGACTGACACTATGCTATATGCAATAGGTTTAAACATATTTTATATGTAATGTGTATAAGTACATATAGCATATAGTTGTTTATTAATTAAATTAATACAATATGTTAATTTAATTTAAATATTAAAGTTATATATATTTATAAACTATATGTTGATGAATTTTTATATGTTTATACATACATGCATGCATATACGCATGTATATATACACACATACACATACACATACACATATACATATATATTTGCTGAAAGGACTCTCAAAGATCATCTAGGCTAGAGGCTCTTAACTTGGGGCCCACCAAATTGGTTGGTTTAATTTTTTTTTTAAAAACAGTATTTCAACATAATTGATTTCCTTTGTCATCGTATGTATTTTATGCATTTAGAATCTTATTCTAAGAATATATCCAAAGATTTAATCAGATTACCAAAAGTGTTGATGGCATAAAAGATGTTACAAACCAACTACTGCATTTTATATATCAGGAAACAGGAACTTAAATGATACATACTGTGACAAATAAGCAGTAAATATCAGAGATGGATTTGATACCCAATACTCTGACTCTGCAGAGGCTGCTGGGTGGTGCAGTATATATGTATGTATGTATGTATTATGCATGTGTGTATTGCTGGGCCTAGAATCAGAAAGACCTGAGTTTAAATTTGACATCTGACAATTATAGCTGTGTGACTCTAGGGAAGTCACTTAATCCGTTTGCCTCAGTTTTCTCAACTGAGCAGAGATTATAACAGCACCTACCTCACAGGATTGTGTGATCCTTTGTTGAGCATAAAATGAGGTAATATTTGTAAAGCTTAACACAGTATCTAGCATACAGTAGGCTTTTAATAAAGGCCCATTTCCTTCATTGCTGGTGCTAAAACCCTAGAGTGAAGAAAATGCCTTATCTTTTTTTTCCCTAATTATAAAACACTATGGTTCAGAGGGAAACACATGGACTCACACACATACAAACACACACACAATATTGAAAATTTCAGTTCTACTAGTAAATATAAAGGGTGAACCAAGAATTAGTAGATTATTTTGAACATAGGCTAAGTTTTATACTTTGCATTTTTTTGTCAAGTAAATGATGATTAACATCAACAGAATAATTTTAAAGCATGAAACTAATTGGGCATATTGCAAAGTATTTATTAGTAAATAACCTCTGACAAAATTAATAGTACAGTACTCAAAATTCTAAATGTCTTTTGAAATGGAACACTTCTGCTATAACTGCATCAACTGTGTGTTATTTATACTTAGCTTGTAAGGGGAAAAAGAAAACCAATAGAAGGTTCCATCGCTAACTTTGTTTTGTAATTACATTTGTCTTGGGAATGTACTGAGCGATTTCCAGGCTAGAAGAGCCTCTTTCTGGGAGGTTTTTGAAGGTATTGCTGAATGATTTAGGAGACTGTATTAGATGAACATCACACGTTCCAATTATTTTCATAACCTCAACAACCATCTCCTCTCACTCAACTGTAGATGGGTCATGATACTAAAGCCCAGAGTCCCTTGAATTCCAGTGCTCCCCAGACCATGAGCTTGGTCTGTGCAACCTTGCTTAAGAGGAGAAAGGGCCTTTCTTCCGTGCCACCACAACACCAGTCTTCGCCTGACAAGCTTCCATGAACCTGTGGGTAACTCCGTGGATCTCTATAATGGCCCCAAACTACTGGTCCTGCTTCCAGCCCAGACCCCACAGGCGTCACTCATCCGGGGACATAATCACTGTGGAAGTGGGATCTGAATACTATATCTACAGGTGCTGAAGCCCCCACTACCTCAGAAATCACACATACTTAAGACCTGAAAGAGAAAGTTCTTAACACCAAAGGCCTTGGCACTGACAAACAGTTCAACATCAGAAACATATATGTTTTTGTCAAGTAAATGATGATTAAGATTCATTTTATTATTATTATATTATCATATAATATCCTTAATATGAGTAGAAATGATATCAAAGAGCATTACTATCTTGCTTTGCAGACGTATACTATGCCCCATGAGGCTGTTTTATCTGACTTGCTGCTGAAAATACCTATTTAAATTGTCTCCACCATTAGAACGTGAGCTGTTTGAGAATGGTGATTCTTTGATTTTCCGTTTGTACCCCTAGCTTATCAATGCTCAGCAAACAGTGCTTAATAAATAATTTTTTTTTTACTCATTCATTCACCCGTAAGATTCTATGATACTTGTATATGTGAGTTTCAAAGCCATAGGAATATAGAGAAAACACCTGAGCTACCCAGTTTGAATATCCACGAGCTTCATATCAAGAAAAAGCAGAGTAATTCTTTTAGCCAGCTCTGTTCTGTAATTTTATAGGATTAGCACTTTATTTTGGAATCACCGAGCAATAGTCACCAAGTATCACACTAACAAAGCAAAGGTGGGGCACAAAATCTCATTCTCTCTACAGGAATGCAGATTTGCCCTTGTTTCGAAGGCACAGACCTTGCACGACAATTAAATTTAAATATAGTTCTGTTGTTTTTAAATAACAGATGGCTGCCATCTTGTAAGCTTCCATTTTTACAGAAATATTTGGCTGTTGTCTGAAAGCCCACAAGGATCCTCATTTGTTATTCTGCATGCATTTTCCTTTATTTTTCACAAGGGATCAACTCCAAAAGAAATCAAAACATGAATGTGAAGGTTGAGCATTTTGTCGCTACCCCATCACCAACTCACATGCATAATTAACAGAAGAACCTGAAAGGGGTCCAACAACAGAAACTAAGCGATTTATAGGGTTAGCTTGAGTCATGAATCATAATTAGGAACAGATTAAAAGTGAGCTAAGCTGACAGCATATTTTTAGCATGGTAGAATGTAAGTTCTGATGCTACATTTTTGCTTTTTTTATCTCAGTCTTTTAATTTCTTTAGGTAAGATTAATTTATTCACTTAACATCAAACATCTGAATGATATAATTTAGAGTCTGAATTTTTTTTAAAGATCATCTAGTCCCAGCATCCTTATTTTCAGATGAGGAAAAAGTGGCCCTAGAAAGATTGAATAACTTGCCCAAGATCCCAAAAGGCAGAGGTATGATTTGAACCCAGGTTCTCTAAAATCAGATTAATCACCCTTTTCTATTAACTCACCCTATCCTAATGTTTAACAGGTCAAAGATGTGGTAGGATCCCTCTCGTCATAATTTTGGTCATGGCTTTCAGTTGAAAGAAATTTCAGTTGAGTGATGGAAGATTATTTTCCTAGTAATGTTGCAATCTGATTTAAAAATAAGCTTGTCCTTTATCTAGGGTATTTAAACATTGTTTTAGTATTAATTTAATTTAATTTAATATTAATAATAATAATTAATGATATAACTTGATTTTCAAAAGAAAGCTGAAGTTACATCATCCATGAGGTATGATCATTTTTCTTTATGTTATTTATTGCATGTTGATATTTTCAGATGGACGAGGGTATTTATTCAAATTAATTCATTCGTTCAAGTTAAATTGTTTAATTTTTCATAAATATCTAAAGAGACACACGTATGTTATATATAAACATATACACAGATTGAGAATTTTCTTTGAATTTCTTCATCACTGATTGAATTAGTCATTTTTAATTATTGCCTATAATTAGAGGCATCTTGTTGTAGAGTCGTTGAAGGCTTTCAAGTAGAGGATTGAAGGCCAGGCATAATCCAGAAAACTTGGATTCAAGTTTTATCTCAGATATATGCAGTGCATGTGACCAAAGGTGAGCAACACTCCAAAGGACTATAAATTGCAAGGATGATGATTTGCATTAGTGGAGGGAACTTTTACAACCAGATTATACCATACCTATGAAATCACTGGTCTCTACCAGAAAAACAAACAAAATTGGCTATTTGAATTCAATTGTTATGCAAAGACTTAACTAGGAAGGTAAAAACTTTCTAAGTGTGAGATATCTCCTTCAGGACAAGAAACTTCAAGGATCCTTGAGAATAATTACATTCATCTTTGGAAGGCCAAGGACCTGCGGGAAGTAGATGGATAGCATCCTGGAACCAAGAGACAGGGAATAACCTAATTTCCTGTCAAGGTTACTGGGTAGAGATTAAAGCTGAAGAGATTTAAACTCTGGCCTGGTTTTAGGAGGAGAGATGGGTAGCCTTTTGTGATCATTCTATAGTGAGGGAAGGTTCCTGAGGTAGAGGGAAGGGAGAAAGGAGGCAGTGTTTTGGCTCCTCTGAGGTGACTCAGCTTCATCAACCATCCATTCAGCTTCCTTCCTCTCAAGTCTTACACTTGCTCTTTTCTAAAATATATCCAAAGCTGGAAGCTCCAAGGCTGGGCAGAAGAAACAAGGGGAAAGAGGGTATATTTAGGTATCCTGGACACTTGGCAGGCAGCCTGGGCAGGGGAAAATGTTGCCACATACTCAAGAGTCCTCTGCCTCTGAGAACCAGAGACCTTGGGAACATAGGGGTATTTCAGGGAAATCAAGGCAAAAAAAGGAAGGCAGACCCTCAGACCCTGCACAAGAGCCATGTTTTTTTCTGGTAATGCTTCTGTCAACCCCATCACTTGGACTTTTTCATTCCATCAAAAATTTTGCCTTTATAAGCTGCTTAAACTTTCCCAAGAAATGGCAACTAGAGAGAGTAGGTATCATCTGAGGACAAGTATAAGCTTCGGATAAACCAAACACTGTGTTACCGGTTTAGCTGCTTATCTTGAGTCACAAGGACTGGGCTCTGCTCTGAAAAGGCTCGTCTCCCCATTCCCTCCTGTCCGGGAAACTAAATTTCAGCAATCTGTCTTAAAGAGCACTAAACTACAAGGTGGGAGGATAGGGTTCTTGTCCCTGTATTCACATAAAGCTGGGGTCTCTGATTCTTCCTCTATGTAAAATAAGGGGGTTGAAAAAAAATGGTTCCAGTTGTGTCTTCCAGGTCTTACTTTGCAGTTCTGTAGATTTCACTTTACCTCAATATAATTGTAATGAATTGAATAAGCCTGTCTTTGTGACCTTGGGCAAGTCGGTTCCCCTCATTGAAGCCTCATTTTCCTCCTTTGCAAGAAGGCTTTAAACAGGATGATAAGTTCATGCATTACAGAATCTTTTCTGGGTTTTGGGGAGCCATGAATGTGCTGGTTTTAAGACAGAGGTACTCTGGAAACAGCTCATACTCACTGGTAAGAGCCAATTGTTAAATTTTCAGTGTGAGTATTTACTTCTTGGAAATCACTATAAATCAGGGCTTCATTTTATTGTTTTGTTGATCATCTAGAATTAAGAAAGTGATGGGGGGAAAGTTAGGAAGTCAGAATAAATTTAAAAGCGTGTTATGGGCACATTTTTTTTTCCTAAGATCTGGTTATTAACATTCACCAGCACGCCCCCACTTTAAGCCATTTTTGATTCCCTACACCCGAAGCATTTTTCTGTCAGTTTTAAGAGTTGTCATTCCACCCCAGTAATCAGTTTTTTTGGATAGAAAATGTGAAGAAACAACCTTAGGATCCAATCACAGAGAATTATTAGTTTAAATAGGAAAGTGATAAATGGCCTGCTTGCTCTGGGACAGAGCACCCACATGGAAGGATGTGGTGCCCCAAGTGGACAGAGGGAGCACATGTGGTAATTGTGTGTGGGTGCAGGGAAGGCAGAACAGACATCTCTGGCCTCATTTCCCCTGCTCCTTTTCAAGAGAGACTTTGACTCTTGCCAGGTACTTTTCTCAGAGCTAATTGCCACCAGATTTCAATGACTCTGGAGTACAACAGGATGAGGCTGATGCCTTTGCACAGCTCTGCCTCACTTAAATCCAGTTCACACAAAAGTCAAGGCAACACCCTAATGAAGTCATTGATCACTGTGGAGAATGAAGAACAAACACCAACAAGCTTGCTCTGGGAGATGAGATGTGTCTCCAGATGCCTTGGGGTCTTTGCCTCCTTTTCGAGATGTTGCCATCCCTCCTCCCAGGCCTCCTGTGCCCTTGTCTGGTATAATTTTTGTGTTCATTGCCCTATGTATAAAACTTCCTTGTTAAGGTTCTATTGGTATGCTTCTCAGATTGAAGAAATTTAAAATACAGGATCATAGGTTTCCAGACAAAAGGAATCATTAGGGACGATTTAGTTTAATTGTTTCATTTTACAAATGAGGCCCAAAGCTATCAAGTGACTTTCGTAAAGATCACAGCTCTAAGTAGCCAAGGAAGAATTCAAACTCAGCTTTTCTTTCTCCAGATCCAATGAGCTATCTCCTGAATTGCACTGCTCTCTTAGAATGGAATGATCCTAGAAAAGGCAATCCTTTACAGAAGTGAAAGAGTGGGTCTCCTCTTATAAAAAGGAGAAAAATGGAAGATTTTCACACCTGTGTGACTTTGAAGCCTGAGTTCGTGTGCCCTAGAGAGTTGGTAGGGGAAAATTGGCTGATTATCTCTCTGCTTATTTACTTGTGTTTTCCTACTTGAATATTTCTCCAGTTGCTACATTTTTAGAAGTGAACAACAAAAAATTTCCCCTAGGTTATTTCTCTGATCCTATCATGGCATCAACACGAACTTTCTGTCTCTCCCTTCTTTGAAGTAATAAGCTTGCTGTCAGCGGAAGTTTCCTGGAGTACCTACCTCACAACATTGTTGTGAGGCTTGAAGAGATAATATAAGTAAAACATATAAATTTCAGCTGTTCTCCAAATAGCACCTGATTTGTTCATGTACAGCAACCAAATGGTTAATTTAAGGGAATAGCAGGTTTCTTGGCACAGATTGGAGAGGAAAAAGGGAGCAACTATTTAGCATTCATCCTCCCACCTCATCTCCCTTTAGCAGCTTCTAATTATTCCCTTTCTCTCTAATTCCCCTGGGATAGAAACCTGTGTCTATAAAGGAAATAGGTAGGGTGGCTGGAAGATAGGGTGAGTTTATTTCAAAGCAATTCAGCAAACGATTTATTAAATTATAAATACTAGAAATGACTTCTACACAATATAGTTAACTAAATCCATTAAATAAAACCTTCTAATAAAAATATAAATTGAATCCAGTATAAATAGACAAATAAGGATTTTTTTTGAGCAGTAGAAATGTAGAAATGGAGATTTTGATGCTAGAAATGCTTCATCTTAGATATGTATTGGTTTAGCATTAAGCCATTCTGGAAAGCAATTTTGAATTAAGACCAAAAAGTTATTAAACTGGGTATACTACTGCTAGCCTTATGCCTCAAGGAAATCAAAGAAAGAGTGAAAGGCCCAATATTTCCAGAAATATTTACAGTTGTTTTTGTGTAGTAGTAGAAAATTGGAAATCAAGGGGGTGTCCTATTGGGGAATGGGTAAAAAAAAAAGGTGCCACATTAATGTTTTAGGATTTTAGGAGGCCATAAGAAATGATGAAATAGACTTCTATGAAGTGGTACAGAACAAAGTGGGCAGAACTAGGAGAAGTATTGATAAAAATGACTATTATAAAGAAAAATAACTATAAAGACTTTAGAACACTGATCCCTGAAATGATAAATCACAAGTTGAGATAACTAAACTTCCTGTTGTGGAGATGAACTTAAAATACAGAGAAAGATACATACTTCTGGCCATGACCAATGTGGGAATTTATTTCAATAGACTATGCACATTTGTGGTGATGAGTCTCTTTTTAATTCTTTCTTTTTGCTCAATCACATAAATGCTTGAGAGGTACAAATTATAAAAAAATAATGTTTCACCTCAAAACATTTAAATTTCAAACAAAATACAAGAACAATAAAAGGTTCTAGACTTTAAGGACTATTTTTGCTCACTTGCTCTCTGAAAAGCTGAGTGTAATTACATAGGCAAATAAAGCATTTAATATGTCTTTTAAAATAAAGATATAATGGACTGTCAAATTTATGCATGGTAACTTCTAATCAGAATACAAATCATTTTAAAATACAATAAATGCTTTGAAAATTATCTATGTGGGGAACTGTGAATTATTATATCCATTTTAGAAACACTTTTGATTATGTAAATAGAGTGGATAAAATGATTGCAACCTTTGACTCAGAACATCCATTGCTGAGGATATCACCCAAATGAGGTCACTGGGAAAAAGAAAGCCTCTCTATACATCAAAATATTTGTAGCAGCCCTTTTGTGACAGCAAAGAACTGGAAAAAATATTGATGCTCATTACTGGGGAATGGCTAAACAAATTGTGGTATATATGGTACAGTCTTACTCTGCAACAACAACAAAAAAAAGATGAATATAATGAATATAGAAAAGTATGGGATAACCTACAAGTACTATCCAAAATGAAGTAAGCAGAGCCCAAGTAATCATATCCACTATGTAAATGGAAAGAACAAAGAACAGAAAGTTTACAGATGTGAAATATTGTACATAATATTAGATTTATTTCAATGTATTTTTCTGAATACTTCCCTTCTCTCTCTTTTTTCTTTTTAAGTTTGTTAAAGGGGATGGCTCTCTGGGAGAGGACAGGAGGAGAGATATAGGCAATATGTAAACAAAAGATACAAATTAAAAAAAAAAACAAGAAAATTTTCTATATGAACATCTCATGATGTTTTTATTACAATTTTGAAATCAATTTCATTTTGTGTAAAACAGTGTCATGAATGTGTTTGAAAAAATGCTGCTCTGACTTATGATTCAAAAATCTTCCAGAAATCTGTCTCATTCCTTTGAAGACATGATCTGAGTTGAACATAGGTGCAAACAGGTAAATAGAGCAGACTATCCAGGTCAGCTTCCCATTCTTTACCTGAAAGTTAAAGTTTCTCATAGTTTTGCAGTCAGTGACCTCTTGTATTAAAGAGTATGTAAGAAAATAGACATTCAGTTATCTTTCTTACATATATCCTCTACCATCTTCTACCAAAAATAATGGGAATTCAAGTGAGATTGAAGCCCAATCAAATTTTTTTTTTTGTTTTGTAAAGGGCTGTGATCTCAAGTGGAGATACCTGTATAGTGAGCAATGGAACAGGTTTTAAATATAGAACATAAAAGGCAGAAGGAAGAATTATTTTAAAATCATTCTACTGGAACTTTTTCTGAATTCATTTAGAGACATTTGCTGATGAAAACCATTGGCCATTGTTAAGAGGAAGGATGAGTGAGTAAAAAACTATAATTTATGGTATGCAGTCACAGTCATGTGTGTCAATCAGAAGTGAAAGAAGTTATTTGGACTCAGTTTTGTCATTGAAAGTCTCATATAGTCAGGTGCTTAGAAATGTTTCAAATTTTCAACTCTACAAAGCACAAAGGTCAGTTTTTGGTTTTGGTTTTTGGTTTTGCTTTTTTTTTTTTGGTGGTAGAGGATTAAGTGGTATATGTAATGCTGGCCTTAAGAACAGATGACAGTAACTTGCTATTAAGAACTATAGATGCAGGGATAAAGCAAACACATTTCCCCAAGGTATGCATTTTCACTTAAACATTCTCCCTAGTGGAATTGGACTTAAGTGAATATTCCTTTTTTGTTCAGTAGATAGGATTACGTTTAATCTTTAAGACTCACTTGAGACATTCAAAATACTACTATATGTGGGTGCATATCTTCCCTTGGCAGAGGGGGATTTCAAGACAGGGAATCTGAACTGGAATCTCAGCTTGGAAACTTTTTTCATTGTATGATCATAGTCACTCTGGGATGCAGTCTCCTCATGGGGAATCAAGGGGATACTTGGATTAGATCATTTCTAAGGTTCCTTCTAGCCCCACATCCTATGATCTTGTGATCCTTTTTTCTGCGTCTGATAATTCCGATGCACTGAATGCAAAGAAATGAGGGGGTCTTCTATGAAGGCCTTCCAAGAATTTCTTCTTGACATAACCTACACATAGGAATAGAATAAGTAATCAAAGTAGATATTGGGATTTTAATTTCTTTCTGTCTGAGATTGTGAAGAAGGTAGTGCTTTAGTATGCTCCAGTGGGAGAATGGCAGGCTTACAGAAGGATATTTATAGACTTCATAAGACCTACTATTCTCAAAAAATTTCGCTTTCACACAAGCCTATCAGCATGCTCTAACATCATATAAGTTAGCATATGGCTTTCTTCTAAGAACTTCTTTCCAACAAACTAAGATTTGTTATTTAAATGAAGTTATAATATTAACATAAATATATCTTCAGTGAACTTTATTTCAGAGACATAAGTAAAAATGTTCATAGAATCATACAATCACAGGCTGATAAGGACCTTGGAGGACATTTAATCCAACTCGTACCTAACACATTTTTTCCAAGAAGTGGTCATTAGGTCTCTGCTTGTCCAGGTCAAATCAAATCAAATCATGAAGCACCAAAAATGTTCTAGGCTCAGTACTAAGGACTGGAAACAAAGAGAAATGTAAAAACAGTCCTTATTCTTAAAGAGTTTATAATCCAATGGGTAAGACAACATTTTTCCTTTCTATACAAGTACTCCTTTTTAAAAGCTAATTAACCCTGGCTAATTTATATCAATGCTTAATTGATATGGAAAGGAGCACAGGGAATGGGGGCTCACAGGTGGTAGTATTAAAAACCATGATGCCTGAAGGTTGACTATTATTCCTACAAGCTATAACTGCGAATTTTACTGTAAGAATCTGAGGCAGAATTTGAAACTTTACCTTTCAGAGGTCAATTCTACTAGCATTGTAAACACCAGGTTATGCTTCCTCTTTTGGGAACATAGGAACATAGAGGTAGAAGAGATTTCAGAGGCTATTTATGACAAACCTCTCATTTTTACACGAGTGGAATCTGAGGCACAAAAAGCTGAAGGACTTGCTCAAGTTCACATAAGTAGTAAGCATCAGAACTCAAATATGAATCCAGTTCTGTTGATTCCAGAGTCAGCGTCCTCCACAATGTATCATATTTCCTCATCTCTGCTTCATAATCCATTCTTCCTTATGGCTTTTTAATTTATCCCAGCAGCACAATTCAATCAGCCTCCTGTGTTTGAAAACTTGGTAATATCTTTGACTCTCTCTTATGTCCTAAATACAATCAGTTGCCTATTGATTCTTCTTCTACAATATCTGTTGGTCCTCTCTTTTCATTCCCCACCCTTACATCATAGTTTTTATTGTTACTATTTCCTTCCTAGACTACTGTGTTAGCCTCTTACACGGGCTTCCCACCTTCCTGAGCTCCTGTACCAGATTGACTTCCCTGCTAAAAACATTTTAAAGGCTCCGTATTGCCCACTGAATAAAAAGTTCAAACTCATTACTGTGATATTTAAGACCTTCCACAAAATTCCCCCTTCTTTCCCTGGCAACATGGACTTAATTTTATTAATTACGGTCTTGCAAGTAGCACCAAGGTTTATTTATGTGGCACATTAACCGCAGGTCAAAAATCACCTCACTTGGCACTTAAAAGTATTCTATAACATATAGTAAGCATAGAGTATTTTGAAACATTGTGGAAAGATCCTGAGGACTTAGAGATAAAGACCATTCAGTTTATTTTAAAAGATGACATGTCCAAACAACCAAAATATATAAAATCTCTCTATTTCTTTTCTATTTCTGTTGAATTTTCATTCCTATCCTTCCAGGCTCCCAAATTCACTGCCTCAGAATTATTCTTGACTCTCCACTTTCTCTTACATCACACATCTATTCAGGTGCCAAAACTTGTCATTTCTAGTTCAATATCTCTTACTTACATTCCCTTATGTTTACTCACATGGCCACATACTATTTCAGGCCCTTATCACTTCTCTCCTGAACTATTATAATTGGTCTCCATGACTCAAGTCTATCCCCTTCAATTTATCATCCGTATTGCTGTCAAAGTGATTTTTCTGAAGAGGTCTGACCATGTAATTCCCTTATCCAATACACTCTATTGTCTCTATTGCTTTAAGGATCATATATAAACTCCTTTAGTATTTAAAGATTGTCACCAGCTGTACCCTCAACCTACCCTTCCAGGATCATTATTCTTCTTTTCACATCTAAACTGGCCTTCTGTTCCTGAAATGTAACCTTTCCATCTCTGTCCATTTCCTTTTCTGTATCCATGCCTGTCCCCTAGGACACTCTTGTCCTCTTTTCCTAAAATGCACTCCTTCCTAAAAATATCTTATTGCCTTTAATTCTCTGCTCAAACACTACCCTCTCCACTATAGATAATGCACGTGTGTGTGTGTGTGTGTTGGACTCCATTTGCAGTTGGTAAAACCAATGGACCGCCTTTCAAAATAATTTTTTTTGTTTATCTTCATAATTGAAGGAGAAGCTAAATGTTAGTTAGAAGTTAATGACAAAAGAAATGTAATTTTTCCACATTCAAGTACATAGACTTCCTGAAATTGATCCACGAACCCCAGGTTAAAAAGCCACTATTCCACATGAAGCCTTGATGCTCCCAGTTCCTCATGCACTCCCCAAATTATCTTGTATTTATTTCATAAAGTCTATGCACATACACATTTTGTTCAAGTTGTCTCTGCTGATACAAGTAAGCTCCTTGAGGGCAGGAGTTATTTTCATTTTTGTCTTTATATACCCAGTACCTAGCACGTGCCTGGAACATAGTAGGTACTTCATAATTGATTAACATACCACAATACATTTGTAAAAGAACAGTAATAAAGTACTATGCATGGTTCAGAGAAAAAAAGAAATTTCTAACTAATGAGATTTGGGGAAAGCATCATGGAGAAGGTGGCATTGGAACTGGGGATGGATGGATGGAGATATTTCAACAGCATTTGAGAGGTGGACAATTAAACTGTAGTTAATTAATTATGTGAGCAAAGACACAGAGGAAGGAATGCATCAGAAGTATTTGGAAAAGACTAGAAGTCCCATTTGTCTGCAATATAGTAGAAAATCCTCAGGGTCTTGTTGCCATAGCATCTCTTTCTTGGGACCCGCAATACCTTTAGGGTAGCAGGCTGAACCTTCTGGGAGACAGGCTATCCTCCAGTCTAGCCTGAATGCCTGCACTGTCACAGCCCCAATTGTCTACTTTGCCCAAGTTGTTTTTGCCTCAAGTGAAGCAATTCCAAATTGTTTTTGCCTGAATTTGTTGCACACAGAATTTTGCTCAGAGGTACACTTAAAAAAAAAAAGATTTTTCTTTAGCAGTTTCACTTTCAGCTTAGCAATTTTATTTTTGCTTAAAATGCATTAAAAAAGCCCATGTGAATCAGAAGATTCTGGATGTTGGAATCAGTGAATTAAAAATAGTTCGCTATTCTAAGCCTACTCATTAAAAAAGAAAAGAAAATCCCAGAACTTATTATGATAGCATACAGAACAAGTGTAATTCACAAACAATTTAAGTGGAAACATGTATATTATATGTTTAGAACCATGCAACTGAAAAAGCATTGAGGATAAAAATTTTCAAAATGTTGATAAAAGTACAAAAAAAGCAAGATAAATATAACGGAACGTGGTTTTTAAGCAAGAACTTTAAAATAGAACAGACAGAATAGGAAAGTTATTAAAATGATTTGTAATGACAGCCAACTGATATTATAATTGCCTTACTAATCAAAGAGACATTATGCAAAGTTTTTAAAAATAAGTAGTATTATTTGCCTGTGTTCTTCTGCTAATTATTTGAATGTTTTGTCCAAGCCAAATGCTGATCACTTGCCAGAAGTTTACATTTCAAGGTCTATCGTAGTACAGGTTGTAGTCAATGCAGAACATTAATATTTATGGGATATCATTAACTGTATGGTTTTTGAGCCATGTCTAAAGGTATCTAACTAGCTTACCATGCTAGGCTTTGAGTGACCTGTATGCCAGGGAGAGCCATAGTGCTATAGTAGTATTTTTGTCCTCTTTCATTCCTTGTTATGTTTTATTGCTATCTGGTTTTCATAGTTACATGCTACAGTGATTTCTGGTAAGGCCAAGAGGAGTTTTTTTTTTCAGGAATAAAGACCTATCATGGAAAAATGTGTTTTTATATTTTTACTGATGTCTTACAGTACTTACTCTGGTGACAGAGATAGGATCTTAGGAAGAGTAACATTCACTCAGAAGGCTTTAGGGAGGCAGCGTGGTATGGTAGTAGGAGTGCTGAACCAGGAGGCACATGGCCTGAGGAAGAATCATGCTTCTGCCACTTATTGCCAGTATTACCTTGGGCAAGTGCCTTAATCTCTGGGCCTTGGGCTCCTTATCCATAAAATGACAAGGTTAGACTAAATGGCCTTTGGGGGCCCTTCCAGCACTACAGCTATGAAGCTATGAATTTATGTCAATTAGTGGGTATAGTTATACTATATAGGGAACATATAGGTCATAAGATATCATATATATATATATATATATATATATATATATATAGAGAGAGAGAGAGAGAGAGAGAGAGAGAGAGAGAGAGAGAGATAACCATATAATCCAACAACCTAGATTTATCAAGACTTATTTGGGGATTTTTAAGTCAGGAGATAGATACATAGATAGATAGATAGATAGATAGATAGAGAGAGAGAGAGAGAGAGAGAGAGAGAGAGAGAGAGAGAGAGAGAGATAACTATATAATCCTACAACCTAGGTTTGTCATGACTTATTTGGGGATTTTTTAAGTCTATTATCATGCTGTTTGACATTATTAGTGGAGGGAAAAGAGAAGATGATTCGTGTTTTGAGAGGCTGCTCATCTATCTTGAAACACACAAAATCAAGGGTTTGGAAGAAAAATCCTCTGTGCTCCAGACAGGCTGTGAGAGCCAAATAAATGACATAAATGAATCACTTGCCATCCCTGATGAAGAGCTCTTGCTCTAGAGTCAGAGGGATCCCCAGGGATTCAAATCTCACTTTTGTTGATTACTATTGGCGTGACCTTTGAAAAGTCATTTCACCTTTGGGCCTCACTTTCTTTATCTGTAGAGCAGAGAGTCTGACTAGATGACCTCTGAGGAACCCAACCAGTCCTAGATTTATAATCCCATGATTTCATATTAACTTATATTTTTGAAGCATGTTTCTTACACGAAGCATCAGAAATCAGTTGAGGCTTGAAATTCACAAATAGAATCAACAATTCGTTGAAGGCATTATTTTACAAAAACTTTACCATCTGTCTCAACATTACTACCTTGGAGATTTCTTAGATAACACTGTGGAATCCCTCTTCGTAGTTAAATAAGCAAATAAAACAGCTAAAAATTAACATCACCTATCATGCCTGTGCATCACATTTAACAGTTAAAATAGCCCCAGACATGGTTTTAGTCAATGGAACTGAATCACTAAATGCCCCCTGAATTTAAAGGAGGAGTTTTTAATACACCATAAAGGCAAAGAACTATTATCAACAAAGTCAGTTTGACACAGGAAATGCATTCACTGCAATATTTGCTAATCTATTCAGACATGCCAACATTTAATTTGGCCATGGTGGTACATTGATAGTTTACTTAAAAATTCACAAAAAGCAAGATACCTAATCTAGAAGAAAAAAGGCCACCTTGAGGGAATAAATTCTTTTTTTCAGATCCTTCCAAAGAACTACAGGAATTCTCTCTGCCATTCATGTCAGCTGGATTCAATTATAATCGATCATTCCACATAATATTAGAGACTCAAAGTTTTATTATTTTCAGTGATAAAATTGTCTATGACAATTGTGGCACTCCAACGATGACTAACATTCATATGGGGTGTTAAGGTTCTCAAAGAACTTTGAATATATTATCTCACTTGATCCTCATAACAACCTTGTAAGGAAGATCCTATTATTATCCCCACTTTAGACATCAGAAACCAAGCATGAGAAAGGGCATATGACTTGCCTACAGTCACACAAATAACTAAGGCAAGATGCAAGTTTGGGTATTCCTCACTCCAAATCCATAATGCTATCAACCATACCACCTATTCTATTTATTGTATAATCTACCTGGTATGAAATACAAGATTGCCGCCACTTGCTGCCACTTGCCGCCAGCGGCCCTGGCCACCAGAGAGTGAAGAGGATGCTGCAGAGAGTGAAAAGAAAACATGGGCCAGGTGGGACCATAAAGGACAGCTCCATTTACTAAACTGAAGGACTGGGCTTATATACCTTTTTAGGCAAGCAGAATCAACAAGTTCACATGCAAAAACATTTGCATTGCATGACTTCCTCATACTTTGTTCCCTTTTGCCATAAACAATATTGTGTTAATAGCCCACAGGTGGTGTTTAGCTCGTGTGTGTCCTGGGGGTTTTGGAGAGAGCACGTGTATACTGAGGAGGCTTGGAGAGCCTTCATTCTGAGCAGCACGTGTGTGCTGGGGGCGGGGGTGGGGGTGGGAATGGGGGTTGGAGAGCCCATGTGCTGAGTTATCAGCCCAAGGGCAAGAACAGACTTCAGGGAAAACCTGGCCTGTATCTATATCCCATAATGGACTTTCTCCAAGCTGGCCTCTACACAAGATGCCTCAGGATACCACAGTGTACTTTAAGACTGATGTCAACTCCTGTGCTGTGTATATAACTGGTAAAAAACAAAACAAAACCCTACATTATTTTTTCACGATAATCACGGACAATATTGCTGAGATTATCATTCATTCCTCAATCTTAGAATAACTGCAAAATTGATATTGATAGAAATATGTTGGGTAAGTTTACTGTGTCTTCGTGATATTAAGTTATGGTTTCAATGCATTGTCCCTAAGTCATGGGAGACAAGAAAAAAATTGTTTAAAAAAGAGTTGTTTTTTGACTTGAGAAATTAGTGCCTAGTGTTTTGTGAAATTTATTTAATAATATAAATCTACATGACTTTTATAAATGCACAGAGAAAGGCTAACTATATACCAGTGTTATTCTAGTTTCACAAAACCTTTTACTTAAAAAGCTACTTTTTCCTCCAAGTGAAAAAAAAAATGAAGAAATTGACTCTCTGGTCAAGTAATGTGTCCTCTAGCCAGCTAGTTATTTATATCTGGCCTGTATCATATGGCTTGATCTCAAAGGCTAATTGTATGGTTAGACTTTGTAGAGCTTCTATAAGACCCTGTGAATGCTGAACCTAAGTGGAATTTAGATGCATTGTCTAGTCAAACAAATGTTTGCTTTTCTACCTGGTGGGAGGTTGACTACAAAACTTGACCTTGTTCAAGTGTATCAATAGCTATGTATGTTTAGCAATGTTAACAAGACACCCAAGTAATAATCATGCATCATCAGCATTTTCTGCTGCGGCTGGAGAGAGAAAATTTCCCAGTGTTCATAGAGAACCTGCTTTCTAGATTTCCATATTTCAATGATTTCCTGTTCATTAAAATAAGAAAATTGCTTCAGATCAATTGAGACAATGTATGTAAAGCATTTTGCAAAGTGCAAAGACCTATAAATGCTAGGTAGCTAAGTCGAGAAAGAGGAATGTGAATTTAAAACTTAATTCTTTAACCACTTTATCAGCAGTTATAGTATTTATTTCACTGAAGGTAAGGCCTAGGTAATCCATGATGTTTGCTAATCCCAAAATCCTCACCCATTGGAGAGGATGTATAAATAGTCAAAGAAGCCCTTGCTTCAAAAGATTTAATAACTCCCACTATGATTTTGATGACCATGTCTTTCTAACTCAGACTGATTACAAATATCTTGTGGGACTTTGTTCCAGTGAAGAGTCTATAAGTCTGAAAAGGAAATAGCAAACGGTACTTCCTGAGCCATCTGTCGCTACAGAATCTTAATTATGTTGTGACTTCTCCAAAAATTTTAATGGTAGAAGGTCTCCCTGACAACCTACTCAGGGTGATAAATTTTAATATTAATTTTTATAAAATCAGATTAACCTGTACTCTAAACTGGATGTGGAGTGGATGACTAGTGGGGAAAAAAAACCTGCCAGAGAAATTTTTCTTTAAATTACCTCAAATTGATGTTGTTCAGTTGTGTCCGACCCATCATGATTCCTTGGACTGTACTATCCGTGGGGTTTCCTTGGCAAAGATACTGAAGTAGTTTGCCATTTCTTTCTCTGGTAGATTAAGGTAAACAGAGGTTAAGTGCCTTGCCCAGAGTCACACAGCTGGTGAGTATCTGAGGGTGGATTTGAATTCAGGTCTTTCTGACTCTGGGTCCAATGCTCTATGCACAGAACCATCTAGCTGCCTCAAGTTGATGTTACTAAAGAGTAGGTTGCTTTATTATTTTTTGAGGTTAACAGCACATTGTCTTAGCCATTTTACATGCAATATATACACAGAAAACCCTTCACCACAAAAGAATTGTTAAAAAGGATTGCCAAATGTCTAGAACGAATTAGATTATTGAAACATGCAGAATGTGCCATTTTACACAGCATAATATGCAAAATGCACCTAATTTTCTATGAAATCTTAGTGAGATCTGTTATGATTTTAGGATCATTTCAGGAAACCACCTGGAAGAGCTTTCTGATTGGTACAAACTTCTGAAAATGATTATATGCTCCTAATTACATTGCAAATGTCTTCCACAAAAAAGTATGAGTCTATATCAATTACTCATAGTATATAGATTGTCAGAAACCACTGTTTCTGATTGGCGATTTGTACTTTCTTCACTTAAGTTTAATGAATCTGTATTTAGGAAGCTTAGGTGAGGCAAAAAAGATAATGAAGACTATTAATGATAGCTGGTGCTAAGCAGCTGGCTGAAGACGTGGTTGAGGGAGAACTTGATAAATTCAAATCCCCTCTGTGCCAGTAAGGCAAAATGGGCTTAGTTTAACGGTACCCTTGAGGAGTTTGGCTTTTGTTTATGGTGAAAGTACTTTCACCTGTTAAACGCTAAGCCCCAGGCCCAAAGCCCTATCAGGTGTGAAACCCCTGTGTGGGCGTAGATTAAAGACTTAAAAGGGGCCAATTCCGGAACCAAAGGGTCTCTGGACTCTGGTCTCTAGTCGTTGAGGCGGGACTTAAGAACGCCAGAGGCTTGGCTGCGAGGAGAGGCGAGAAAACTATAGCTGGAAAAAATCCGAAGCAGAGCCGACCCCTGTGTGCCACCAGGAGTTTGAGCGGTGAATATGATTTATGCCGTCTTATTTTTCTGTGGCCTCCTGGCTACTCTTGTGAGGCGGGCCTACTGGGCCTGGAGGCTTGTGTTCACAATACTGAAATGGGGAGGTTGGTTCGCTAATTTGTTGCTCTGGGCCCTGAATAAATTT
>CM053622.1:460584895-460609360 GCA_028646595.1 Phalanger gymnotis
ATAATGAGTTGTGGTTGTGATTATAAGAGATAACATGTGAAGTGTTTTTCAAAACTTAAAGTGCTATATACATGTTAGCTATTATTATTAATAATAATGTTAACAATGACAACAACCAATAAAGACCTTCAAAAGAAACTGGGCAACAGGACTTGTCAGTTTAACTCCTGTAAAGATTTTACTCCGTATTCAACCACAAGAGTCATTGCATTTGAATTTCTTAAGGGATGGTTTCTCAAGTCATCTCAATCATGTACATCCAGATGCATCTAAAGATTTAGAAGACCAACAGATTCATTCTAGATACTGTCCTTTCTACATAGATAGTCACTTTTTTTTAAACCTCAGCATTAATTCTTTGCCTTTTAGACTAAGGTAGTGACTATAGCTATAATTGGGCTCATTGAGACCATTATACAAGACTAAGAATACAGAGTTGTATGGTTTCATCACATCGATCAGCTGTGAATATATTCCCTATTGGGCTATTTGACAAGAATAGAAACATTGTAAGACTCTACTAGAGCCATCTGGCCTTGCATGTTCACTTCATTTCTTGGAAGCCATCTATCTTTCTATTGACTCCTTGCTTTCTCTCACTCTTCCCATACCAAATCAATTTTTAAGCACGATCAATTCTGCCTTCATAACATCTCCCACGTAATTCCCATTTTCTCTTTTGACATCGCCACCCTGGTACAATCCTGCATCACTTTATATCTGGACTATTGGAATAACCAGCTGGTTGGTCTCCTTGCCTCAAGTCTCTCCACACTCCAGTCCATCTAACATTCAGCTGTCAAATGGTTGATTCTAAAATACAGGTCTGACCATGTTACTCTATTATAATAAAGTCCAATTGCTGGAGCTGAAGCCAACATGACAAATTATAAAATTCTTTTACTTTTTAAAGCCCTTTACATCTTGGACACTTTTTACCCTTTCCAGTCTTCTTTTTTTAATGTTTTATTCATTTGATTTTTAATTTATACAATAAAATAAGCATAATAAAATAAACCACAGCATAATAAAAAGATAATTGCACATGAAACTACAACTCTATTATGTAAAACTTGTTATTCTTTTTACATATACGAAAGTTATCATGTAAATTTCTTTTCTTTCTCGTTTGCTTATATTTTACTATTTCTCCCCTCCACATACACACATAATCGGTGATTCAGTGATGCTGGCTCAATGTTCCTCACACACTATGTTCCACTTTCAAATTCCATGCATTTTCACTGACTTTTCCCAATGCCTAAAATATTCTCCTCCCTCATCTCTGCTTCCTGATTTCCCCAGCTTCCTTCAGATGCTACCTAAAATCCCATCTTCTGCAAGAAACCTTCCATTAAGAATTCCAAGATGTCCTTAATATTAATGCTTTTTTCTGTGATTTTCTCTAATTTAACCTTATTTATCTTGTTTATGTGTTGTCTCCCCCATTAGAGGTCCAAACAGGGACTGAATTTTTGTTGTTGTCTTTTGTTTTGTTTTATGTTTTTTACTATTCTTCGTGTTCTTAAGTACTCAGCACAAGCCTGGCACAATAGTAGGCATTTAATAAATACTTGGTGACTTGACTCTACTTAAAAATCTCATGGCATTTTACAGAGATCTTTGTTTTGCAGGAATCATACTTTTTCCTGAAGTATAATTTCTGAGCTCATATTTCTTTACCTAATTAGACTCTAAAATTCTTAGAGAGCAGGGCTTGTATCAAATGTTCACTTGCCTTTGCCAAGGATAGGGTCTTGCACATACATAGTACAATCTAAAATAAAGTTAACATTTTCTATTTGTGATACATACAAAGGGAACATGGAATAAAGGTGTTTGAGCTCTAAAGATGTCTGTTTCCAATATTACATAAGCAAAATTACATTACAAATTCTATTTCCTTGAAAACGTATAGATCAAAGACCAGCGTTTCTAAAATTCACAATATAAATGTTTAAAATCATAAGTTTTATAAAAAAACTATCGTAAAAGCTGTATCAGTTCCATCTAAGGGCAAAACTATTTGGAAGTAGCTCAGTATATTTCATCAAACCAAACTGGTACCATATTATGATAATTGCTCATATGGTGAGCGTGGGCAAAAAAAAAAATCTTTGGAAATTGCTTCCAGAAACAAAGAAAAATGGTACTAGGCTAATGCTACTGAGCAGTTTTCAAAACACCTACATATAGGCCAAAAATGAATTAAATATACAACTAAATATGTATGGTTGTTATTTCCTTACATTCCTATATTATCACTTCCTTACATATTATTTTCTTACATGCTTTCGTTCTTATTTCTTTAGATTCAAATTTACTGTTGCTGTACTGAAGATTTTAGTAACTTTAACTTCAGACCCACAAAAAGCATAGAGAACATTACTGTAAGCATATTTATTTTAATTAGGCATCCTATAAATTATATGAGTGGTAATGCCCTGGCTGCTAGGCAATGTGTAAAGTGCATTTTCTTCATTCACATGTACATAATTGTGGTTAACAATTAAGGAAATGTTGATAAAGGAATATGTAATTACTACTATTAACATTACACCTTCAAAACAATTGAGAACTGAGTTACACCTGTTAACAAGGAAAAACCACTTTAAGCCAAGGAACAAAAACACCTTTTCATTTGCAACTTGATAACTGTGTATAACAAACATAAGACAAAAAGCAGCACAGGAAAATAATGAAATACAAAGGCTCTTTTTTTTTCTTCTGTTTCTCTATCACTTGTGTGAATTGAGAGCCAGCCAATCATAACGGGAATTTTAATTATCCTGCATTGGTTACAAGATTCCAGCTTTGTCCCAATTTAGTGGTTTACTCTTTTGGATCGAGGGAAGCTGGATTCAAATCAGTTCCTGTCAGCTCTAGAAAGATAGTGGTAAAGGCACAAAGAAAGGCATGTGAGTGATGAAATGGAATCCAAATGGGAACTCAAGCAGATGGGAATCCCTTAATAAGTACATGCCAATCTTCTCATTTCTTTTATATTGAGGAATTTGAAGCTGGAATTGAGTTTCCAAATCTTAACCCTTGGGGAAGGGATGGTAAATCAGAGTTTCTTTTGGCAAAACGTTGCTTCAAAAACGTATTCCTCGCCAATAGGCTAGTGAGCCTACACTAGGACATTAAATATGGGACAATATCCTGAGTGGACACAGATTGGTGGGGACATCATGAAAATGTGACCTTGGAGAAGTTCATGATAGCAATGTAATTGTTATCAAGTAGTACTGTCGAATGATTTCTTCTATGCAAACTCATATTCCTAAACCTCCACTTAAAAACTCACTAGCCTCACAATAATAAGCAGGTCATGTGCTTCTAAGTTTATTTTCCTTCACATTACCACTATTTTTTGTTTTTTCTCCACACCCTCCCCCTGCCCCTTCTAAACTTTCTTAGCATTGTTAAGAACACCATGATCTTCCTAGTCCTCCAGGATTTCATCCTCAACTCCTTACTTTCCCAACCCCATCTATACCCTGTTGCCAATGATAGTCAATTTCACCTTGTTGGTATTTTTTGAATATGTCCCTTCCTCTCCTCTGATATTGTTGTCACCCTGGTGCAGGCTTCATCTTCTTAAGCTGGCACTATTGTATTAGTCTACTGGGTGGTCCACCTACTGCAGGTATCTCTGATGGGGCGCTTGGGTGCTCGTGCTTGAACTGCAATTCCAAGATTATATTTCTCCCTAGCCTCAAAACACTATCCCTGACAGTATTTTCCCCAGCCCAAGGACACTACGCCTAGCAGCGGCTCATAAGTGGGCTCCAGTAAGACAAACTACCTTTCCCCTCAATTACTCATAAGTGGATCCCCAGTAAAACAAACCATCTTTCTCCATCACAAGAACAAGCTGACCTCTGAAGAAACTCTCTTGCAAAAACAGGACTATCTTGTAACCAGAGAGTTATCATGTGTTGATTTCCAAAGTTATCATGTTCAATCCAGAGGTCAAGCTATAGACATGAACTCTCAAAGCTATCTTGCTAAAGTTGCAGCAGACCAAAAATACACCCCTGAGAAACCAATTTCCATGGTTTCCAGTAGTGAATGATGCCAGTGATCAAGGTTGTAAATTATCACTAATTAGCATATCTGCCAGATAATCCACTACTTTTCCTATATAAGCTTTGGCATCATTCCTGTTAAGTTCCTTAAGGAAGGAAAATTTTCTAAGGAGTTCTGCTGGTCATATTGGCTTTACAATAAACCTTTGCCAACTTGACTTAAAGAAAGCTTGAGTACATGAGTTCATTCTAGATGACCCTCTCCTGTACTCCAGTCCTTAAGGGTTCCCTGAAACCCCACCTCAAACCTCATCATCTCCAAACTCCAGTATATCCTCAATTTATTCTCTAAAGTGATTTCCTTAAAGTGCAAGTGTCACTATGTATTGCTCTACTCAAGTTCCAATGACTCTATCACTTACAGGATAAAATATGAAATCCTGTATTTGGCATTCAAAGCCATTGTTACTTCTTCTCCTCTCCTCTACCTTTCTAGTCTTCTTACACTTCACTCAGCTCCCCTCCTCCTTCACCTACTGATTGATGCAGTAACAGTAGCCTTCTTGCTGTTCCAGATGCTCCATCTCTTGACTCCAACACTTTTACTGCCTGTCTCTTATACTTGAAATGCTATTCCTTCTCTTCTCTGTTTCCTGGCCTCTCTAGTTTCCTTTAGGTCCTAGCTAAAATCTCACCTTCTACAGCAAGCCTTTACTAATTCCTTTCAATTCTAGGGCCTTCTCTTTTTTGATTATTTCCCGTTTATCCTGTATAATAGCTTGTTTGGACATGGTTATTGGCTTGTCTCTCCCATTAGATTGCGACCTCCTAGAAGGTGGCAGCTTATTCTTCTTCTTTTCCTCCTCCACCTCCTCCTCCTTATTCTTCTTTTATTTTTTTTTATCCATAGAACTTAGAAAAGAATAGTAAAAGATTTCTCTTGTTTTCAAGAACTTCATAGTTTAATGGAGGAAATAATATGGTATATGGGATAGATTGGAAGTAATCAGCAGGAAGCAGGCATTAGATGTCAGGGGGGTCTGGAAAATGTCCCAAAGGGGTCATTTTAACTGGTACGTGAAGGAATCCAAGAGGTGGAGATGAGGAGGGAGAGTATTCAAGGCATGGAAGACAGTCAGTGAACATGCCTGGAGTCAAGAAATGAAATGTCTTTTGCGATGAGTAGTAAGAATACCAATGCCACTGAATCATAGGATACATAGAAAGAGGCGTAAGGTAGAAGAAGATGAGAAAGGTAGAGGAGGGAAGGTTTTAAAGGGCTTTGAATGCCAAAAAGATGATTTTAAATTTGATCTTGGAAATGATAGTAAGTCAGTGGAGTTTATTGAGTGGTAGTGTGGGGCTGACATAGTAAGATTTGCACTTTAGAAAGACTACTTTGGCAGCTTAATGGAGGATGTATTGGAGTGGGGAAAGACCTATGTTGGAGAGACCAATCAGATGGCTATTGCAGTAGCTGAGGCTATTGCAATAGGCCAGGAAGGTAAAAGCAACAGACCTTGGCAACAGATTGAATATGCGGTTGAGAGAGAGCAAGGAGGCAATGTTGGGATAATTTAGGTTGGGATCCTGAGAGACTAGGAGGATAGCAGTACTCTTGACACTAATAGAGAAGTTAGGAAGAGCAGAGGGTTTGGGGGAGAAGACAAAGAGTTTTATTTCAGGCTTCTTGCATTTAAGACATCTGCAGGACATCCAGTTTGAGATGTCCAATTGGCAGTTGGAGACTGGAGGTCAACAAAGAAGTTAAGACTGGATAAACAGATTTGAGAATCATAAGCATAGGAATGCTAATTAAAGTCAACTGTCCTGATGAGATTACCCAGTGAAATAGCACTGAGGGAGAAGAGAAGAGGGATGAGGATAGAGCCTTTGCCATACACACCCTTAGTTTGAATGATGACTATCAAGCCAAGGAGACAAAGAAAAGACAAAAGACAAAAAACCTGGAGTAAACAGAATATCAAAGAGAAAAGGGTGAGCAATAGTGTCAGAGCTTGAAGAAAGTTCAAGAAGAATGAGGATTATAAAAAGACCATTAGATTTGGTAATTAGTAGATCATTAGTAACTTTGGAGAGAATAGTTTTGGTTAAATGATGAGGTTGGAAGCCAGAACATAGAAAGTTATTTTAGGTGGCCTTCTCAAGGAGTTTAGACACATAGAACAGGTGGGATATGGGCTGGTAGGGAGCAGGGATGAATGGATCAAATGAGGGTTTTTTGAGGAGGAAGAGACATGGACAGGTTGGTAAGCAGTAGAGAAGCAGCTAGTAGAAAGTAAGAGATTGAAGGTAAAAGAGATTGTAGAAGGTTAAAAAATTTACCCAAAGTACTGGACTTCCTGAAAAACAAGATGGACAAAGCAGAAATCATTGTCTCTGTGAGACAAATAGAAGTTTAAAAAAAAGTATATAATCAGAAATAAATGCAAAAAATCAAATATATACACTTTACTGAATATAATGCAATAAAAGTATAAGCAATAAAGTGTCTGAAGAAATAATTCAGAATTAAATTGAGAATAAATAACAATTTGAAAGAATCGATGAATTAAAAAAGAGATCATAGAGCAATGGACAATTTCATCAACAATGCAAAAACAGAACAAAACTTTTGGTATGCAGACAAGTCAAAAAGTCAAGTAGGTTTTTAGGGAAAAAATTTACATTGCTCAACACTTTAATAAACACAAGAAAGAAAGATTATCTCAATATCTGGGCATTTGAGTGAAAAAAAGTCAAACTCAAATTAGACACAAAATAGAAATTATCAAAATCAAGTAAGAGATAAACAGAACAAATCAAAAAACTAGGTAATCTGGGGCAACTAGGTGGCATCAGCTCTGGAGTTCAAATCCAGCCTCTTGACACTTGACATTCATTAGCTGTGTGACCCTGGGCAAGCCACTTAACCTGTGATTGCCTTCTCCACCCCCCCCCATACTAGCTAATTTAATTTTTTTTTAAAAGAGGAAAACTAAATTATGAATATCAAAGCTAAAATAATTCACATTGGTACAAAAGAAAAGAAATTATTAGAAACAATTTGCTCAATTATTTGCCCATAAATTTAAAGTAAATGTAGAAGTATTTTAATACTTATAACAGTAATGCAAGAAATAGAGATTTTAAATTACTTAATATAAGAAAGAAATTGAACAAGCAATAAATTAGCTCCCAGAGAAAACTATCCCAATTGCATTCTAGTAAACATTTAAAGAATAATTAATTCCAATCTTGAATGAACTTAAAAATAAGTGATACGACTAAATTCTTTCTGTGATATAATAATTGTCTTGATACTTAAATGAGGGACAGACTAGGCCTAGAAAGAAATCCATAGAAAATATCTATCTAAAAGCTGTTTTTTTCTTTTATTTTATAGCTAGCATTTCTAGATCCATATCAAATACCAGTAGGTGTTCTTGCTGTAAAGCCAATCAGTAAGTAAAAGATCTTTCCTGCCCATTGAATAGGCTTCAGGTGGGGCCAACAAAGGGAGGCCTGATTAGAAACAGGTCCACACCCTTTTACTAACTAGATATGAGGCCCCAGGCTACTTAGCAAACTAATTTGCTAGTTTGTGAGAGGGATGAAGCTCTCAGGGCCCTAAGGGGAGTTGCTAAGACCAGAGCCAATGAAATGTGCCCTCAGTTCTAGTCAATCAGATGATGGTTAGGACTATATAAAAGAGAGCTCAAAACTGAGAGCAGCAGAAGTGGGAGCAGGATTCCAGAACAAAGGGAGAGCCAGCATCAAGAGAGACTGCAGAGTAGAGAGCGTTGAATAAGAGAGAATTGCTGAGATTAAGTAACTTGGAGTCAGCAGAGCTTCAGGAGAGAGGACTGAGTGGAGAGTTAGGATTTGTGAGTGATCTTTTATAGGTAGGCTTTGGGGTGGGAGTGGGGGTGGGGAGGCTACATTATGGCTTGATTCCTGGCTATGATATTTTGTTATAATTTCCTTGTTAGTATAGTGAGGTGAGCCTGCTAGTTTTGGAATATTATTGCTGCTATATCAAATTGGGGTCATTGTTCCTTGGATCTGATCCTCTGGAGTCTAAACAAATGTTATACTTCCTCTGCCTTCTAGCTAGAGAATTCCTTATACTTCATAATTCTGAACCACTAATGCACGTCCCTGGTCCTCTCCAAGGTCATGAATTTTGCCTTACTGTTATACTTGCTTCATCCTGATTATTATTAGAAAGTCCCTTATCATTGAAGATCATGCTAGCTCTTGGTTTTAGATACTATTTGTCTCATTAAGAAAGCTTCATTTATGTCTATATTTTTAAATATTTTAACTGACGTTTTCATCAAAATCATTTTCTGTATCTACTGATATAATTGTGGGATATTTATTGCTTTTGCTTTTAATGTATTGTGTCATCTTTGCTAATATTTATTCAACATTTTTGCTTTGATATTTATTAGGTATATTGGTATACACACAGTTGTTCTTAATATTTTATGTGTGTGTGTCAATCTGGTCAAGTTTATTGGACACTTCTTGAGATGCTTTTAAATGCATAAAATGAAATATACAACATTGTAAAGGAAATCAACTATATTGCAACAGATGGCACAATATATTCTTCAGTTAACAGACCCTAGGTAAAAAAACCTTGGTGTATAGTTTTCTTTCTATGCTTTGTCTCTCCCAAGTTTAGGTATCAAAACAACATTTGCATCATAAAAGGAATTTAGGAGCATCCTCTAGGTCTCTTAGTGCCTCTATTTGCATAATAGTTTTTTTTTTAAAGGACTTTCATAATATTGTTTTATCAGCACATAAGCATGTGAAGTAGGAGAGGTAACACTATAGAAAATACAATTGTCAAACTGCAAACATATCTAGGCCAAACAACTCAGTAAAAAGATAATGAAGAGTGGGACACTGAGAGTTTAAGCATCAGAACAGTTTAGAATTCAAGTCTTTGAATTCCTAATTCTGTGTTCTTTTCCACTTGATTCTGCTGCCATTTTAGATCTAACCCCAGAAACCAAAATGGAGATCTATCAATTGCCCAGTAAATTCTATACATTTTCAGTTAAACGATTTTGATGAGAATGTGGTATTAGTTATTAAGGCAAGCAGCCTATGTATTGACAGTTGCGTTTAGTATTAAAAAATTGCAGGTTCACCAGTTCATTACTGAAAATAGAAAAAAAAACAAAGCGTTTCAATATACAATTTGAAAAAAAATTAAATCTTTTTATAATGGTCACATTAATTTTGGAAGGCTTCATGTAATTCCTCTGTCACCAAGATAAATTGTAAACAGGAAAGCAATCCTTCAGAATAATGACTCTTCTTTACCTTTGTCTATGTGGTACATGGTAACAACTTGCTGGTTTTATCCATAAAGTAGAAGTATCAACGGAATCATGACATATTTGAGGTAGAAGGGAACTTAAAGACCTAGTCCAGCACTTTTATTTTAAAGAGAAAGAATCTGAGGGCCAGAGATATCAAGTGATAATTTTCCAAGGTCAGTCAGTGACATAACTGAACTTAGCACCTTGTACTTTACCTCCCAATCCAATGTCCTTTCTACTTTATTACCCTGTGATTACCTTATTATCTAAGGCTGTGCTAGCATTTCTGTTCTCAGACTAATTTATGATTATTTATCTCAAGGCTGTTGTTGCTGGGTCCAGGAAAATTATAAATTGTGCTTACCTTTACTTTTATTATCCAAAAGATAATATTTTTATATCTTTATTGTGAAAACTCTTTCAGAATTAACTAGGATAAGTGAACATCCGAGAAGGAGGAAGTAAGGACAGAAAATGTTGTCACACATACATGCTCATGCTGAAAGTCACTCCAAAGAAAACAGATTTGCTCTAAGTAAAAATTACCTAAAATAAACACAATCTTTCAATTATAATTATTTCTAGCTTCAACCTCACTTAGAGTATTGTTGTGTTATTCAGTCATTTTTCAATCATTTCTTACTCTTCTTAATCCCCTTCGGGGTTTTCTTGGCAAAGATAATGGAGTAGTTTGCTATTACTTCTCTAGCTCATTTTATAGATGAGGAAACTGAGGCAAACAGGGTTAAGCGACTTGCCCAGGGTTACATAGCTAAGAATTGTCTGAAGCTGGATTTGAACTCAAGAAGATGAGTCTTCCTAACTCCAGACTGGCATTCTATCCACTGTACCACCTAGCTGTACTCAGTGTGTGGATCCCTATAAAATGGTAAATAAACATTTACTTAGCATCTACTAGATCATGCACCAGTCATGGTGCTAAGTACTGGTGATACAATGAAAGGCATGGCAGTCGGTGCCCTCAAGAAGCTCACAAACAAATGGGGGAAGATACCACATTAAAAATAAGGTGAAAAGAGGAGAGGGCAGTTATATGTTATGGGGCGTGATAAAATTTTGTGGTTGGGTGGGAAGTGATCTGAGAAAGACTGAGTTTCACAGGTGATTTCATCTTCCAGAATGATTTTCTATACACTAAGCATTTTGATATTGAAAATAAGGATCCTATTTAAAGCAAAATGAAATTTGAAAAATGTAATAAGCAATCATGGTAGTTGAGAGTAAAAATGAAACATAACTCCCCCTCATTTTGGCAGGACAATAGGGGTCCTGGGGATAGAATGCCGCATGTATTTAATGATATAGTCACTATATTGGTTAATTTTATTAACTATTTTTCTTTAACTGGTTTTTATTTGTTACAAGTATTGATCCAATTCTAAAATAGGGAAAGGGGACTAATATCTAGAAATTACATTGATTTATTTTTTTAAGGGGTCAAAAATATTTTTAAAAAATGACAATGGATACGGTAGCCTTCTCTTCCCTTCCAACAAACTGCTTTTTCTTGTCACTTTTATGTGAGATAATTTACCCCATTCTATCTCTCCCTTTCTTCCCTATCTCAATATATTCCTCACTTATCCCTTAATTTGATTTTTTTTGGATACCATCCCTTCATATTCAACTCACCCTGTGACCTCTGTCTATATCTATGTCTATATCTATATCTATCTATATATATCTATAGATATATATAGATAGATATAGATATAGATATAGATATAGAAATAGATATAGATACTCCCTTCAGCTATCCTAATACTGAAGTCTCGTGAATTATACACTTCATCTTTCCATGTAGGAATGTAAACAACACAGTTCAACTTTAGTAAGTCCCTTATGACTTCTCTTTCTTGTTTATCTTTTCATGCTTCTCTTGACCTTGTGTTTGAAAGTCAAATTTTCTGTTCAGCTCTGGTCTTTTCACTGAGAAAGCTTGGAAATCCTCTCTTTTATTGAAAACCCATGTTTTGCCTTGGATCATTACACTCAGTTTTGCTGGGTAGGTGATTCTTGGCTTTAATCCTAGCTCCATTAACCTCTGGCATATCATATTCCAAGCCCTTCAATTCCTTAATGTAGTAGCTGTTAGGTCTTGTGTCATCCTGATTGTGTTTCCACAATACTCAAATTGTTTCTTTCTGACTGCTTGCAGTATTTTCTCCTTGATCTGGGAGCTCTGGAATTTCATGACAATATTCCTAGGAGTTTTCATTTTGGGATCTTTTTCAGGAGGCGATTGGTGGATTCTTTTAATTTCTATTCTACCCTCTGGCTCTAGAATATCAAGGCAGTTTTCCTTGATAATTTCTTGAAAGATGATATCTAGGCTGTTTTTTGGATAATGTCTTTCGGGGAGTCCAACAATTTTTAAATTATCTCTCCCGAATCTATTTTCCAGGTCAGCGGTTTTTTCAATGAGATATTTTACATTGTCTTTCTTTTTTTCATTCTCTGTTGTCTTTTGTGTTCATGGGTTGAGAAGTCTGATAACTGCCACAGCTCACTGATTCAGGGCGCTAAGGCCTGTTCCACCCGGCTCCTGGTCTGGTTGTTCCAAGGGTGGCCCACTCTGGGCTCTGCTCTGCTCCACTCCCAGCACAGTGAGATAGACCTTACCCAGGGACCATCCAAGCTGTCCTGGGCTGGAGCCCTGCTTCCCTCGGCTATTTCATGGGTTCTGCAGTTCTAGAATTTGTTCGGAGCCATGTTTTACAGGTGTTTGGAGGGTCCTGGGGGAGACCTTTAGGCAAGTCCCTGTTTTCCAGCCACCATCTTGCCTCCGCCCCAAGTCATTGCTTTCTAACGCTGCTGTCTTTCACATTTGTTAAGTAGAATCATAGTTGCACAGAAAAGCAAAAGGTGACAATGCAAACAGCTGACTAAAGTTATAACCATTGCATGATAATTTACTTAACATCTATTTTCAATGCTAGTTCTAAATGTTTTGTGTATCTTATACATATATGCATATATATTCTATTTACACACATATTCATACACATATATCTAATCTTTATATAATTCCTTATATATTTTTATATTTATAATAAATAATTTGTATAAACCAGGCACCATTTGAAACATTTTATTCTCATAACTACCCTGAGAGATAGGTGCCATTTTATCGATGAGGAAACAGAAGCAAACAGAGCATCACACAGGTAGGAAGTATATGAGGCTGGATTTTAACTCAGGTCTTCCTGATTCCAGGCCAGTACTCTATACACTCTGCTACATCCCCGACATGTAGTTATAGATTCAGATATAAATGTAATTGTTTTTCAGTTGTCTCAGTCATGTCTGACTGTTTTTTGACCCCATTTTTTTTTTAATCAAAGATACTGGAGTGGTTTTCCATTTCCCTCTCCAGCTCATTTTATAGATGAGGAAACTAAAACAAAAAGGGTTAAGTGACTTGCCCGGGGTCATACTGCTAGTAATTATCTTAGGCCATATTTGAACTCATGAAGATGAGTGGTATTCTGTGTGACCTAGCTGCCCATAAATATAGATATAAAGACTTATATATGAAATTTTACCGATTTTTAATGAGTACTTATAAAGAGAAGTCTTTTATTATAAGAAGTATATATTACTAATTGTTTGTCAATTTTCTCAACTTGCCTCTCAATTAAGAAATGCCCTCAACATAAACTTCCTTAAGAAACATTATAATAGCAAGCTGACTTTAAAACAGATTCTAGATTTCTGGAAACTATAAAACATGAAATTTAAAGTGTCATGAAAAATTAAAACGGAGAGAAAAAACTTAAGCAAAACCAAGGAAAATGAAGATAATTTGTGAAATCATTATGTTTACAATTCATTAAAATATTTAACACATACTCTCTTCCCATAATTCATCGGACGCTAGCAAAATATTATTCTTATAGTACGTAATGTTATTATAAGAAGGAGGAGTAGATGAATTCGAAAACAGTATACAAGAGATGTGAGAACCAAAGCTTTTGCCATCTCCAAGGGTTTTTTTTCCAATTAAAATTATTATTTTGTATTTTCATAATGGACAAATTTAAGCAATTCTAGACAAAAGCATCAGGCTAGTAAGAAAAATCTCTCATTATTTGAGGGTTTGGATTTCAGGTTCAAAGCAATGACATGGAGGTTATTTTTCTCTGTGAGATACAGTCCCTTGTGACAGTTTTGTGACAAACAATGTCAGGATAACAAGGTGTGCCAGAGTGACACTGAGGGATGGTAAGGCAGTCAGGTGAACCTTCTAAGTAATTACCTGATCCCAATTAATTTCTACTCGTGCTGAATATCCAAAAAGGCTGAAAAGAAATTGACGATTTCGTCCATTTCGATTCGGAATTTAAACTCTTGCTCTCTATGCTGTATAATTGCAATCAAGGCAATGATCAGTCTCCTGTTTGCTGAGCTCAATATTTCTGTTTCCTGTTCCTTTCAAATCAGATTGGCTGTCCTCATACTATTCTTTACCACAAGCTGTTCAAGTAAAACATGGTCACTAATTTTAAACCTAAACCACAGATGCCTTTTTCATAACATTTCTGTTTTGCTACTTTAAAGATATTTTAATCTCTTTTTACTTACATATCCCCAAATATCTCTCTTGAATGGTATGTATTTAGTACAAATTAAGGACTCAACCAATCTTCCCTCCAAAAGAATTTTGCACTTGTTTTCAAGATGCCCTTGAAAAGAACTCCATTTCATGCAGACATTGTGTATAGAGTTATCTATTTATTTATTTATTTTAGTCTTTCACAAAATACCTACATTACTTGTCCTGGAGGACAACACTTGACAGTGGACAGAGAAAGATGCCTTTGCTATAGACAATAGAATTAGCATTCCCAGTATCAAGGGACTTTGAACTTTCTCTTTTGTAAAATCACTGCATTGCATTTAAATATCTGCATAACTGCTATGTGATGGATTTGACTGTTTGAAAGGTTATTCATTCACATCTCTGTCAGATATTGGCCAGTTACATTTCTTATCACTAATAATACTTCTCATGGTCTGCTCTCGTCTTCCTCTTTCAAATTAAAATATTCAGGCTTTTGCAATCAGATACATAGTTCACTCTTCAAGCAGAAATAATACAGAAATGGGTCTTCCCAAAAGCTGTGCATTTTCAGTACAAATGTCAAAAAGTGAGATGGCACCCAGCTATTTACTTGAAGAATGGACGCAGTTCCCAGCAGGCTTGCAGTGATACATTGGTCAAGAGCCACAATTAATATTTCTCTTAAGTGACAGCTTGCTACAATTTGAATTTGAAATAGCAAAAGTTTCCAAGAGTCAGTCATTATGTTTGCAATGTAACTATGCTGACGTCCTTAAAAGTTATCAACTCAAAAAAGGGAGAGGTGTGAACACTATTTACATAAAATCTAGTAAGGAACAATTAAAAAAAAAGTTTAGCATTGCCTTGTATAACATTATAAGTGCACCCATAGACAGAGAAGTCAGTTGCCTGTAATGTTATTTAAGAAAACCCTAAAATGTTAGCTTGACCCATATTCCCTCCCTCATAGCCTATTATAGGTACCAGCAATTCTACTACTATCAATTTCCAAATTTCTATTAAGCATTACCCTCTCCCAACAGTGGTTCTAGTTCTAGTTCTAGTACTTGTTCTCCTCCTCCTCCTCTCCTCCTCCTCCTCCTCCTTCTTCTTCTTCTTCTTCTTTCTTCTTTCTTCTTTCTTCTTCTTCTTCTTCTTCTTCTTTCTTCTTCTTCTTCTCTTTCTTCTTAAAGTTTAGATACTCCAAGGAAGAGTAATGATATATTTAATTCTTAACATTTTATCGTTAATGAAATTTTTTTTATTCCTTTCTTCCAGTGGCCTAAGAAGATATGATGTAATAAGAGTTGGGATGTATCATGTAGGATTGAGATTCCTAAAAGTGTGACATAAGGTGACAAAGATAAAATTTGCCTTCTTCCTGATTGTCTAGTTGAACACTGAACTTGGGCATTTTAATATTGAAATAGTGAAGCACCATCCACTATGAGATTGCTGTACTAAGGTTCGATTTCTTTTGGTAAAGGCAAGATTAAGGACACAATTGAAAATGATAGAAAGCAAAAAACAAAACAAAACAAAAAAAGCAAAAAAAAAAACCCCAAACCAAAGTAAATTTCCATGTTATAAGGCAGAACTCTTCCCTTTCCTCAATATTTATTTGTGACAGGCATACAGAAACCTAAAATCTTAATCTATTCCATTGGTAAAAGAACTGGCCATTACTAAAGAGGAAATGATAATTCTCTATGCAACACTGTACTGAGTATATTGTGCTAGTCATAAAGGGCTTAGAAATAATTTTGGCATAGTTTGTGTCATAATTATCTATCAATTATTCTACCACTGAGTAGAAAATAACCCTTTTTGAAAATATTTAAATGTGATCTTCTAAAACCAGGGCTTCATTCAGGGGAAGTAAGTTTTTCAATTCACCCTGCTGAATATATTTCAAACTGTGTGCATAATATGCTACCTAGCATTTGCAATCAAGAAAATCAAACCCTTATGCTTAAAAAAATACAATCCCTGCCATGATTTCTAGTAATTATATTATTTGCCTAGTAGAAACTCCAAGAAAGCACCCTCTAGGTATTTATACAATATACCATTCAATGCATACTGTGTAAAGTGTAGTAGCAATACTAGTATAATTAGATAATCCTAGTTGTTTCCAGGAAAAAGGTAGTTCCATACAAATCATCTCTGTAAAAGCTTTATGAGTCTTATCAACAATGATTATTTCAAAGGGGCAGGTAAACAGAAGAAATTTTGAGTATACAAATGGAAGGCTATATATATATATATAGACACACATATATATATATATACACATAGATACATACATGTACACACACACACACATACACATATAACTTAGACAAAACTAAGCTCATCAGGGTAAGTACTCCACAACCAGGGAAGGAGCCCAACACTTTCATATCTTCTCATAAGGTGTGGTATGTTTTCCATGTTTTTGTAGCAATTCTCTAGGAAAGATCCACTCCAGGAATAGGAGGCTATCTTCTTATTCTTTGTCATTCATCAGACATAAGTAGAATGTAAAGGGAAACAATTTTGAAAGCCCTCAGAATTCAGAAGAAAGTAAGGACTAATCATGACTTCAAGATACTGATAAGAAAACATAGTGTGGGCCTCATGGGAGAGAGGTAATGGCATTAGTGGCACAGAGCAAGGCATGTTTTCTCAGACATGGCTAAAACATCATGGTTTATTTGCTTGTCTATCCACATTAGTTATAATGGAGGGTTTCTATAACCAAGCAGGGGTCAAGTCTACTCATTTCTACCTTTGTAACATGTATATGTATATCTCTTGTATATGTCCTTCTCTTTCCTCACTATGTAACCACCCTATTACAGGTCCGTATCACCTTCTGCCTGGACTATTGCAAGAATCTAGTGGTTTCTCTGCTTCAAGTCTTCCAACTCCAATATATCTTCCATTCATCTGTCAAAATGATCTTCTTAAAACACACAGCTAACCATATCAGCCCCCTAGTCAATAAACTCTTGTGCTTCGCCACCTCTAGGTGGTGTTTGTGGCTTTCAAAGTCTATCATAATCTAGTCACTTCTTACATTTGCAGCCTTCTTCCCTCTATATGCCCTGTGAACAGTGATACTGACCTCCTTGCTGTTGCTCACATACAACATTCCACTCCATCTCTCAATTCAGAATGTTTTCACCAGCTGTCACCCATACCTGGAATTCTCTTCCTCCTTATCTCTGTCTCCTACATTCCCTGGCTTCCTCTAAATCCCAGCAAAAATCTAGCCGTCTGCATGAAGTTTTCCCCCAAAGCCCTTGATCTTAAAGCCTTTCCTCTAAGATTGCCCTCTTTCATGTAAATGTCTCATTTAGGGTAGTTGTTTGCATTTTCTCCCCTGCCCACCAAGTCTGAGGTCCTTGAATTCAGGGTCTCTCTCTCTCTCTCTCTCTCTCTCTCTCTCTCTCTCTCTCTCTCTCTCTCTCGGTTTATCTCACTCTGTCTCTCTCTTTTTTGTATCTCCACTGCTTAGCAAAGGGCCTGGCACATAGTAGGTGTTTAACAAATGCAACTTGTCTAACTGACCTACTGGGGTAAAGGGTATCAAGTTTAGTGGGTCATGATATGCATTTTTTAAAAAAGAGTATCATTAAATTATTGTTTGTTGATGCATGGGAAAATGCATTTTAAAAAATAAAGTCTGTTGTTTATTTTCAATACCACAACTTTTCTGGAAGGAGACATCATGTGGACAGGGGGAAGGTAAATGATAGGTGTTACTCTGGGAACACTCATGAAGAAAAACAGGTCAGGGGGACAGAACTAAAACCAAACAGATCTCATCCCCTCACTTTAGGTGGGGCTTTAGTGTCTCAAGAGATTGGAGTAGGGAGAAGCAGGACATGGGAGCCATTCCCGGGATGAGATGGGAGCCATTCTCAGAATGAGATAGCACCCACCCCCTCTGCCCCACACTAGACACTACTATCTTGCCAGCTATATAGGATTCCCACAGATGTGAGGAAGGAGGAGAGAGATGGAGCTCAGGCTGGGACCACATGGATGTGACACAAATAGAGAAATGTTATTATTACTTGATTAAACTTAATAAATACATCTTCACATAAGGGACATAAAAGAAGTTCACAATCTTTATGTTCTTTGTATCTTAAAGTATTTGTGTCTGTGGATGGTTTTCCATTTCGCAACAAAAAAGGGAAAGAAAATAAGTACCTCGGAATTACAAAAAGAAGTGTCATGAAGGAGAAGCAGTAAATGATTTTTACCAAAGACGTGTATACATGAGAAAGAAGATGGGCTTGTGCTGTGACATGAGAGAAATATGTCTCTTGAAAAGTCTGGGCGATGCATAAACTCTGAAAGTTCACATACTTTCTTATAAATGTCTAAATTTCAATTTTCCTTCAAAAGCTTTCAGCAGTTGTACCTGATAAGAACCCTGAAACCACACATTAATTACAAATATTCTCAATGACTGTGGCCTTGAGGCCATATGTGGCCCTCTAGGTCCTCAGGTGTGGCTCTTTGACTGAATCCACACTTCACAGAACAAATACCCTTAATAAAAGGATTTGTTCTGTAAAACTTGGACTTAGTCAAAAGGCCGCACCTGAGGACCTAGAAGTCCACATGTGGCCTTGAAACCACAGGTTCCCCACCCCTGGAGCAAGACTATGTAATAAGCCAGCATTTTTTAATAGTGTAAATTACTAATTGGGAATAAGATGAGACTTTTGAAAGTCAAGTCAATAAGTATATTTTTAAAGGACCTCTTATGCTACTGTTTTGTCATAATACATACTGTCATTTCTTATGAACTAATTCAGTGGTTAATACTTTTTCTATTATTTTATTCCAGACTTCTTTTCAATGGAGTTAGATAAGAAATCAATCAACAAACATTTATTAAACATCTCATACATTAGGCATTGTTCTAGGCATGGAGATACAAAGATAAAAGTGAAATAATTTTTGCCCACAAGGAACTTATTAGAGGAGAAGACATGTATCAATAAAGTATGAACAAAGTAAATGAATAGAGATGATGTTGATGGGGAACCACTCACTACAAGCTGGGGTGGGGCAGGAAAGGCCTCATATGGCAGGATGTTCTAGAACTGAGTTTTAAAGGACACTGGAGATTGTAAGAGAGAGGGGTAAAGATGGAATGCAATCCATGCAATGGGGGAGAACATGTAAAGATAATTCAAAAGACTGGTAATCATTACATTATTACTAGACAAATCTCTTTCTGGAAGGTCTGTTAATAAGTAGCAGAGATACCAACAAGTGAATCATAGAAAAAAATTTTATGGAAAATCTCCCATTGCACACCCACCCTACTCCCTGAATTCATCCATTTTTACTGAATTATAAATTAAAAATGTGGGTAGGGTCTCTATGTTTTGATTTTGATTTGTTCATATCCTGTATTTGCTCCTGCAATTTCCCCCATTCTCACAGTATCTTCATCTGAAATGAGGAAAAGTAGCTTAGGGGTAAGGGAGTAAATTTGTAAAGATATCAGTTTGGCTTTAATTGTCATAACAGAATTATAAATCTAGAGATGGGGCTTCCCAGAGTTCATTTAGTTCAACTGTGTCATGTTATAAGCAAGGAAACTGAAGTTCCTGAAATAGTGAGAAAATGTTCCCTAATCTTTGAAATTGTATCCTAGTTCCTCAGGAGGTAGGAGGCCCAGGGGATGGAGTATTAGGCCTGGAGTCAGGAAGACTTGTCTTCATGAGTTCAAATCTGAACTCAGATACTAGCTGTATGACCCTGGTTAATTCACTTAACACCATTTACCTCAGTTTGCTCATTTGTAAAATGAGCTGGAGAGGAAAATGGCAAACTGCTCCAGTATCTCTGCCAAGAAAACCCTAAATGGGGTCACAAAGAGTCAGACATGACTGAAATGATTCAATAACAACCTATTTGCTAACATTCATTTTTTCGTTTGTTTTGAGTTCCAAATTCTCTCCCTCTTTCTGGCCCCTCACGAAGAAGTCAAGCATTATAAAACCTACTATACATGTGAATTCATGAAAAATATAGTTCGATTTTTGTTTTGTTCATTAATTTTGTATGTATTTTGAGTTGTCTTCTACTTCCTAGAGAACTGTGATTCACCCAGAAGTACTTGAAAAAAATAGTGACAAAATTGATTTTTAGCAATTTTAAACTTTGAGTATGAAAGACAAGGGGGGGGGTGGAGAGAGAAAGAGAGAGTGAGAGAGAGGGAGGGAGGGAGGGAGAGAGAGAGGGAGGGAGGGAGAGAGAGAAAGAAAGAGAGAGAAAGAGAAAGAGAGATGTATGGTAGAAGAAGGTTAGTTAATGTTGTATATAGCGTGTCACCACATAGTGTCACCTCTATTTGTATTGAATATCAAATATTGGTTATATATTATCTCCCCTGTTCTAATGAGTTTCCCTTTCTTGAAATATTTTAAAAATAAATGTTGCACTTCAATTTTTCTTTCTAATTCCTGAGGGAGGGGGGTAGAAAAATAAAATAGTAAAGAAGAAAATGAGATCAAATTCAGAAAGTTCCATTATTAAAATAACTTTTTGTTATGGATTGTAACCCCATCTACAAATGTCAGTGTTAATTGGCTCAATTAACAATAATGAAACAGAATTTGACAAATGATCAACATTCCCGCTTTCATTATAATTTCTATTATTGGCCACCTTCAGCATATTTAGCTGTGTAGAATGTACCTCATGGAAGGCAATATTGCGAACAATGTAGCTGCCTAATTTAGCATTAAAAGGATTGGCTTGAGCCCTTTTCCCCTGGTGTCAATGCTCAGCACTGAGATATGTGCTTTGTAGATAATAGAAAGTCAATAGGGAGAGACTCAGGAAAAGACATTGCAGTTTTGCACCTGTTACACTAGAAGTGTGAAAAAGCCAAACAACAGCTTCGAGAACCAATGTTTTAAAATAATACAGATCATTTTGCCAGCATGAAATGGGGTTCTAGTACGGCTGGCATAATTACGTTTAAGAAGGACTAGTATTGTTATTTGCACAAGTGAAATCAAAGATCAGGTAGAAACTAAGATACTAGATTACTTAGCTTGCATCCAATTACCTATCTAGAAGAATCATTAAAATTAAATGATCTGTGCTCTAAAAAATGGAATAACGTCTACTTAATGTTGTCTATATGCAATGATAGATGTCACTGTACTCAAACAAAAGATTGCCTTTCTTGGTTTCTCTACTACATGGCCTCTTTTCATTGATAATAAAATATTTGACTGGAGGTAAGAAATGTCAAAAAATACAGTTCTAGTATATCTTGATCTGTTTAGTATGTGAATAATATAACAAAGATACAATTAGGGTTTACTGAGTAAACCATTCCATTTCTATGACAAAGAGTCAAATGGTTCTAGTAATTAGAATTTGCCAAAAGCCTATGAATTGTAGAACCTAAACCTATTTACCTCTTATTTTTGGTTTTGTAAAAATCTAATACTGGTTGTTACTGCTCCTCTGGGAAGTTAGGTGGAATAGTGGATAGAGTGCTGGGCCTGGAGGTGGGAAGACTCACCTTCTTAAGTTCAAATCTGGCCTCAAATATTTACTAGCTCTGTGACCCTGGGCAAGTCACTTAATCCTGTTTGCCTCAGTTTCCTCATCTGTAAAATGAGCTGGAGAAGGAAATGGCAAACCGTTCTAGGATCTTTGCCAAAAAAACCCCAAATGGAGTCACAAAGAGTTGGACAATACTGATCAACAAAAATAAGAAAGTGAAGTAAGTAATATATTAACATAGAGAATAATCTGTTTTACTATCTAACACTTACTTTGCTAGTTACAATTATCTACAAAATTAAATATATACAATATGCATATGTCTATAAACATATACACATATACATGCATATGTCTGTAAACATATACATGTAACATATATTCATGTGAATGTCTGTATGTGTGTGTGAAAGATACAGAGAGATGGAGAGAGACAGAAAGCGCGAGAGAGAGAGAGACCCTAAAGAAACAGGTCAAACACGAATTTTTACCTTTGAGGTCTTTGAGAATCTGCTTAAACTCTCTGGGCTTCAAGGTTTCATGTTGTTATTTTGCATTTAGTTCAGAATTGTGATTTAATCAATGCAGGGCCATGACAGTGTAGAAGCTCCCTGTACTGATACATACAGCACAACTCAACTATACCTTAGAGAATTTCTTGGACATACTGATAAGTGACTTCCTCAACATCACAAAACTAGTAGGTAGAAGAAGCATGACCTGAATCAGCTCTTCAGGATTGCAAGGCTAGTCTCTATTTACTCTTCAATGTCTTGTTTATATATCTGTAACATGTGGCAGGGGTTGAGATAGATGACCTCCAAAGGTACTTTCATCTCAATCATTCTATGACTTCTATTCTTATCACATAACATTAAATTTCCAAAAAATTCCATGTGCCTCATGCTAGCACTCTGGTAACCTTTCAGATGCTCTTAGAGTTTCTATAACAATTCAACATTATTAAAGAATGTTGATTCCACAAGAATTGGTTGGTAGTCTATGCAAGTTCCTTTTTCTGGTCATTGATATAATAATTAAGCATTGGCCCCAGTACCAATCACTGGGCATCTCATAAATAACATTATTCCATGCTGAGAAATGGCCTTATTCCTCCCATATCTTGACAAGTTTTTAATCAGGACTGCCCCATGCAGGGACAGAAATAATAATTTGATTTATGCGTAGCCCATAAGTGACATTAGATAACAAATAGTTCTCAGTGGGAGAGAAGCATGTTAGTTCTTTCAGTAGCTAAATATTAGCACTTGTCACACAAAAAAGCTGCCCTTTGTGGGGGAAAAAAACCTCTCTTTTTTCTCTATACATAAATGTTGATACCAATAAATTACTACCCCCACCTTGTCATCTGAAAAGAAAAGGAAGTCATCGAGATAGACTATGGTTATTATCTTCAGGAGGAGCACATGGCTACAATCATCCCAGATTTTTTCATGACTATGTAGGGCATCCTGATTACTTTCAAATGCCACGTACTCGTAGTTGCTCAACAAGTGTTCATTAATGATGATGACAGTAGAGCGATGAAAAAAAAAACCCACACAATAAAATAAATAAGAGCTCCCTTGGGAATTTCCTGACTGATTGATGGATAATTTTGAAAATATGGTGTATGATATTGTCGGTTGATTAAGATACCTTTTGTAATTTCCACTATTACATTTACCAAGGGGAGGGAGGAAGCCCAAGCAGTTTAAACAGATTAGCTCAATTTCTTTTTTACATGGATAATAGTCAATTTTCCCTATTTTTGAGAGTATGAGGTTGTTAAGAGGAAAGGGCAATGCATCATAAACAAAGAATTCTATGAATGAAATGCATGACCAGGAAAAAAATAAGGCTAGGTTGGTCACATGGCAAGTAAGGATAACTGAAGGGTAGCCTGCCAGCTCCATTGACATCTAGGAAATGACAAAAATGGGGGAAAGCTTCATGCACATTGGTTGAAATCTCTGAGAAGACATGGATTTGATGCAAAAGAATAGAGAAGTATGGATAGGTTGCTTTTTTTCATTGTTGCATAGAGTACCTACACTGAAGAGATAATATAACCACTGGGATACCGGAGCGAGATGAAATTGATGAAAGGTACACAGGAAGCTTAATTTCCAGGAGCCTATTTATGACTGAACCCATAAATGCCATGTGCCCATAGGGCCTCCATTAGTGCGTCTGCAAGCCGCTGGAGCTGGTTTAATGGAAGCTGTACCTATGTTGGCAGTCATGGACAATAGCAAGATTCTCTTTTTTTCTAAATTGTAAAGTATTGCTTTTGATGTTGACTGTCCAGGTAGAGATCACTAATTACATAGCTTATGAGAGGTTCTTCCCCAGAAACAAGTAGACAATGGCATTGTCTGTTTAATGTTACTATTTAATTTTGTTGCATTTTCTCAGTAATATTTCTACGAAGAGTTTTGGGAGAGAGGACACTCTCAGCTTCCAGATCAGTAAAAGGGATCATTCTAAGTTTAATAAATTTTATTTAATATATTTAGTTTTCAGCATTGATTTTCACAGGAGTTTGAATTACAAATTTTCTCCCCATTTCTACCCTCCCCCCTACTCCAAGATGGCGTATATTCTGGTTGCCCTGTTCCCTAGTCTGCCCTCCCATCTCTCACTCCACTACCCTCCCATCCCCTTTTCTCTTCCTTTCTTGTAGGGCAAGATAAATTTCTATGCCCCATTGCCTGTGTATCTTATTTTCTTGTTGCCTGCAAAAACTTTTTTGTTTTTGAACATCTGTTTTTTAAAACTTTGAGTTCCAAATTCCCTCCCCTCTTCCCTTCCCACCCACCCTCCCTAAGAAGTCCAGTGATTCAACATGGGCCACATGCGTATCATTATATATATCCTTTCTACAATACTCATGTTGTGAAAGACTACCTATATTTTGCTTCTTCCTAACCTATCCCCCTTTATTGAATTTTCTCCCTTGACCCTG
>CM053622.1:460609860-460684176 GCA_028646595.1 Phalanger gymnotis
TCAAGCCCCGCCTCAATGACCAGAGACCATTGGTTCCCGAGCTGGCCCCTCCTAAGTCACCAATCCACACCCACACAGGTTTCACACCTGACAGGGCCCTGGGCCTGGGGCTTAGCACTTAACAGCTGAAAGTACTTCCACTCAAAAGAAACAAAAGCCATGCTAATGAGACAATTTTGCTTAACAACACAAGGTGATGGGTATAGTGATTTGGGATCAGGTTATTGCCAGCAAAAAGTTTAAAAAGGCTATCCATAAAGATACCCTACCTATTGATCGATGCAGATTATGCAAACAAATGCTAGAAACTATGCAGCAGATCCTTGCAGTTTAGTACCTACCAAATACCCAGTAAGGTACAACCTGGTTAGTAGAACGATACTAAAGAAACTTCATATCTTATGGAGAGAACATCCCTCACGCTACAAATATGAATATTGAAATGCCCTTGAAACATTTGTGTCATAAAATCAAAGAAGGGTAGAACTAGAGCATCATCTCAGATGAAATTATTACTCATAATCGCCTAGATCCATCCTTCGCCCATAAATAATCTAAGAACCATCCTTTCAATAGATGTAGTCACCAAATATTTATAAACTCCAAACTACAAAAAATGAAAAGCTTCTAAAATATAAAGACCTAGCAGAAGATATGAAAACATACAAGTTAAGATGAAATACTTTTCATCTCTATTATCCAGTCAGTTATTAGAGTTGATCCAAAATTATTTTCATTGAGTATACAGAAGATGATTTTGCTGCCTCTCACTGCAATACTGAAGCAATACAAGCATTATCCAGATTTTGTAGATGAAGAGAGCCAAGGCTTTGAGAGGTTAATTGGCTTGCTCTTGTCTATACAATCAGTAAGTGTGTGAGTTGGGAGTCAATTTCTCATCTCTTCTGAATCCACATATGTCATTCTTTCTAAACCCTAAGTAAATTGCAGGTGATATTATTTTATGCTTCATCCAGTTTTCCTCCAAAGCAACCTATTATTCTACTTCAGGAGCATTGTTTCAATTCTGAAAGTTTGAGAAAAGTGAGCCATTTTTAATCATCTTAGGAAGAAAATAGATCATTGGGAATATGCTGAGGCAAAGCAGCCTGTACACTTAACATTATAAATTAAAATTACTCATATGATTAAGCTTTGCTGACTTAGAGATAATCTGCATGGCTTAAATCAATCTGCATAACTAGGATCTTAGTGAAATAAATAGCTTGACATGCAATTAAAAGTATTTTTTCTAGCCCCAGATTTCAAGATATTTTCAAAGTGATTGTTGCCAGGGAACAACCAAGATGAAGAACTAAATTTTACAGTCAAGACAAAGAAGATAAGAGAAGTAGGAATTCAGGAATTCAGGTGTCATCATATTCTTAAAGTGATTCATAATTTAAAAAAATTATCTGTAAGAAATAGAAGATCCTGGAGTTAAAATTTTAGTAATTGACTCAAATCCCTATCGTGGCAAAGATGGCACTTTAGACTTCCTTCTACCTTGCCCTTCATGGGACTGTTTATCCCTGGAACTGGCCTCCATTGAAATGTTTTCAGGTTAGTTCTCATCAAGTTTAAACTATTATTGTAAGATCCAAATTAAAAAAAAAAAACAACTCTTTCATTTTAAAAATTACAAGCTCTTTTATTGATGCTCAAGATTCCTCAAGCTAAAATGTACTTTTTTTCTAACCAAAGAAACTTTAAGTTTTGATTCAGCTTGTTGCAAACAATCTCAATTGTGGGGGGAAATCAGTGATCCTGAACTTATTAAAGAATTAAGGCAATGATGAGTCTGTATGGATAGACATATGGAACCATGTTTCTTAATCATTAGTTTTCAGTAATAAGAGAAGCTCAAATATATTTCATAGTCAGAACGTAATTTTTTTCTTTTTCTCCCCTTCAAAACACTATTTGCAAGTACTATACGTATAGGCAAAGGGATGCAGTAGAGGATGGACATCATCTGGTTTTCAAGACAGGAGTCCGAAAAGCTTTAGTGCAGTTTTAACCTATTAAAACTTAAAACACCCAGAAATCTATGCAATGCATGAAACAGACTGAGGATACTATTACATTCTTAATATTGTTTTTCATGGTCATTAAGAGGTATCTACCTTGTTACTCCTCCACTTAAAAATGCCCAGTTGCTTCTTTTTTAAACCAAAGAAAGTTTAAATTACTTTACTACTGCTGAAGATCCTTTACAGATTGGTACCACTATGCTTATCCCAGCCTTAATTATGTCTTACTCTGTTTACCTGCTCTACGGTCTAGATAAATAACACTACTTTCTATAACCTGAATTTTTAAAAATTCTGAACTCCTTTAAGTCATCCTCCAAACCTCATTCATTACCCACCCCACCAAATAATTACCTATTCATATCTCCCTCCCCTTTCTCTGCTCACCACCCCCCACAAAGTTCCAACCAAAGTCCACTCACTCCATCCATTGTGCTCTTTGGAATACCTGTTCCATAGGCTGAAACAAACAAAAATAAATCAAAATACCTTCCTTTCATCATACAACTTTTCCTCTCCCACTCCTTCCATCTTCTAGTTGTTGCTGAAGCCAGGATCCCCCAATGACACAACCTCCTTGCCTACTCTTTTCCATTACTGTCTGCACCTTCACTCACTCCACTCAGCTCATTGGTCAAGGAAGGTGAATTGGAATACTCCTGGTACTCCAATGCCATTTCCAGTTTCTCCTCCTACCTCCATCATTCACAACCTTTCCACCTTTGAGGTTCATGCTATTCCTCTACCACTCAATCAAAATCCTCGTAGCTGTTACTTATAGACCTCAGTTTCTCAATTTATTTAGTTCCCATGGCTTGTTTGCCACACTCAACCATCCACAAAATGGTTCCTACTCTTGATCTTATCACCCACAAATGAAGTGTTTAAGAAATGTCCTTGTATAAGAATTCCAACATCCTCTCTTCCTTTGCCTTCCCTAGCCAAACTCTGCTCTTCACTCACACCATGATATTCAATCCCTCAAACTGTCAGTTCTCTCTCAGGCCATCTTGCCTATGCCCCAGTTTGACATCCTTGGTGAACCATTTTAACTTCACACTGTCCTCTTCTCTTGAGTCCCTAGACAACCCCAGCTTTGGCTTACTCCCACCATCCATTATCTCTGCTCCTACATATGTGCGGCTGAATGAGGGTGGGAAAAATCTGACAACTGTTCTGAATGAACCCACTATTTAGGTTGCATTACCCCAATTGGGCTCTCATTGCTGGCAGGCAATTCTACTATACCTCTGTATCAATTCACTATCCTTTCTCCACAGTGACTCTTCTAAACATTTTCATCCCTGCTTGAATCTCTCCTGGTTCCCCCTATCCCTGCAGTCTCAGCTGAGAACTTTGTCTCCTATTTTACATTAAAAAAATTGAGGCCATTCTCTGTAGCTCTCTACTCTTCTCTTTTGCTCATCTCCTATCACTCATATGCCTTCTGCTGACTGACCAACTGACAGAGTTAATCTCTTATGTTCCTTTATCTGTGCTCGTGCGTACACTCATAAAATTCTTTATGTGTAGAATGTCTTCTCTCACTTTTTGCCTGTTCAAATTCTACTCTCCTACTTGCCTTTACCTCCGCATAGCACTGTATTGTCTACCTTTCAGATACACTTCAGTATTATTTATTTATTTGTAATTTACTTCTTTTTTTGTTTCATATTATATTATTTAATATTTTAGTTTTCAACATTGATTTCCACAAGATATTGAGTTACAAATTTTCTCCCCATTTCTACCCTCCACCCCACTCCAAGATGGCATATATCCTGATTGCCCTGTTCCCAGTCAGCCCTCCTTTCTGTCACCTCACCCCCCCCCCATCCCTTTTCCCCTTGCTTTCTTGTAGGGCAGGATAGATTTCTATGCCCCATTCTCTATATATCTTATTTCCCAGTTGCATGCAAAAACAACTTTTTTTTGAGCATATGCTTTTAAACTTTGAGTTTCCAACTCTCTCCCCTCTTCCCTTCCCACTCACCCTCCCTAAGAAGGCAAGCAACTCAACATAGGCAACACATGTATCATTATACAAAACCCTTCCACATGTTTAATCATGTGAAAGAATATTTTTCCCTCCATCCTATCCTGTCCCCCTTTATTCAATTTTCTCCCTTGACCCTGTCCCTTTTCAAAAGTGTTTGCTTTTAATTATCTCCTCTCACTATCTGCCCTCTCTTCTACCATCACCCTTTTTTATCCCATTTCCCCTATTTTCCTATGGAATGAGATACCCAATAGAGTGTGTGTGTTATTCCCTCCTCAAGTCAAATCTGAGGAGAGCAAGATTCACTCAATTTCCTTCCCCTGCCCCCTCTTCTCTTCCAACAGAACTACTTTTTCTTGCCACTTTTATGAGATAATTTATCCCATTCTATCTCTCCCTTTCTCCTTCTCTCAATATATTCCTTTCTCACCCCTTAATTTAATTTTATTTTTTTAGATATCATCCCTTCATATTCAACTCACCCTGTGCCCTCTGTCTATATATATACATATATATATTTTTATGTATATGTACATGTATATGTATATGTATATGTACATGTACATATGTATATTCCCTTCAACTACCCTAATACTGAGAAAGGTCTCATGAATTACATACATCATCTTTCTATGTAGGAATGTAAAAAAAAAAACAAAACAGTTCAACATTAGTAAGTCCCTTATGATTTCTTTTTCTTGTTTACCTTTTCATGCTTGTCTTGATTCTTGTGTTTGAAAGTCAAATGTTCTATTCAACTCTAGTCTTTTCACTGAGAAAGCTTGAAAGTCCTCTGTTTTATTGAAAATCCATATTTTGCCTTGGAGCATTATACTCAGTTTTTCTGGGTAGGTGATTCTTAGTTTTAATCCTAGCTCTCTTGACCTCTGGAATATCATATTCCAAGCCCGTTGATCCCTTAATGTGGAAGCTGCTAAATCTTGTGTTATCCTGATTGTGTTTCCACAATACTCAAATTGTTTCTTTCTGGCTGCTTGCAGTATTTTCTCCTTGACCTGGGAGTTCTGGAATTTGGCAACAATATTCCTAGGAGTTTTCTTTTTGGGATCTTTTTGAGGACGTGATCATTGGTTTCTTTCTATTTCTATTTTACCCTCTGGTTCTAGAATATCAGGGCAGTCCTCCTTGATAATTTCTTGAAAGATTATGTCTAGGTTCTTTTTTCGATCATGGCTTTCAGGTAGTCCAATAATTTTAAAATTATCTCTCCTGGACCTATTCTCCACATCAGTGGTTTTTTTCCAATGAGATATTTCACATTGTCTTCCATTTTTTCATTCCTTTGGTTCTGTTTTACACTAACTTCCACTTGGTCCAATCTAATTTTTAAGATGGTATTTTTTTTCAGTGTTCTTTTGGGCCTTCTTTTCCATTTGGCTAATTCTGCCTTTCAAGGCATTCTTCTCCTCATTAGCTTTTTGGAGCTCTTTTGCCATTTGATTTAGTCTATTTTTTAAGGTGTTATTTTCTTCAGTATTTTTTTGGGTCTCCTTTAGCAAGTTGTTGACTTGTTTTTCATAGTTTTCTTGCACCACTCTCATTTCTCTTCCCAGTTTTTCCTCTGCTTCTCTTACTTGCTTTTCAAAATCCTTTTTGAGCTCTTCCATGGCCTGAGACCAATTCATATTTTTCTTGGCGGCTTTTGATGTAGGCTCTTTGAGTTTGTTGACTTCTTCTGACTGTATATTTTGATCTTCTTTGTCCCCCCAAAAATTCTAGAGTCTGAGTCTCAGTCTGAGTCTGAGTCTATTTTTGCTGCCTGTTCATATTCCCAGCCAACTACTTGACCCTTGAGCTTTTTGTCAGGCATGACTGCTTGCAGAGTAGAGAGTACTTTGTTCCAAGCTTTAGGGGCTGCGCTGCTGTTTTCAGAGTTTCTGCTCCACTGTCACCACAAGCTATGCCACAGCAGCACTCCTCCCCACCCCCAAGAACTGCCAACCACGACCCAGATCTAAGCAGGGCACAGTAAGAGAACCTCCCTCTGTGCAATCAAAGCAATCTCTGTACTCCTGCTTTGATCAGCCACTTGATTCCTCCCACCATGTGGGCCAGGGGCTCTGGAAGCAGCTGATGTTGGAGCTCTAGAAGCAGCCGCAGGAGCTTCCTGCTGCTCCCACCATCACCACTGCATGGCCTCCACCAGCCCCAGGGCTGGGCCCAAACTGCTCTCTAACCTGATCCAGCAGTTTTCCCACTAATCTGCTCTGTGGTCTTTGGTGTCTGTGGGTTGAGAAATCTGGTAACTGCCATAGCAAAATGATTCATGGCCCTCAGCCCTGCTCTGCCTGACTCCTGATCTGGTTTGTCCTGGCATGGTCCACACTTGACTGTGCCCTGCTCCCAGGCTCTGCTCCCAGAATGGTACGATAGACCCTTTCCAGTGACCATCCAGGTTGTGCTGGGCTGGAGGGATTTGGGGGGAGAGCTTAAGCAAATCTCTGCTTTCCAGACACCCTCTTGGCTCTGTCCTCACACTTCAGTGCTATTATGAATTATAGTTATGTGTTTTTATATATTATACCTTCTACTGTACTGTTAGATTCTTTAGGACAGGAACTGTTTCTTACCTAAACTTTTTTCTCCCCTCTCCAAACATTTGACAATTTTTTAATGACTGTTAAATTTGTTTATCCAGTGCCAGAATTCTTGCTTTTGTAATGTGCTAGCTATAGCAATTGGTTATGGTGGTTTGGAGGATAAAGGCTTTTATCCCAGAACGAATGAATTTGAATTAAATAGAACACATTAATTATAAAAATCAATTTTAAGCTTGACTCTAACATAACAGTATTGATTATAAATCCCTTAAATGTTCAATTTATCTGCAAATATTTTTTTTCCAATATCAGAAATAAATGTAGGTTGATCTTATGTGTTAGCTTGATGAACTTTTTAAAATGCTGTCAGAGTACTTAAACTTCACTTAAACATATTAAGTTAAATTAAGTTGAAAAAGCATTTACCAAGTTTAATGCATGGTACTATCTACATATTAGAGACACAAAAAGCGATGAGGTATAGAATTGGTTTTCAAGGATTCTGTTGTCTAGTGAGATTGGGAAGAAGAAATGTCCATGATATGGTGTCATACATCTTTAATATCTAGAATTTGGGTCTATTGACTTGTCTCTTCCAGAAATACTTCTTCATTTCTCCTCAAATGCTGATAAGACCAAGTTGGAAGGCAAACACACACACACGTATGTATATATGTATGCATGCATGTGTATATGTGTATGTGCATATGTATATGTGTACATATATACATGTACAGTATGTGCATTGTATGTGTATATGCATGTACATGTGTGTATGCATGTGTATGTGCGTATGTGTATGTGTATATGTATGCGTATATGTATATGTATATGTATACGTATACGTATATGTATATGTATATGTATATGTATATATCCAGGCCTACCCTAAGTACCTACAAACCACTAGTTCCACACTAGCTACTCTATCATTTTCATTCTACTCCAAAACAAAATTTATCCATGCTCTTTTATGTGACCTTACCCAGATCTTTTCCCCTTAGTCATATTTTACTTCCTGAAAAAAGCACTCCTTACTCCATCATAAAACTTCCAACAATTATATCTGACTTTTTTTTTTTCAGTCATGACATGACCCCACTTGAATGGTTTGCCATTTCCTTGTCTAGCTGTAGTGGTAATTAAGGTGGGACTTTTTGCTGTTCTTCTCTTAAGTACTTTTGATGAATCTGGCTTTTGTTTGAATGGGACAGATAAAGTGGGATTTTGCCTTGGAGTGTTTCTCAGCATTAAGATAATCTAGAGTCATTGAATTGTATATGATGTGATACTAGGGATGGGGAACTTTTACACATCCAGCCTGTGTGAGGTCAGAGCCCTCAGGGCTCTGAACAGGATATAATTGAGGGGAGCTTGGTGTTTGACTTTTGGGGCACACTCATGGAAGGAGTGTTGAGACTCTGGGCAAGCTGCAACTTCCCCCAGCTTTGCTAACCCAGATGTTGGTTTGTATTTGGTCTGTTTATAATGTACATTTGTAATTTGTTTGCTCTGCAGTTCAGGGGGCTGATCTTTTCCCTCTGAACTAAGTGAATGATATATGTATGGTTGATTAAACTGAGATTGTTAACCCCTTAAAGTTGCTTTCCTTAGAAAAGCAGATCAAAGAACCTGTGCTAGCAGCTTTCTGTGTGCTGGATGTTGGTGGGTCTTACACCCCTACAGCAGCTGATAGTAGATTGTTGCTACTCTAGCTCATCTTACAGAGGAGAAACAGAGGCAAAGAGGTTCAGGATCACACAGTTAGGAAATGTCTGAGGCCAAATTCGAACTCAGGTCTTCTCGACTCCAGGCCTGGCACTTTATCCACTGTGCCGACTAGTTGCTTGCTCCATGAAACATGCCTTATCATGAGTATGATATTCTTTATATAGCATTGGTATTTGTGTAGCCTTATCTTTCTCAGCACCTGGCACAGTGATTAGCACAGTGTTTGCACATAGTAGGTACTTAATAAGGCCTAGTTGACTGACAAATGCTAATTATGTCAATACCCAAACACTTCTGGGTAGTGGCTTGTCCCTATTGCTTTTCATGTATGTCTTTTACCCTGGACAACCTTACATAGTCCTCCAGCACAAAAAATAAACGTAACATAAAGAAGAGTATAAGAAATACTAGGGAAAGGTCTGATAAAAGTCCTTTGAGAAATATGAACGACTGACCACTTTACATTTGAGAGTAGGGAGAGCGAGAATTCTTCATGAAGGAGATGGCACCAGAATTAGACATGAAAGGATTAGAGAGACATCACTTAGTAACAGTGGAATCATGGAGGGGGAGGAAGACTTGAAGAATTTCTGGGAATTCCCTTCCAGACATGGGCATGGTACTGCCAAAAGCATGGAGTCAGAAACGGCTGTATAAGAAGTATGTGTGTCTATTGATTAGAGAAATGCAAATTAAAAACAACTCTGAGGTACCACCTCACATCTATCAGTTGGCTAATATGACTGAAAAGGAAAATGATAAATGTCGGAGAAGATGCAGAAAAATTGGAACACTAATGCATTATTGGCAGAATTATGAACTAATCCAACCATTCTGGAAAGCAATTTGGAACTATGCCCCAAGGGCTACAAAGCTGTGCATATTAACCCGGCAATACCACTGTATCCCAAAGAGATCCTAAAAATGGGGAAAGGATCCATATGTAAAAACATATTTAAAGTAGCTCTTGTTGTGGTAGCAAAGAATTGGAAATTGAGGGGATGCTCATCAATTGGGGAATGGTTGAACAAGTTGTGATATATGAATATAAAGGAATGCTATTGTGCTATGAGAAATGATGAGCAGGCCTATTTCAGAAAAAAACCTGGAAAGACTTACTTGAACTGATGCTGAATGAGGTGAGCAGAACGAGGAGAACATTGTACACAGTAACAGCAACATTGTGCAATAATCAACTGTGATAGAGACTTAGCTCTTCTCAAAAATATAATGATCCAAGGCAATTCCAAAAAACTCATGATGGAAAATGCTGTCTACATCCAGAGAAAAAACTATGGAATCTGAATGCACATCAAAGCACACTATTTTCACTTTTTTTCCTCTCTCATGGGTTTTCCCTTTTGTTCTAATTCTTCTTGTATTACATGACTAATGTAGAAATATGATTAATGGGATTATACACATATAACCTATATCAGCTTGCTTGCTGTTTGGGGGAGCAGAGGAGGTAGGGACAAAAATTTGGAACTCAAAATCTTATAAAAGTGAATGTTGAAAACTATCTTTACATCTCATTGGAATAAAAATGCTATTAAGTGGGAAAAAAGAAGTATGTGTGTCTCTGTGTGTGTATGCACGCTCATGCATATGTGTGCTGGGTGTAGTGGAGGTGAATTCAATTGAATTCAATTTGGGTGGATTATAAAGTATATAAAAAGGAATTCTATGAGAAAAGGCTAGAAAGATAGGTGGGATTCACTTTATAGAGGACACTGAATGGCAGGAATAAGATCGTATGCTTCAAATGGCATATGTTATTGAGAATGACAAATCACCATTAAACATCCTTCCACAATCTGACATCGAATTAGTCTTCCAGTTTTATTTCATATTACTCTGCTTCATACAATGTATGTTTCAGCCCAACTGAACTTAGTCTTATCCCTAAACCTTTATCCTTCATTGTCCCTCATTCCTGAAATGCATTCCCTCTCTTACCATCCTTATCCTTTCAGTCTAAACTCAGGATCCTATTCCTCTGTGAAGTCTCTCTGTTTTTCCTCCCCCAGAATGTTAGCATTCTCTTCCATACAAAGTAATCTTCTTATTCTTAGTTTGAAAGCAGAGATTTTCTCATTTTTATCTTTGCATCCCCAGTGCTTGGCACAGAGCCTTGTTGGGGTTGAGTTGTCTTATGTCAACTTATATTATATTCTTCTATCATGTAGTAAAAATATGATTAATATGATTGTATGTGTATAACCTATGTCAGATTGCAGTTAACAGTACTATCATTCCTCAGACTATGAAGCTTCTAGTCTTAAAACTTCCAGGTTGCATTTGATTCTTCCTTTTTTCTTAGCTGGAAGAAATCTAAAGAGTAACCTAGTCCAACTTCCTCAATCTAGAGACGAAACAAACAAGACAAATCAAAGTTTAGGGGCTTGCTCAAAGTTGCAAAGCTAGAAATTAGAATTTGCATTTGAACCCAGGTCCTCTGGCATCACATCTGGTCCTCTTTCCACCAAGTAATACTATTTTTTGCAGTAACTAATTATTGTAGTATAACTACATGAAACTATTTTTTTTTCAATTGTTTTAACAATAGCTCTCCAGGACTCCATGATTTTTTCACTGGCTTCTCTTATCTACAGAATATTTCCCTCCTCATCTCTGCAAACTGGCCCCCTTCATGACTAAACTCAAATCCCTACTTCTTCAGGAGGCCTTTGTTGTACACCTCCTCAGCCCTCTAGTGCCTTTACTTGGAAATTACTTACGTTTATACTATAAGTATCCTATATGTACATAGTTGTTTTCATATTATTGCCCCCTAGTTCCTTCAGGTCACAGATTGTGTTTTTGCCTTTGCCTTTCTTCATGTCCCCAGCACTTAGCACAGTGCCTGGCACAGAGGAAATACTTAAGTCTAGAGTGCCTCACTAACTGACAGGCAGAGAGGCATAGATCATACTTGCTTTTGTATTTTGCTGAAAAAGGTGGGCCCGAGGCTATAGATGACAACAATAGTCAGTTCTGGGAGGAAATTTTTCATTGGCAGCTTATTTAAACTCTATATCATTTAAACCAGCCTTGTGCATGGCCTGATATAGAGTATCATAATGTTTAAAGAAGATGATGAAATATGGTAACAACAATCCGGCTAGCAGCTGCTGTGTGGGTATAAAACCAACAACAACCAGAACACAGAACGCTGCAAACCCAGGTCCTTTTGATCTGCTTTATTAAGGAAAGCAACGTTAACAGGTTAACAATCTTACTTTAATCCAGCATACACATATCATTTACTTAGTTCAGGGGAAAAAAAAACCAGCACCCTGAATTATAGACCAAATACAATTCGTAGTTATCAACATCTGAGTGTTCAGCCAGGGAGCTCATTACAATGGCTGGACAGAGTCATGCACCACTCTGGCTGTGGCTCAGAGCTCCAAGAAAGAATGCTAACCTCTGGGCTTATATATCCTGTTCAGGCCCCGAGGGCCCTGACCTCACCCAGGCTGGGCATGGAGAAGTTTCCCACCCCCAATATCACATCAGATACAAATCAATGACTCCCAATTGTCTCAGTGCTGAGAAATACAAAAACATCCCACTTTATCTGCCCCATTCAAACAAAGGCCAGAATCATTAAAGGTCAAGAGCAAAAAGTCCCACCTTAATTACTATTACAAATATAGACTTCTTATATTTTCGTACATAAGCAATCTCTCTCCACATGCTTTGTGGGGTCCATTATCAGTCCTCTAGTCAACATCATTATACAACTTTGCAAAACTGTCATTGTGTCTTTTGAGTTACAAAAACATGACTCATGCGATTTTATGCAGAAAGATAGAGTTTTTTTTTTAAAATTTAAAAACTATGGAGGGAAAAATTATCAAAGAACAAACAAGGTGACTACAGGTTGACAGATGTTTTGGTTCCAATTTAAGGTTTTAAGTATACTACTTTTCAAATTTAAGTCAGAGTCTTTAACTAAAATGGGTACTTAACTATCAAGTGAACAGATTAAGCTTATTTGTGAATGTTAATTGTACTTTCAAAATAATATACAAAGGGAATATAAGAAAGAGTGTTGCCCTGGCTTAATAATTTTTTTTAAAAGATATGCCAACTGAACACATGACATAAACAAACAGAATCACACAAATATGTAACCAGATAGAAAAATATATTTTTATAACATGTAAAATAGTTTCCACATAGCATTTCTGTGGCTAAGCACAATATATCTCATTAACACTACCCCTCTCAATAGAGCAGAAGCCCTTGAGGAACTGGACTAACACACCCCAATCATCAGCAGCAGCAACAAATGTTTATGGAACAACTTTAATGCAGCAAACATTTTTGTAGACAGTGGAAATAGAATGTAGATGCCCTAGAAGCCCAAGCTTGGAACACACGTAATTGGAGAAAACATGTGCACATCCTTAAAATCTTTAAATATGTGTAATTTGTGAGGGGGCAGCTAGGTGGCACAGTGGATAGAGTGTCTGGGCCTGAAGTCAGGAAGACTTCGTGAGTTCATCTGGCCTCAGATGCTTACTAGCTGTGTGACTCTGGGCAAGTCACTTAACTATGTTTGCCTCAGTTTACTCATCTGTAAAATGAGCTGGAGAAAGAAAGGGCAAAGCACTCAAGTATCTTTGCCAAGAAAATTCCAAATGGGAACATGAAGGATCAGACATGTTTGAAATGACTGAACGACAGTGAATTTTGTGAGTAGTAATATGCTTTCCATCTATACAGAGAGTAAGCTTTCTAAGGCAGCTAGAAGATGCAGTGGATTGTGATGGACCCGGAGTCAGGAAGACCTGAACTCAAATTTGCCCTCAGATCCTTACTCTCTGAGATACCCTAGGCAAGTCACTTGACTTCTATTTATCCCAGTTTTCTCATCTGTCAAATGAAGGTAACAATCACACATACCTCATATGGTTGTTATAAGGATTCAATGAGATGATACTCGAAAATGCCTTTGCAAACCTTAAAGTTCTGTATAAATGTTAGCTTATTGTTAACCTTTCTTATTATTGTCTCTTATTTGAATCTTTAGTGCTAAAAAAAGAAATTAAAGAATAATTGTTATAAAAGTGATAAGTGGTTATATACTAACTTTCTCTTTCTAATTTTTTTTTTTTGGAGTGGGAAGTCAGGGCAGTTGGGGTTAAATGACTTGCCCAAGGTCACACAGCTAGCTAAGTATGTCAAGTGTTTGAGGCTGGATTTGAACTCAGGTCCTCCTGACTCCAGGGCCGGTGCTCTACTCACTGAGCCCCCTAGCTGCCCCTCTTAACTTTCTTAGTAAGGAAAATTGATTGTCAGAAAGGAGTGCTATGGTGGAGGAAGGGAGAAAGGAAGCTTTTAATTGAAGGAAATGAGAGAAAGACTTAACAAGGGTTGCAGTTATATCAAATCACTGGGAGTTTCCCCAATTTTCTTTACCTAGAATTTAAACACATTATCAGTTACAGATGAAAACAAAAGAGATACAATCCATGACCATCATTTTGTACTGTAATTTACTTATTTTCTCAGTTCAATCCTATTTAATATCTTGTCATGAAATAAAAGTGACCCTGCTTTTTCGAAGACAATGCCAGCATTGAAAAAGCCTCTGCAGGTCCAAGCAAGCTAGAAGGTTTGCAGTATAGACTCAACAATGGAATAATATTGCTGTCTTGTGAGAAGCAGCCTAGCCTAGTTACCGAGTACATTGGCAAAGGGATGGTCAAAAGGTGTTATTTTGTGACTGCAAGATTTGTGACCTATATTGGTAGAGATAATGTTCACTCTGAAAGATGTATGCATATATATTTACCATTGGACAGAAAGAAGAGCACGTAAATTCTTTGTCAAACAAATAATTCAAAAATTTGTGATTTTTAGCTTCATTGCTTTATGCAAATCCATCACCACATAGTAATTCATTAAAAAATTACCCCATACATCTTACTCTAACACTTATTGAGGCCAGACTTCTGACTTCAGCTCTACATTTCTTACCTTGTAGAGGGAATTTGATTCATTATTTTTTGTTAAGGGCAGAATGGGGAAGGGAGAATTAATTTTTCTTCCTTTCCCCAAGAAAAGGAGTGGGTGAAGTTAAATTAGGGACAGAAATACTTACATCTCTTATATAACAGGAAATGATTCCAAGGATCAAGTGGAAGGACATAAACTATTGATCAGTAATAGGAAAATGGAGTTCTTGAGGAAACAAATTAAAACTAGTGGGAAAAATTAAAATAGCTTGAAATACAAATATCAGCCCCTGCTATATTAAAAGAAATAATAGACTGTGTAATCACTGGATCTTCATGTTTATTTATGGTAAAAATTATGGTATTCTTACAACCATCAAATAACTAGCTTTTATGGAATGTGATCATTGGTAGCTGAAAGTTTCTAGTCAAATGTTCAATGTCATAGCAAATCCCATATATTAAAGTGATATAAATTACATGAATATTAATCAAAAAGCATTTATTGAGCACCTAATTTGCAATAGGTACTATTGTAGGCTCTGGACAAAAATTATGAAACGGTCTCTGTTCTCATGGAGAGCACTCTATTGGAGAAGATGACACGTCTACACATATTTATTAAACATTTAATAAATACAATATAATTTTAAGGTCATTTAGGGAGGGAGGACAGTAGCACTTAGGAGTTTCATGAAAGAACTCTTGTAGAAAGTGGTTGAGATGAGACAATGGAAATGAGGAATTCTATGAGGAGGTGGTAAAGCAGGAGTGAATTCTAAACAAGGGGAAATAGTGGAAATGAACCTAAAGAGAAATAGAGTACTATGTGTGGGGAACAAAGAGTAAGTTAGTTTGGCTAGGGCTAAACCATAGAAGACAAGCTAGAGAGTATTATATAATACCTATTATATGCAGATATACATATATATGGAATCTCATAGCTTAATATACAAAAGTAATTTCAAACTAATTAAAATAATTCAATATAGTTTTTTAATTAAAAATGTGATTTTTACATATTTTCATAATGAGGTAATGATTTTGGGATCCCAGAGTTACTTCATGGTCATGAGACATATTGAAAAAGTTGATTAACTTTAAAGCCATTCATTTCTTAGGCAGCTTCTTTCTGTTCATTAAAAGACACTTATCTTTTTGTCATGGCAGAGAATTGGAAACCAAAGGAATGCCTATCAATTGGGGAATGGCTAAACAAGTTTTGGTATATGATTGTGATGTTACACTATTGTGCTATAAGAAATATAGAGCATGAGGGTTTAGAAACACCTGAGGAGGCTTATATCAATTCATGCAAAATGAAATGAGCAGAATCAGGAAAACATTGTACACAGTAGCGGCAAAATTGTAACAATAATCAGCTGTGAAAGATTTGGCTACATTTGTCAAGACACTGATCCAAGGTAACTCCAAAGGACCTATGATGAAAAATACTATCAACCTCCAGAGAGACAAGTGATGAACTCTGAATGCAGATTGACGCATACTATTTTACTTTTTCAATTTTTTTCTTTTTGTCTGTGTTTTCTTTTGTAATATGGATAAAATGGAAATATTTGGCTGCATGACCTCACATGCATAATCAATATCAAATTGCTTGCCTCCTGGGGGGTAGGGAGTGAGAGAACTTGGAACCCAAAATTTTAATTTATTTAATGAAATAAATAAAATACATTTAAAAAGACACTTATAAGAAAGCCCTGTCTGGGAAATAAGTATAATTTATGTTTGAATCAAATTTTATATGGCCGCTACCAAGGTACATGGATGATACATAAATATAAACATCTCATACAATGGTTTCATAAATTCACTGGCCTTCATCTCCCAATTCTCTTTTCAGTTGTTTACTCTTTTCAAACCACTTATCACCTTCTATTGCAATCCCATGTATTCATTCAGCCAACAAGAATTTATTGAATATATCCTAAGTGTCTGGCATTGTACTAATGATTATATAGGTTAAAGACAGATGGATTAAGACAATTATTTAACAACGCAAGAAAGTAAATGATGAGGCAAGGAGATTGGATGTTGCAGATTCTAAAAGTTTTTCAGAGTATGGGACTAGAAAGCATAAGCCATTTGGAGTAGTCAGAAAAGTCTTGATGAAAGAGGTGTGATTTGAGTTTTGTGAGATAGCTACAATTTGGATGGGAAAAGAAAGAGAAGGTCATTTGAGATAAAAGGAACACAAAAGATTCAAGGCAGAGAGAGAGGAACAAGCACAGATAGTATTTGTGATAGAATGAGGACATATCTTTATTGGAATGTTACTATCCAGTATGAACCCTTTGTTCTGTTCAAGATGATCTATTTCCTGTATCCAGGATTTATGTTGGAAAGAATTGTAGGGAATGAAATTGACTAGGTAGAATGTGGTCATATCATATAGACACTGCTGTACTTTCATTTAATAGGTAGATTTCTAGGCTAGGAGTCAAGAAGACCTTGGTTCAAATACTGTCTCATACTAGTTATGTACTCCAGGGAAAAGTCATTTATTTTCTCTTAGCTTGAGTTTTCTGATGGGTAAAATGGGAATGATAATAGCTGTAATACTTTACTTGCTTGTTCAGAAGATCAAATGAGATAATTTAGTATTTTGCAAATCTTAAAGTACTATGTAAATGTCAGTGATTGTTATTAGCATTTTTTCTACCTACTAATTAATGATCTCCCTTGCCTTTGCAGCATAGTAGATAAAGTAGAAAGCACTGGTTTTGGAGAAATTCTTTTTAAATCTCATCACTATGCATGTATTACCGTATAACTTTGACCAAGACACTATTTCTGTGGACATCAGTTTTATTACATGTAAAATTAGTGGACAGCTAAGCTCTAAAGTCCATTTAAGCTCTCCTTATGATTCCCTGGTTTATATATGTATCTTGTTATTCATGAGTTTATGATGCACATCTATGGATAGTATATAATAAATTTTACTGCCACAGTTTGAGGGGAAACTTTAATCCCTGTTTATTTTATTTCTCTAATACTGTTCCTGTTTAAGCATAGCTTTGTCTGGAAAGGTCATTTGGTCCTTCTTCTCTCTTGATTTTAAAAATAACTATATTTTTAGGCCCTTCATTTCCATTTATTTTTGTCTTCCTCCTTCAGACTGGTGGTGATTTCTAACATCAAAAGGCTGAGTTGAAAAAATTGATGAAGTATAATCTCTAAGAAACTGGTAATCTATGGATAGGAAAATGGAGCATACAAAATCACTAATTTATAAAAAAAATAGAATGATGGCAATAAATCCATACAATCTTTGGGCTTTGTCATTATGATTTTATTTTATAATATCTGAAATAAAATCAAAGGGATATTATGAAATATGACTGCTATGATTTGAATGAAAAAAAATCAGTAAACTTCTAAAACTCCAAAAGTGGGTTCTAATTTCACAACTGACTATATGGTTTTCCTTCAATTATGGCATAAAAGCATCTTATGTTATACAATTGATTAAAGGCAATGGATAATAAAATCTGATTTTTTTTGCACTGTTATAGGGACATGACTGGCTTACCTAAGTCATCATCCATATTTAGAATTTTGCTGGGATGGGGAGTGATGTACTCAAAGTGCAATGAATTTTCACTCCTACTTCTAGGACTGTGCTCTTTATAAGATATATATATATATATATATATATATACACACATATATATATATATATACATATATACACACACACACACGTGTGTGTGTGTGTGTGTGTGTGTATTTTAGGAGAGTTTATCAGGTTTTAATAATATAAGGAAAACTATTACTTAAGAAATCATAACCCGGTAGGTATAATTGCTTTTTTTCTATTTTAATTATATCTGACTTTATTCTATGGAGAGATGTTTAATTGTTTAATATGTTTTGATCTGCATTAAACAAAGCAGTTTCATGTTGCTTGTTAAGGTCTAGCTGGACAAAATTACAATGGGAAACATGGTGGTAGCTAGTCAAACATATCTTCTAAAGGCCTAAGCTCTAACTCATATGTATGAAAACACACATATACATGTACATGTAGTGTATGTATAGATGCACATATGTGCATACATAGATTTTTAAAATATATATACATATGTATGTATTACTAGCTATGCTATTAAGCCCAAACTTTCAATTTTCAAAAACAATCTGAAAACTTCTCAGATATCCAGTGGTTTCTTTTAGTAGTTTACTAGACATGAAAACTATGGCCAGTTTCTGAAGTCCATTTCAAAATATTCTCTGGTTATATTTCATTTTATTTTTGTGTATGTTTTTTATAGCTCATCACTAAATAATGGTACCACATACAATGGTTAATGTTCTTTAAATCAGAATAGAAAAAGTTATATTTTTAATGTACATTAAGTTTTTCAGATAGTTCATTTTCAAGTAAGAGTTGAACTATTCCAAGAGGGGAATTTTTTTTTACATAAACAGAATTAAATGTTAATGGCATTTAATTCTATACTGGCTCACTTTTAGTTACTAAATCAACTATTATAAGTGGAGGGATGAAAATACTATGGAAATTAGGAATTTCTTATAATTCTTTGTCAAGAGAATAGTACTTCACGTTTTTCCATCACTAATATCATTAAATTGGAGAAAGTTATTCAAAATGGCTCATGCACATGTTTCTTCCCTAATCTTCTAAGCTTGCTAAATAAGTAAATAATTTTGAGAAGAGCAAATATTAATTTTAAGAATGATTTGAGACATTTCCAATGAACAATTGCATCACAGTCAATTTTGTTTTCTATGATATTCAGAACAGTTCTTAAAATTCTGTGGCTGTGGCTATCCTGTCCTGTGTCTGTACTCTTGAAGAGTGATTTGAAAAGTTTAAAACAGCAACTTTGGTGTTAGGTAAAAACAGGTATAGAGCAAGGTAAAAAACAAAGAAATAAACAATAAAACTTCAGGTGTAAAAAAGGGCCATTGTTGATTGGGGACCCAACAAGTGACTATGAGGACAACATTTCCTGTCCCCATAATTTGATGAAGTATAATCTCTAATTTGGAATAAATGACTTAAGTAACATATTCATTCTATTTTCTTATTCTTAGTTCCCATGTTTTCTCTTGGAAAACATTCATAATCATCACATTCTCTCCACTTTAGTGGTAGTTGAAACTAAAGACATAAGTTAAGGTCTAGGACTTTGTGATTTCAAAATTGCTACCTCTTGGTAAAGTTCTACTCTTCTCTTGGATAAGCAATATTTACCTTCTTTGAAATATTATAATTATTCCCCAGTGATGAATACTGAGCCCTGATAATTGAGGCCCTGTATTCATCTCCAAGATTATCTCAGCCTTGCTTCTTAGTTTATCTAGCCCAAAGCATCTTTGCCTCTTATAGATAATATAAAAGCCCTACTAAACTTTAGCCTATGAAGAACAGGCCTGATGATTAGGAAAAAACAAACAAAAAAAACCCTGGAACTATGAGATCTTCAAAACATTTAAATTATTTTTCATCTCTGAGATTTTAATGCTTTTCCATTTCTGAGAGGGCAAAAATGCTTCTAAATGAATTCCATTCTGTCCTTCCTCCTTCTTATCTCGGTTTTTCTCATCTCTTTAGTCTCATAATTCTCTCACTCTAGAAAGGGTGAAATTACAGGTTGATGAGTCAATAGGTAGGTCAACTAGTTTTGTTGTACAAGAAAAAAGAAAAAAAAATCCCTCTGCATGACCTTTAATGCCCTCAACAGTTGCAAAGACCCTTATTCCATATCTTAAACCAAAAAATGTTCAACAAAGAGAAGGTTGGTTGATGTTGTGAATTATAAAGATATGGCAGATGGTATTTCTACCCTGGATATTCCTATGTATTTATAAGGACCAGCTTTTCTTTTTAATCTTCTATGAGTAAATGATGAGAATATGGAGCTAAAAAACTTGGTCACAGCCACCAGAGCCATTCAAAATCTGAATTCAAACTAGAATCCCAGTTTCTTAATTGTTAATAAAGAGAACTTTCCACCAATATACTCTGTCACCTTGGCAAAGCAGATTGGGAAAATGCATCCTCTGTGTCTGCAGCCACAGCTCCCTTGCCAGCCATCTGCTCTTTCAGATGTTTGTCTTACGATGTGTATGAGGGAGAGAAGAGAAAGAAATGGGAGGTGTGTAGAGATGTATATATGTGGGGTGTATATGCAGAATCAGAGACAGAGAGAGATCGAGAGAGGGAGGGGGGAAGGAAAGCAGGAGAGAGGTGGGGGATTGGAGAGAGAGAGGGAGAGAGAGAGAAAGAGAGAGCCAGAGACAGAGAGACACAGAGACAGAGACAGAGAGACAGAGAGAGACAGAAACAGAGAGAGAGGGAGAGAAATGGAGATGATCAGGAAGATGAGCTTCCTATTTAATTACAGATTCATTAGGTATTTTTACTCAAGAGAAGCCATTTCATCCCTTAATGAATACCATGTCCTACCTGTGCAGGCACGGAATCTTGGTAACCAGGAATAAGACTTGCAAGATCATCAAATGAATGTGTTAAGGGACTGTGTCATACTTAATTCACTTTAGCTAAATCCTCCTTGTGCTAATTTACCCAAAGGGCTTCCCTCCTCCCAGCTTCTGCATTTAAATGAAACACAGTGGGAAGAAGCTTACTCTTCCATATCCCTCATAATTATGAACATTTGAAGCATCTGGCACTGTCTATTTCATATACAGAATATGTTGAAGGTAACATTTTCCTCTGATGAAATTAGAATAGAATTGCTGTTAGGGAGGAGGGAGAAGAGAGGACTTTTAAAAAAGCTTTTTTTCCCTCTTTCGTCTTTTTATTTTGGATGTGAACAAAGATAAATCCTTAAATACCAACCCCCCCTTTTCAGTAAGAAAGAACAAAATCATACAGAACTCCATGATTAAGAGATATTTTATTTTGTTTGAAAGTAACCAGATCTCATATTGCCAAATTATAGCATAGTGACAACACTCATTTAATTCTGAATAACACAACCTTGCAAACTATTGTGAACCCCAAGCAAGAGAGAATGCCATTATTGTCAGGAATTGTGTAGCACCTTCAGCAGATGTCAAAAGTGCTCATTGCAATGAAGGCGTCTTTTCAGTTCAACCTCAAAATGTCAAGTTACCTCTATAATCCGTGGGTTTCCATACACCTCCTTCTCAATGTGGTTTTTTTTTTTCCTCATTGAATTAATCAAAAAAAAAATCTATGAAGCCCTTTCATATAAGTTGTGCAAGTCAAGGACCAACACCTTTTCTTGTCATTGGCAAAAACACCGTATCTGTGTTCAGTGCTCTATAAATTTAATAAATAATAATGCAAGGAAAAAGAAAAGAAAAAAAATGTTGTTATGGCATGGGATCCATTTTTCAAAGCTGAGACTTCATTGAAAGTGTCCTTTTGACTTCAGAAGAATTGTACATCTAACATCATTTGAACACCGATCCTTATTTCATGTTCACAGGATCATGGGATTTTAAGTTAGAAAAGATTTTAGAAAATAGCAACTTGGAGCTGGAAGAGCCTTGGATATTGAGTTTAATCCTCTTATTTTATAGATGAGGAAAATGAGGACCAGAGAGATTAGGCAAGTTGGTCAAGGTCACCCCAAGTAGTAAATCTCCAAAATGGAAATTTAAACCCTAGTTTCTTGACTTCAGGCTTCTGATTTTTTTCTTTCTATTGTAACATGATGGGCCCCCACAATGCTTCATTAATCCATTAGCATATTGTATTTTTCTTCCATATCAGACCAAACATTTACTTAAATTGATTTGCCTGAAAGACCTAATTCATCTTCAAAATGAGAACATTTTTCTGTACATTGGTGAGTTGTTGACCATGGAGTGTAGTAATCAAGACTGAGGGAAGATTAGAAACTAACACACATACACACACACACACACAAGACTCATGCATGTACATATACAGAGTCAACAAACATTAGGAACATTTTATTTCAAAGTAAAATTTGCTTTTTAATTAAAATTGATTTTTGATTAGAAGTAAAGCAAAAGTTGATTTTGGGGGCAATCTCTGAAATCTTCTGTGGTCCCCTCTAGCTGTCATTCTGTGATCCTGACAACTCTTTTTAAAAGTCCTGGGCAGGTTTCTTAACTTCAGTTTCTTTATCTATAAAATGTGATTGGTAATACTTTCACTATCTACCTCAGAAGATCTCAATGTGAGGGAAGTGGTCTATAAACCTTAAAGTGCTATCTAAGTGTGAAAGATTATTATGCTTCTCCAAGATTTAGCCTTTGCTGCCTTTTCATCAATAATATCACATTATTTAGAAAACAGTTTTCAGAGAAATATCAAATTGTTTACATATATGATCTTGATAATTCTCAGATCATGAAAAATAGATTTAAAATAGTTCATAAATTTTTGTGCATCTTTTGAAGTATGAGAAAGGACATTAATTATGTGCCAGTTTTTCCTTCAAAATATATCAATGAGTTATGTATTATTTTCATTTTAATGGTAGAAAAACTCAAATGAGGGGTTTAAGTGACTTCCTACCAATCGTGGTGCTTCATTATGAAAGTGAAAGGTTCCTCTCTAAAAGTATAGAGGGCAGGTGTTATAGAGTACATTTAACCTGTTTTTTAGGGGAGCTTCTTCATAAGGGTGTTTTCCCTGCTAAATACATTGTGGGATTTTATATCTAGAACTAGGAATATTAGGGGTCATCTAGCCCAGTCATACCACCACTTTATAGAGGTGAAAACCCAGGTCCAAAGATATTACATGACTAGGCTAGCATCGCAGTGCTGCTAAGCTTCTGAGATGGCATGATTTTGAAACCACTAAAAATACAGCAAATAAATTCCATATCTAGTGAACTTCAGTGAAAAAAACAATTCCGCATTTTCATGCAGAGTGTCATTTCTGTGTAAGGACCCATGACAAAAGTTTTTTTTTTCTTATCAATGAGAACTGTATGTATTAGAACCACTCTTTGGGAACTTCCAAGTGTCTTTCTATTTCTTCTCACTCTCAGCCAAGCATTCATTGACCTTCTCCAACACACGCATCCATTTTTGCCCTCTGACACACTTCCACAAACTTATTACTTACCATTTTGGGGGGAGACCCCTCAAAATCTATGATGTCATTGATAGGGAGAAATCCCTCTGCCAAAGGGTGACCAGCCTCTATTCTACAACTTAACATTTAGAAAGCTGCCTGCAGGCATTGAGAAGCAGATCTTGAAGCCAGGTGCTTGCCCTCTATCTGATGCCTCTCCTCATTATAGTTCTTTTATTCCAGATAGCCAAGAGCAGTTGGGTGGCCCAGTGGATAGAATACAGGGCCTGGAGCCAGGGTGCCTCATCTTCCTGAGTTCAAACCTGGCACCAGACACTAGTTTACTAGCTGTGTGATCCTGGGCACTTAACCCTGTTTACCTCAGTTTCTTCATCTGTAAAATGAGCTGGAGAAGGAAATGATAAACCACTCCAGTATCTTTGCCAAGAAAACCCCAAATGGGATCACAAAAAATCGGACCCAACTGAAAAATGACTGAACTGATATTCAAAAATCTTGATATTGCTCCCCCCACCTCCTTTGGTGTATTCTCCCCAACTAAAATGCCCTACCTTTCCTTTCAATTCTTATTGAAGGCTTCTTTGGAGACCCAGCTCAAAAAGCAGCTGGAATGGCAGTTTTTAGAGCTGAAAATAACTTTCATTTAGCATAACAATGCTTATTTTACAGATCAGCTGCTCAGTAGTTCTATGAATAGCATGCTGAACCTAGAGTCAGGAAAACTCAAGTTCAAATCCAGTCTCAAATACTTACTAGGTGTGTAACCTTGGGCAATTCATTTAACCTGTCTGAATCAGGTTCCTTATCTGTAAAACGAGGATAACAGCAGCACATTCCTTCCAGGATTATTTCAAAGATGAAAGAGATAACAGTTGTAAAATGCTTTGTAAACCTTAAAATGCTATATAGATGCTAGCTATCAATATTGTCACCTTATTAGAGAAACTGAGGCCCCACAGAAACTATTATAAACTACCTCCCTACCGAAGGCATAAAGTAGCATAGTTTTGGGGTCTGAGGCATTGGGTTTCCTGGGCTGTAAAATACATTTCCTCATTTGAAAGAACTAGTTTAAGGTTAGGGGTTTTATAACTGCTAACTCCAAGCTGAGTATTATGATGCCCTTAATATTTACTTTATCTCAGGGATATTCTCCAGCTGTCAGGAAATGTGGATCATATTAAAAAAAAAAAAAACTATAACATAGACTTGCAAGTAAAGCTTGCAATAGAAGAAAAAAGTTGAATTTATTTTTGAAGGAAGATTCCCTTAAGTACTAGGGAATAAAATTTTAAGGAAAGAACTACAAGAATGAAGCAATGTCTACTAAAAACAAGCTCGTATTTTAATGGAGAGAAAATGACATGTATATAAATCTATTCCAACAGAAATATAAAGTTAATAAATGCAAATAGCCAACAAACACTCATTAAGCACCCACTATGTGTCAGACACTGTGCTGAGCACTGGGGTTATAAAGAAAGGCAAACGGCAGTCCCTGCTCTCCAGAGCCTCATAGTCTCTCATAGCCTCATAGACAACATGCATAGAACAATGTCCAAACAATATATATACTGCCGTTAACTGCAAATGACTAAAAGAAAGTGGCACTGGTATTAAGTGGGGCTGAGAAAATCTTGTAGAAGGTGAGCTTTTAGGCAGGACTTGAAGGAAGTTGGGAAGGCCAGGAGGCAGAGATGAGGTGAAGCACGTTATTTCTGGCATAAGGGAGAGTCAGTGAAAATGCCTGGAGTAGGAGATGGAATAAGCCTTATGTGTGGAAGAGCAATTAAACCAGTGCGACCAGTTCACTGATTGTATGGGGAGTGGGATGTGGGAGGAGTGGAGGAGGTGAGGAGTAAAGTGTAAGAAGATTGAAAAAAAGAGGGGTCCAATTTAGGAATGGCATTAAATGCCAAACCAAGGATTCTGGAGGTGTTAGAGGGCCACCGGACTTTATTCAATGGAGAGGGAGGGACATAGTTAGACCTCTGCCCTAGGAATACTTTGACAGCTGAGTAGAGGATGAACCAGAATGAGGAGACACTTGCGTTTGGAAGACCATCCAGCAGAGTACTGTAGTTCAGGCGTGAAGACATGAGGGCCTACATCAGCCCTTCATATCCGGCACATAGTAGGAATTTAATAAATGTTTATTGATTGATCATACTAGGATAGTGGCAGTGTTAGAGGAGAGAAAGGGATGTATAAAAGAGATCAAAGAAAAATCAACAGGCCTTGGGAACAGACTGTCTGTAGAGGGGAGGGGCTGTAAGATAGAGTGAGGAATTCATGATGACATATAAGTTGGGAACCTGGGTGACTAGAAGGATGGTGGAATGCTTAATAGTCATAGGGAAGTTAGGAAGAAGGAAGGGTTTGGGGAGAAGATCATGAATTCTGTTTTGGACATGTTAAAATTAAGAAGTCTGTGAAACATCTATTTTGGGATGTTTACAAGGCAGGTGGAGATGTGAGACTGGAAATCAGGAGAGAAGTTAAGACTGGATTAGCAGATTTGAGTATCATCAGCATAGAGACGATTATTCAATCCTTGGGAGCTGACAATGTCACCAAGCAAGAAAGTATAGAGAGAGAACAGTGGAGGACTCAGAACATGGTCTTGTGAGGAGTAAAGTGCACTACTATTAGTGGCCATGACCTTGATGAAGATGCAGCAAAGGAGAGTCAGGTATCAGGTATGATATAGCAGGAGAACCAGGAGAGAATAGTGTCACAGAATCCTAGGAAAAAGAAAGTATCAAGAAGAGGGTTATTTACAATGTCAAAGGATGCAGGGATGTCCAGAAGGATGAAAATTGAGGAAAGGCCATTAGGTGTGGCAGTTAAGAGGCCACTGGTAGTTTTGGAGAGAGGAGTTTTGGTTCAACAATGATATCTGAAGCCAGAGAGTAGAGAATTAAGGAGTGAAAGGAGAGGAAGCAGAGACATCAATGGGAGAGAGCCTTCTCAAATAGTTTATTCACAAATTCAGGAAGCTCCAAAATTCTCAGTGCAGATTTCAGCTATCAAAGCTTAAAACTGCATCACAAATTTTGGGACACCCAACATATATAAAATAATTAAATATATGTTAGATTGTGGGGTAAAGAGCTAGTGGATCCAAAATCACTTAAATATGACTATGTGTATGTTTGTTGCATATGTGTTATGCTATTTATGTGCATGGTACTTCACTTTGGAACAGACCCTTGGTGGTAGTAAGGACCGATCGCTTTGTACCTGTTGGTAGAAAGTGAGCAAAATAACAGTTGAGCATAACCCATACACATGACTGACTTGGCTGGTTTTGCATTATACCTATCAGTGAGATTTCCAAGTTATTCATTTAAAAGAAAGGCAGACCAGATTGAAGTCAGAGAAACATTTAAAAATATTTTCAACAAATGTTCATTTTATAAAAAAAAATTTATTCTCTTATATAAGGCTAAAAGTATATACTTTGCTCTCTAGACAATAAAAGGCTGACCATTAAGTAAACCTCCTTTTGCAACAGGACACGACATTCAGCTTTTGTTGTACAAATTCATAAGAAGTGCATTAACAGAAACTTTTTTCAAACATTTCAATTTTTAAAGCATCCCAAGGGAAGAAAATTTATTCTTGGCACTCACAATTTTTGCTTTGATTACTGTCTCTTATGAACTTGGAAATAGTTGCTACATGATGGAGGAGTGAAAACAGAGATAAATTACCTGAAGTTAGAAAAAACACTTGGAGGCAAAAGTTTAATTCAGTTTAGCAACTTTAGCATGACATCCTTCAAAGCAATTAAAAAAAAGGCAATTGTTGCTATTCAGCTCACCAGCCTTTTAATCCATTCTGAATGGGAAATGTAACCGCATGTCGGGTTTATTGAGTGTGTACTAAAAGGGTTTCATAACATGAGTAGGCTAAGAAAGGTAATCAACACGAATTTAAATAAATGATGAGCCTGATTTGCATCATCATTATCATCAGCAAGCATTTATCTAGTGCCCACAGGGTGCAGCACACTATACTTGATGTCTCAGAATTTACTATGTTTTGATTAATGAAATCCCTGTCCTTAAGCAGCTTATAATCAAGTGGGTCTACATTTAGTTTGCTATTTGCCCTCCCTGGGGATGTAGAGGTTGTCAGGCAGAGTCCTGCGCCCCTGGCAATCTTACTTTTCCATGTGTCCCTGACTTAAGGGGAGAAATAATGCTTAAAAGAAATCAGAAATTAAGTCTCTTGTGTAAGAGATTTGAGTGGGATGCAGAATTTGGCACCAGGATCTCCTGGCTGTGAAAAAGAACTCTGGCACAACTTCTATCAGAACCTCCACCATGGCGAGGTGCCTTTCTATAATAGTTTTCAGTAATAATAATAAATAGTTAATGTGTATGTAGTGCTTAAGGCAGCTAGGTGGTTCAGTGGATAAAGTGTTGGGCCCGGATTCAGGAAGACTCATCTTCCTGGGTTCAAATCTCACCTCAGATACTTACTAGCTGTGTGACACTGGGCAAGTCACTTAACCCTGCTTGTCTCAGTTTCCTCATCTGTAAAATGAGCTGGAGAAGGAAATGGCAAACCGCTTCAGTATCTTTGCCAAGAAAAGCCCAAATGGAGTCACACACAGAGTGTTGGGACACGAACGAACAGTATGGCACATGTATTGTGCCAGGCATTAGGCTAAGTGCTTTATATTTATGATTTAATTTGATCCTCATAACAGTCCTGGGAGGTAGGTACTATTATTATCAGCATTTCACAGATGAGGAAACTGGGGAAAACAGATTCGATTACTTGCCCAGAGTCATATACCTGGTAACACAGGTCTTCCTGACTCCGGGCACTCTATCCCCACTGTGCCACCTAGCTGGTCCATGCTTTAGTTGTGGTGAAACATCACATGGCAACAGTTTAATACTCCCAGCTTTGGCTGACTGTTGTTTGAGATGTTAGTTATTAAATCTTACTGAGGCCAGAAGTATCAGGGTAATCAAATCAGAAGTTCTTTAATAGTGTATAATGATAGGTGATGGGAAGAGAAAGGACTTATGGTTTGAGTCACCTTACCTCATTTTTAAGTCTGGTATACTTTCTCAATTGTTAACTTTTGCTAAGTTAACAATTGCTTTCCCAACTGTTAACTTAGATATGCCAATCTTCTTTGCCTTGAACTCCATCTACTGCATACTCCCTTGCTTCTGATTCCTTGCTAAAGGTTTGGTTCCTTTTTAATTCCTGGCTTGGACCTACTTCTTGGATCTTGAATAACTTCTCAGTGTCTTTGTACCTTCTGGTTCCAGTCTTTTCCATGGCTTACTCAGTCCTGATCAGTCCACTAATGCCTGACAACTTGTAAGAGCTCGATCACCTCTCCTCTACCCTCTGCCAATTAGAAATTCACAAGCAAATTGTTGCCATTATAGGGGGCTACATCGGGGCTTTTTGTTCTTATTTGTGTCTACTCTTTATGGCTGTTTCAACAATCTGGCTAGCAGCTGTTATGGGGATGTAAGACCAACACAACCCCAAAAACAAGCACACCACAAAAGCACGGGTTCTTTTGATCTGCTTAATGTGAAGGGGTTGACAAGCTTTCAATTCAGCATACAAATATCATTCACTTAGTTCAGGGGAAGAGATCAGCACACTGAACTTCAGAGCAAATTACAAACAAATTACAAACATCAACAGACAGACCAAATACAGATTCATAGTTACCAACATCTAGGTTCAGCTCTGGAGCTCAGAGCAAGGGCTGGCCCAGAGTCACTCGAACCACCACTGCTGTGGGTAAGAGCTCCAAAGAAGAGAAGGCCAACCTCTGGTTTTATATCTTTTTCACACATGCAACTCACCCATGTGACCTAAAATCATCACAAAGAGGCCACTTAAACCCACGTGGTCTAAGAGCCTCTGATGTGCCAAACCTATCACTCAAACTCATTTGTAAATTAGGCCCTCCCCTGAGTTACCCCCACCTCGGGCCCCACCTTAGTTACCAATCCCCACCCACATAGGTTTTACACCTAATAGGAGTTTGGGCCTGGGGCTTAGCATCTAGTAAGATTCAATGAAATACACTGAGTCACTCAAAGGAAACAAACCAAACTTTTCAAGGGCACTTGTTGAACTAAGTGCTAAGAGCCCATTTTGCTTACCAACACAATGGCTAGCATTCCACTATTATGGATTCCCAAGAATATGAAGAAAGGAGGTGAAACTTTCCTCTTTTTTTTTTTTTTTTGGAAATGAAGACTATCCACATAACATTTCTATTCTAACCCTCTACTACTCCACTAAATGAGACTTTGCAGATATAGTGAAGTCATATTGGATTAACTGTATCCACATCCAAAGGTATGTCAGGTCATCCTGACAAAGAGTAATTTCACCCACAAATACTACTCTGTAGGTGATGAAAGCCTAATACTGCTCAATAGAGTAAAATAAAAAAAAAATAAGTTGGCCCTATATAACTTATTTTTTATCTGGAGTTTCTCATTTATTATTATGTACTGGATACTGGGGAAGATTCAAAAGTAAAGTTCTTGCCTACAAAGAGTTATAATCTACTAGGGGGAAAATATATGTATATAAATAAATAAAATCCAAAGTAATAGGTATCAGGAGCTACACAGAGCTTCCATTTAATACTTGCCAGGCTTCATTCTCCCCAACAATGTTCACTGAGAGAGAAAGCAACTTAATCTAATTCCAGAAGAGCTCCATCCTATCATCCCTAGCCCCAAAATAGTTTTGATCCTCCCCTTAATAATAACTCTGCCCTGAGTCTAATATCTAACTGACTTGAAGACTTACTGGTTGTGCTTCTGTAGCAAAATAGAAAGAAACCTAAGTTTTTTTCCAGGGGCTGCATTAGCTTATTGTTTGTGGCAAACAGATATATGAAGTTATATTTGGATATTTTTTAAAGCAAGAACAAAAACTAAAAGTCAAGGTGCTAAAAGAGACCCTACATAAATTTTAATTGTGTCCCTTCCATCCCCACCACCAGCCTCATACCCTTATAATATCCCCTCTCATCTATATTGGATTTGGATTTATACTTCTACATTGGCATCATCAGTTTTCCCTTTTCATTCACAATATCCTTTCCACCTGCCTACAACCTTGCTGCTTTATCCTATCTCCCCCCTCCCCCCAAAAACTCTCCAAAAAAACCAACAACTTTACTCAATCCTGCTACTTCCTCAAGCTATCTTCCCATCTCTCTCCTTCCATTCACCATCAACGTTTGAGATGTGGTGCCCTGCACGCTGTCTCTACTTCCTCCATACCACTAAGCTTTCATTCTTTACAGAGTTATTCTGTTGCCACTCTTATTTTTAAGATGACCAGTTACCTAACTTTTAAATCCAAGAGCCTTCTTTCAGTTATGATCTTTTTTTGGTTTTTGTTTTTTGGCAGGGCAATTGGGGTTAAGTGACTTGCCCAAGGTCACACTGCTAGTACAAGTGTCTAAGGTCGAATTTGAACTCAGGTCTTCCTGACTCCAGGGCCGGTGCTCTAATCACTGTGCCACCTAGTGGCGCCTTATGATCTTCTTTTAATCCCTTTACAGCCTTTGCTAGTACTAGGTGTCCATCTTTCCCCTCCTTGATTTCTGTGACAATATGTTCACTTCATTCTGCTCTTATCTGTACTTAGCCTGTCATTAGGTGATCTTCCCCGTTCTATATGTAACTTCCTCTAAGGCTCCCTCTCTGGTCCTGTTTTCTCAGTCTACAGCAGGGGTGGGGAACCCGCAGCCTGGAGCCCACATGTGACCTTCTAGGTCCTTGGGTGTAACCTTTTGACTGAGTCCAAGTTTTACAGAACAAATCATTTTAGTAAGGGGAATTGTTCTGTGAAGTTTGGATTCAGTCAAAGGCTGCACTTGAGGACCTAGAGGGCCATATGTGGCCTCCTGGCTGCAGGTTCCCCACCACTGATCTTGTCTTACTTCACAATCCAATCTAACTTTCTGGTTTCTACTATACAACTGTGCGTATTAGTCCCCTAAATATCTACCAGTTCTATTCTTTCTCCTGAGCTCCAGTCACATATTTCGAAATGCTTATAGAATTCAATCATTCTCTTCTTCCATTACTTTATTACCTTTTGTCTGGACCAGGGGTGAGGAACCTGAAGCCTTGAGGCCACGTGTGAATTCAGACTTCACAGAAAAAATCCCCTTAATAAAAGGATTTGTTGTGTAAAACTTAGATTCAGTCAAAAGGCCTCACCCAAAGACCTAGAAGGCCACATGGTCTAGAGGCCACAGGTTACCCACCGATGATCTGGACTATCACAAAAGGCTTTTAACTTCCTGCTTCCATTTCTTTCCCCTCCCATCCATTTTACATAAGACTATTAGATTACACTTTCTAAAGCCAGACTTTAATGATTTCATTTGTGGTTTTTCAAAATAAACCCTGGACCAGTAATCAAAAAAACTGTTTCAAATTCAGCCACATAGAAACTAGGTGACTATGAGAAGGTTAATTAATCTTTCTAAGTACAGTTTTCCTTACCTATATGAAGTAATAATACTTAAACAATCTTACTTATCTCACAGGACTTTTGCTAGAAATGTACTTTTAAAACGATCAATCGTTCTGTAATTATAAGTTATTATTGTTAGTAATAGAAAAAAAAAACTACTGCATTTCTCCATTAACTTTTAAATAAAGTCTAACCCACCTCATTTTGGAATTAAAATCCTTCTACAATATGGTCCTAATTTACCTTTCCAGTCCTATGTCTCTTTATTACCCTATTTGTTGACATTTTGTCAATCAGTTGTATCTGACTCTTCATGACCAAATTTGGGGTTTTCTTGGTGGATACAGCAGTGGTTTGCCATTTCCTTTTCCAGCCCATTTTACAGATAAGAAAACTGAGGCAATGGGGATTAAATGTCTTGTCTAGGGTCATATAGTTAGCAACTGTCTGAAACCAGATTTGAATTCAGGTCCTCCTTACTCCAAGGGTAGCACTCTATCCACTGCACTGCATAGCTACCTCTTATTTCCCTATATATATAACCTATATTCAAAGTCACCTGCACTACTCTCCTTTTTACAAACATGCTTTCCACCTTTCTTTGACTGTTGTTTTCACTCGAATGTCCTATTTTTCTGCCCCATCTCTGCCTGCCATTCTTGAAGGGTCATTTCAAATTCCACAGTTTCCATGATCCTCTCTGCATGATGTTTTCTCTCCCTTCTCTCAGTCCTTGAAGTAATAATTATGTTCCTCTTTTGTGTTTATCTATTTCCATAGTTGTCTCATTACGAGCCCTGTGAACAGGACTTACACAACATTGTATCCTCTCCAGTGCTGACCAGCACCTTTCACACAAGAGACAAAACATAGAATTCCTTGAAGGACAAATGGTGACCACAATTAATCCAGTAGCACAATGCATCCTGCTGAAACTTATACTTTGTGATGATTTGTAAAAGGAAGGGTTTAAAAAAAAAACCCAAACTTTGAAAGAGTCCAGAGAGATATTATGTAGAGGATAGAAAGGAAGATAGGAGAGGCCTGCACCTGAGAGTGGAATGAGTGAACAATAAGTAAAGAAAAGTGATGTTTTATTTCTTAAATGACCATGTGGCTCATCAGAATATCTTGTTCCTATTCCTTCAGTAAAGTATTTACATAAAGTAGCCCAGAAAAAAAAAACAGAACCAAAAAAAAAAAACTTTACCCTATGTGGAGAGACATTTCCATTCTAGGCCGAGTGTTTTTGCCCTGTCTCTGTTGGGGAGAGGGTACTAGAGAGAAAGTCGGCTAGTCTTTCATGCTTAGGAAACATTTCCTGAGTCCACTCCAACACATCCAGTTTCAACTGCATTGAGGAGATCCAGACATATGTTGAGCTTTTTCGTGGTCCTGATTGGTTCTTTAACGTTATGATGAAAGTAAAACCTGGAGTTATTATCGTATTCTAAAACCTAGCAAAGTTTACATTGTTTGCATATGGGGTTACTTGAGTTAATACTGTCTTAACAGTGTGTAATTAACTTTTTGAAGGCTTATCAATGCCCTGTACTTTATTAATTAACTTTACTGCACTTCACAATTCATAGGAGGTTATTTTCTAAATGGTAAATCTCAATGTTTGAAACGGATGTGCTACAAAACAAACAACTGTGCGTTCAGAGCAGTTATCTTTAATTAAGCTCTTTAGCTTTTACTGGCTATACAGAAGAACTTACAGCAGTCAACAAATGCTGGAAAGAATTTTGTTCAATAACATTTACTCACATCCATCTTTCCACAAATACTGCTAACAAAAACAAAACAAAACAAAAAACGAAAACAAATCCTTAACTCTATAGTCAGGTCTGTGACTTTGTCTTCTTGGAATATGCAGAAAGAAGCAGGGGGGAAGGGTAGTGACAGCATTTTCAATAAACTATCTTGAGGTTTGGCCTTAAGGTATGTATGTGGCTAGGCACATTTTGACTACCTTTCCTATTCTTTGAAGATTATCTGTTGCTTCTTACGATCTCAGGATCACTTGAAAAATATGTTCAGAAATATTTTAGATTCTCCCTTCATAAATATATACATCCTCTCCAACCTAGTCACCTATTCATGGCTAACCCATAGCTTGGGAATATGGCTACTCTTTAGGGCAAACATGAACTTCTTGTGTTTAAGGAAGAATGAGTATCTGATGACAATGTGAGGTGTTAGGGGCAAAGTTTTATCAGTATATGGAGTCAGAGGTTCCAAGAGTTTATGATCAACTAATGACCAGAAGGCCAAAGTGTGCCTTAACTGTTAGAAGTTGAAATGAATTAGATTCTGAGACCACAGACATAAACTCAAGATCCAAAATGATAAGTCATCAAGCGGTAGCTGTGTACAATATCTAAGGCTAAGATTACTGAATTTGGCATTCACGGACAATTTATTTTATTCCAGTTTATTGCACATGTTGTTACCGTTGTTTTTAAATGGAGGCCTGTGGCACTAGCCACACCGTACCAGTAAGCAAGCCGTGATGCTGTGGGTGATGGTAAATAGTTTCTAGAAATGGAAAAAATACTTAGATATTTGTGGGTATTACCAAATCACCAAGAATTACACTTACATTTTTACTGCAGAAGTCGGGGTAGTGTCAACAAATAACATTAGATGATTATCCCCTTCTTTAAGACATCTCCCTAAATAGAACCATTTCATTTCATTTTATTCAAAACCCATCAATTGTTTTAATAAAGCATTCATAATCTCGGGTGGCTTTGTCATGGGCAGAAAGAGTGATCTCTGTGGGTAAGCAGCCCAAAAGGGCCGAAAATAAGCCGAAAATAAAACTCAAAGAAATATACATAAACATATAAATATAGTGAGGAAACTGAGATGAAAGCAGTGGGGGCAGATTGCTTAATCGCTAGGATACAGATTCTGTCTCTAATGGAGTCCCTATCCAATATTGTCAAGCAATTGGTCTGTGCCTTAGCCGATTAATCAGCAGTGGCAAACATACATCTGTTCCTATCTGGCACACTCAAGTCTCAGTATATATTTACTAACTAGCCTGTAATTACTTTTTTGGAACATTACCCAATAATGTTTTAGAGCAAAAAAAAAATCCATTCCCTACAAAAAAACTCATGGATTTCACTTCTGGCAGACAATCATATTCATATATAATTTGAAAGGTTAGACATATCACTTGGAAAAAGTACCCATATAAATGTTTTTTAAATGTGAGAGTCTTATTACTCATTTAAGAAAGAATCTTTATTTTAGCCAGTGGGTCACATTATTTCTAGGAGCAGTGAATTCACTACAATTTAAATCACCATAGGTCTAGAGCAGCTCTGCTTTAGCCTTCTTATCACATCTAAACTCAGCCACCCAGCATTCTAGGGCTTTTACCATCTGCTCCTAACCAGCCTCAGTTCCCATTACTCCTCTGCGTGGACCCTTGGCTTCAGATGCGCCAATCTATTTGCTGTCCACTGCACACAATCTGCTCATTCCCTTCTCTGGGCATGCCATTTTCTCTGTGCATATCTACCCCACTTTCTTTAAAAGCTCACCTCCTTCTGCAGATCATGCATTTTCACTCTACCATGGCCACTCCTCCACAGCTTCTTCACTGTTTCAATAGTCAATTTCCACCACACTAATTTGTACCTGGTAGCTCAATAGATATTTTCTTCAGATATTTAATCTCTCTTCTGCAAGAGATGTAAGCCTTTTCTATCCCAATTGACTAACTTAACTAGCCCTGCAGTATCTACATTATCCATATTCATTTTTCTTATTTGAAACTACTAGAACATTTCTACTGACATTACATTTTTAAAAAGTGCTCTTTTGTCCCTAGTTTGATTGTTAACTCTCTAGATCAAAGAAGTGTCTAAAGCTAAAAGTATAATGTGCCATAGAAGTATTAGTGTAAACACTGAGCAGGAGTTATAAAGAGATAATTATATTTATTTATAAAAACTATAAACTTTGTACTTGTCTATTTCAAGATAAATGAAGACATTGACATGGTTTTACCATTGTAGATTTACTTCTATAAATGTGCACATATATATCCCAGTCAGAGAGTTTTGATCACACAACTTCTATCTGAAAAGAATATAGCCAGATGATCAGAGAATAGATATTCTTTTGGGAAAAACAAACAAATAATGAAATACGATATGAAGAAAGTGACCTTATGAATTAAGTTCATGAGACTAAATTCTGAGGAGTGTTCAATAATGTTACACGATTTAAATTGCATTGCCACAATGTTGCCAAAGGGCCTTCAGCAAATCCCTTGGAAGTAAATTACCAAGATCATGCATTCTTCACTGTAGGCAGGAGTTCTTGACCTTATTTTTATGTCATCGTCCCCTTTGGCAGTCTTTTGAAGCCTAAGGGCCACTTCTCAGAATAATGGTTGGCTGCTGATATGCATCATTGCAAGAAATGTTAAATTTCAGTTAGAGGTTAGTAAAAATAAAGATGTGTTTTTTTTCCTTGGATAAGTTCACAAATATTTTAAAATCTAGCCACAGGCTCACTGGGGACCTAATGGACCCCAAGTTCAGAATCTGGGATTTAATGTATTCCTGAACATAATATTCTTCTAAGAAATGCTGGAACAATTTTATTTAATAACAAAATATACAATTTCATAATTTTTCAAATTTTGAGTGGGATAGGACCCAACTAATATCCGAAAAGGAATGTCACCCACAGGATCCCCAAGTGATCATCCAGCCTTATCTTGAACTCTTCCAGTGAAGGGTACCCCACTAAGGCAGCCCATTATACTTTGGGATAGTTTTAATTGTTAGAAGACTTTCTTTGAAATAATCCTAAATGTGATTCTTTATAGATTCTACCAATTGTTCCTAGTTCTCTCTGCCTTCTGGCAACAAGCAGAACATGTCTATTTCTTCTGCCCCAAAATGCCCTTCAAATACTTGAAGACTGCTATTATGTCTTTACAAATTGTGCTCTGTAAAAATGTTGCATCAAGGATAAGTTAAAAGAAAGATCTATCAAGCAGATAAACTGAGAATATTATACAAATTCCTAAAAGAAGCCATTGAATTGGCTCATTATGATAAACCCAGAGTAATTAGTCTATTTAGCATACTTAACATATGCATTATTCTTTCAATAGGACATGAGCAAAATATAGCAATTACCATATTCCACTTATCACATACTATTGCCTTGTATTACACTTGTATTTTCTGTCTGTTCTCCCCATTGGTCTATGAATTAGCAAAGGAGAGAGATGGTATAATATTCACCATTATGTTTTTCACACTACCATGCTAAGAGCTTTGCCCATAATAAGCAGGTACTTAATAAATACTGTTTAAATGAGGGTATCTATTTAATAATATTCATATTATATTAAGAGCATCCATCAAATAGTGGGATAGAATGCTAGATAGAATGATAGTATAGAGCAGAGTAGAATAGAATAGAATAGAATAGAATAGAATAGAATAGAATAGAATAGAATAGAATAGAATAGAATAGCATAGAATAGAATAGAATAGAATAGGAGGATCCATTGTATAGGGGGATAGAATGCTAATTATAGAATCAGAGCACCTGAGTTCAACTCCTGGCTCAGATGCTTATTAGCTGTGTGACCGTGTATAAGTCTATTTCTCAGAAACTCAATTACCTTGTGTATAAAGGGTAGAAAATAATGTTTTAACTAATGAAGTTGTAAAGAAAAATCTTTTGTAAACTTTAAATTTCTGTATAAATTATTATTAAAATATTTTAAATGTAAACAGGTGTGGAAAGCCCAAAACTATCTTTACCGGTATGGGTTAAAATGAGACGCAGCTTGGAGTAATGGATAGAGAACTGGCCCTGAAGTCAGGAAAACAAAGATTCAAGACCCATTTCTGACACATACAAAATATGTGACCCTGGGCAAGTCAATTAACCTCTCTAGACCCTTGGCAACTCTGTAAGACATTATGTTTTACTCTGTTGTAGATCTCAAAACTAAAACATTAGAAAAATAGCATAATGAAGTCAGCATACACCTCATCTCAACTCCACTCTCTGTTGTGACCTTCTATACTATTTTACATCATAGTATTATAAAATACACATCCACTGAATAAGTAATATTCAGTATTTCACATTCTGCTCTCTATCCCAAATGGCATTTAAGTACACTTTCCTAATTTCCCACATTGATTGATTATTGTTTCCACTTATTTTATAGCTATAAGTATGTATCTACTTAGTCTCTGCCCCTGATTTTGGGCAAAAGAGTTTGATTGCAGTTCTTATTTGCCCCTCAACTTTGACATACCATAATTCTTTCTCATTATCCCCTTTTTCCTCCCTCCCTTCTCTGGTTTTACTGGATAACCATTCATTATCCTTTACATCTTTACGTCTTTTACATCTTTTACATCTACCAAGAAAAAAAATAGTTAGAGAGACATAAGAAGAACAGGCCTTCATGTCCTCAAATCTAAACTCAATTTATTTATTTATTTTGGAGGTACACGGGATTAAGTGACTTCCTCAGAGTCACACAGCTAATAAGTGTCTGAGGACAGCCTCCAACTCAGGTCCACCTCACTCTAGACCCACTGCACCACCTAGCTATAAACATCAACCCCTTTCCCCCCCAAACAATTATAATTAGGCCCTGATCACTACAGATGTTAGGTTAATCCCTTTCCTATCATAACAAATGTGGTCTTAAGTTTAGAGAGGACTTCAGCTGTCAGTCTATATCTTATACAATTTTTCTGTGCAATATGTTGTATAGATGATTCTTTGAGAAATGTTTGAACATCTCCAGGAACTAAAAAGTTTGCCTAGTCTGCTTTTTTAACCTTTCTAAATGTTAGAAAATTCTTCATCATGTCCCCTTTAAACTTCCATGACTTAATTCTTGTCTCCAGTGCTACACAGATTGTCTTATCCATTTTCTAGCATGAGACCTACAAAAACTTGAAGCAAGCTATCATAGCATCCAAAGTCTTTTTATTTTTGATCCACTGATCCAGTTGAAATATCAAGTTCTCCAAACTCGTAACATGATATAGTTTTCAGATCATTTGTTTTCCTGATTTACTGCCGTTACACTTTAAGTTGAATTTAACAGCTCAGATGTGGTGGTTTGATCACCATAGAAAACAATAGCACTATTAATTCCCTTAGGATCTGAAGTCCATAGGGACTTTGTAAAAGCACCTAGGCCTCCCTCATATTTTATGGATGAAAAAACTGAGACCTAAGTTGGGATAAGCTGCCCATGTTCACAAAGGGTAGGTTCACGAGTTCATATAGTAGGTAGCAGGTTCTCTGACTTTGGTTCTCTGACTCTAAATACAATTCATTTTCTACAATACCATAATGCCTTTATGTGAAGAATTATGGATTAATTAATGCAGCTTAATATGTTGTATTACCTTTTTTAAAAAAAATCAATATTATACCTGTGGTTTATGTTGAAACTTTAGTTGACAGAAACCTCTAAATCTTTAACATAAACTAATCTAATGGTAAGTCCAATATTCTTCATCCTATACTTGTGAGACAGATCATATCATTATTAAATTCAGTTAACCACTTTTGGGGTTGGGGAGAGAGTAGCAGAGGCAGGTGGATAGGAAGTCTAGACCTAAGATTTTATCAGTGTAAAGGCAGTTGTATAAAACACAAATTGAAATGGATCATTGCTAGTCGCATGTTGACTTAGAAAACCACAAATTAACATTATCTAGGTTATTTGTATTTTTATTTATTTTGTTAAACACTTCCTCATTATATTTTCCATCTATTTTAGGCTGTACTTAGAATTACTGGGTGGGTGGGTGGGTGAGTGGATGTGAGTTGTCTTGAATTTGATAACAGTTTTAAGGAACTCTCAGTTTGGAATCTTTGTCCACTAGTTTTTCTGTAGCTGGTGTAACTCCTTTTTAATTTATAGTCTTAGAGAGTTCCCTGGGAGCACTTAGACATTAAATGACTTGCCCATGTTTATGCATCTGGTATATGTCAGAGCTAGTACTTGAACCCTGATATTCCCAACTAAAAGACCTCCCCCTAACCTTGTACTCATTTGATCACTGTCATTTCTACGTCTTAATCTAAGTCATTTGGGGCAATTTTGAAAGGCACAGACATCAACAGCTTACCACTTGAGACATCTTTTAATATTGACATCTATTCATTAATTGAGACTTTGAGTATCGTTATTCAAACAGGTACGAATTTACTCTGACTTTAATCATTCACATTTGTCTATCTTGTTACAAGGCTAATATAGTTTGTATCCTACTATTATACTGTAAAATGCATGAAGGCGGAGAAAATGTCTTATCTAAACTTCATATCTTATCTAGTGGCTAAATACAGTGTTTTATACATAGTAATTAATAAATATTAAATTGAGTTTATTATAATGAATGATATAACTAGATAATTGGTCAAATGCTTTGCTTAAATGTAAATGTACCATAGCTATAGAAGTCATGGGATCTCTCAGTCTACTAAGTTCATAGAACAAAGGAAATGTAGCTATTAGTGCAGTATTTCTTCTTAGTGATGCTGTATTTTAATGCTCATCTATTTTGTTCTAAGTCCTCATAAGCCATCTGTTTAAAAATCGTTCTGCAGATTTGCCAGGAATTGACGTCAAGTTTACCAAACTGTAGCTTCTAAACCCAATCATTTTCCCTTGTTGAAATCTATGACAATTTTGCCTGTCTTTAGTCACAGAATCATAGGTTATGAGATGTTTGGATAGGATATGGGTAGCTATCTTCTTCCACTTTCTTGTACAAGTGGAGCTGACTTTTGTAACCCAGAGCCAGACTCTACATTTATCCCTATTGAATTTTACCTCATAGGATTCATCTCGATGTTCTAGCTTGTCAAGATTCTTTTGGATCCTGACTGTCATCCACTGTATAACCTATCCCTCCAGGAGCTGTGTCATTTGCAGATTTTATAAGCATGACATCTATAATTTTATCCAAAGCAAATGAAAATGTTAAATATCATAGGACCATGCACATATCTCCGCAGTATCTCCAGCCATCCTGTCCTTTCATCACTAACAACAACTCTTTGAGTCTGGAATTCATTTGATGATACTGTTATTCAGATCTCTCCATCTTTTCCACAACAATCACATGAGATATTTTATCAAGTTTTCCTATGACCTATGTAAATAGTATCTGTAACATTCCCGTCACCTACTAGTTTAGTAATCTAGTTAAAAAGGAAATGAGGTTAGTCTGTCATGAACTATTTTTAATAGAGCATGCTAGCTCTGAGAAGTCACTGCTAACTTCTGGCACCTTTCTCATATTCCATAATTTCTTCCTTTAAAAACATCCATTTGTGCTTTCCTAACTCCCTACTCTTCTTCTGGTAGTAGTGATTTAATAGTTATTATCCCGTTGCTAACCAATTTGAACATTGTAGCCTAGGGCCTCACTACTTACTTGTACAAGTTAGCTTCTTCCTCATTTGAATATCGCCTCTGTATGTAAGGTTTTCATTTTTAATATTTTCTGTTTTAATATTTTCTTCTTTAATTGATGCATCCCTAACTGTCAGTATCATTCCCTCACCTTTCCTCAGTTTCTGCACTTGCTAGGGTTCCTGGTTCCAGGAACCCATGGCAGATGATTCTTTATTCTATTTTTCCGTTCTTCTGCCCTTACTACCACCATTATTTCTCCACACTAGTTTTTTAGGAGTCACTGGGCATCACCAATTAATTCATTATAGACTCCTGATTTGTCACTGAACATCAGAAATAGGAACATTTGGGACATTTAGTTCCACTTGTAAACATCAGATAGGCAGGTTTTTAATGCCTCACTGGAACAGGACTATTTAGAAATACTCCCTTGATTTTATCCATGTTATTTGAAATGATAGGCAGATAACTTTATACTAAGGGTTTTTCTGCCTTAAGTAATGAAATGTCAAGTCTGAATAACAATTTTGATTTAGAAAATCTCTGTCCATTCTCTCACACTGTTCCTTCAAATGTATCTTAAACCTTGCTTAGTTTGAGAAGGAATTCAGTGAACATGAATAGAATTGATAGTTCAAGATACTATTCACTCTAAGCATTAAATTTAAAGATGCAATAAAAAAATTATTTTACTTAAAATTTAGGTTTATCCAAAGTAACGTTAATCCAATTTAATCATGAAGTTATAATGAACATATGGTCATATCTCACATAAAGTTCAAAACTTAAATTTGTTATATTGCAATAATTTGAATAATGAATTTTAACCAAACCCCACTCTAAGAGTACCTTACCTTCAAGTCCATAAACACTTCCCCCACCCTTGATATCTTTCAGTCAATCCAATGACATAAAGACATGGGCCTAATTCAGTCCTGGTGCCCAGGACTTTATTCTTTACTTAGATGTTGAAATATTACAGAGGGATGTCTTGTATAAATATTTTCTTTAAAGGCACCTTGCCTTGGAGGAGCAGCTTCATTCGCAAAATGACATCTAGTCATTTCTTCTAAATAGTTATTTCTATAACATAGAGGAAAAGAGAAAAGGAAAAAAATATTTCAAGCAATTATCCCAAGTCCGCAGTCCCTATACTACTGGCTACTTTTTTTCTTAATCAGTAAACAAACCTTAAGGACTTACTATGTTCCAGGCATTGTGCTAGTTACTGGTAATACAAAAAGGAAAATGGAAAAATTTCTATTCTCAGAGAACTTACATTCTATCACGGGAGACAACATGTGCATATATGAGTGTGCACAGAATGAAAACAAAATAAACACAAGCCCACTTAGAGAACAAGGGCACTAGCTGTTGGTCTGGAGTACCAGGAAAGGATTTGTATGGAAGGTAGAATGCTTGAGTCATGTCTGAGAAAAAAAGAGATTCTATGAGGCAAAAGTGAGTAAAGAACACATTCCCAGCATGGCGGACATCCAATACAAAGAGATGGAAAATATAGATTAAATGCCTTGTATTAGAAACAGCAAGATCAGTGTCACTAGATTGTAGAATGGAGGAAGGGGGTTAATGTATAATGAAGCAGGAAGCATTCCAATGTGCTGGAATAAGATTGTGAAGGGCTTTAAAAATCAAAGGAGAAATTTCTATTTGAGCCCAGAGTCAATAGGGAGCCACAGTTTAGTAAGCAGGCTAGTAACATGATCAGACCTATGTTTGAGGATAATTGCTTTGTCAGCTCTGGCTTGTGGGTAATAGATCGGGGCAAGTAGAGAGCTGAGGAATAGTGAATTAGGAAGACACTATCATAGTCCAGGCCAGAGGTGATGAGGACCTGAACTAAGTTGATGGCTGATAAAAGTTAAAGAAGGCTGGGGTAGGAAGAAGGTATAGATTAGATACCTAAATTCTCAAGTTTCAGTTGTAATAACCTACCCTCAACAATTCACAAATAACACTAGTACTTAACACTTTCCTAGCACTCTATTTTTCTGGGTAGATACACTGTAGCTTGTCTTGTGATGGATATTTCATTCTTTTTTTTTTTTTTTAAAGAAACACTGTCTAAACATCTAAAATTTTTCACTCCCTTCTAGATCTTAGACTAGGAGTTGAGGCATTGCAAGCGAGGAGGGATTCTGTTTCTTCACCCATCCTCCTCCCAAGATGTTGCTGGTTTCCAAGTTTGTTGCCGTTAAACCCAGAATCCCTATATTCCCCACCATTCCATCATCTGCCACATTTGAACTTTAGGCTCCAAGGGTTTGGTGAATAAGATCTCTCTTCTCAAAAGAGCCTTACAAAGCCCTATCATGGTCACAAGATTCTGAAAGAACCGTTTTAAGCTTTTATGGTCCCAATGTTGGCTGCCCAAAAGCATATCTCTCATTTATAACAGTGTTGCCATGGAGCTAACTGCCTTCTGCAATGCTATTTTACTTAAACCCATACTTTCTCAGTACCAGAAAGAAATATTATGTGGCAGTGTGCTTGGGAATAGAAGGTGTCTCTATAAAGAGAAAGAACATTCCACAGTTAGTATACTATATCATGCCTAATAATAGTAGTAACATTTATGACCCTAAAGCAGTAATTTTGAACTTCAATATGTACTACGCTTTCATGTTTAATGTTTAATTACTCCAACTCCAGCCACCTAAACATATTGTATGGGATATATTAATTATTAATCTTGAATTGATAATTAATAGTAGCACGATACTTCTTGAGTTTACAATGGTAGAGAAAGGGTGGACCCTTAAAAAATCAAGAATTTGCTAGTTGAATGTGGTTCCTTAAATTCTACTGCTATTGCTACTCTTAATTATATGGCCTTGTTTGGCACGGATCCTGGTATTCAGAAATCAATGCATGGGTGTAATCAGCTACATACTACAATGACAACTTTTTTGTGTTCTGGTTGTCCTATTACCGTCATAGGTATTATTAATACATTATTTTCTTCATATGTGGTAGTCTCATCTTAACTCAAGAGTTATTAAGTACCTACTACTATGTGTAAGATGCCAAACATACAAAAAATATAAATAACATAAAATTGTATTAGATCTAGTCGGCAAAATTTGGTAACTTTATCCAGGCATATTTAGCGGCCTGGTAATAGAAACAGAGGAAATAGATGGTAGGGATACACCTGGATCGAGGTGCCAATAGGAAAAAAGAGCATGAAGTTTATGAATTTAGGAAAATGTGCAATTGAATGTGTTAAGTCTGTGCAGGGGAGAGTGTGAGACCAGTTAAAGCATGGTGGAAGAAGATTGAAGTAGAAGACAAGTAAGGGATATGATGAGAATTAAGAATAAGGAGGAGTGAAGCAGACTGAGAGAGAGGAGATTATAAGAGAAGTCACTTAATGGTTGTTTGCCTCAGTTTCTCCATCTGTAAAATGAGGATAATAACAGTACCCGCCTCTCAGCATTTTTGTGAGGATCAGATGACATAATATGTGAAAAATAACTTATCACCTTGCCTAGCATATAACAGTTTCTATATATAGTGATTATTCCCTCCTCCCACCCTCTTTTTTCTCTTATCATTGTAAAGGAATTTCAGAGTTCAAGTGCATAGTAGAAGTATAGTTATGAGTCATGGCAAGATAATTCTTATATTATCTAATTTCAAATGAATCTATAGGTCAGCGAGCTGAGATGGAAGAACTGGAGGCCATAGTGTTAGGAAACATCTGTATTTTTATTTCAGTCCTTGAATATGAAAATATAGATATTGTAATGAAGAGAAACGCTGAGAAATGAGACTTCCTGGATGCTGACTGCAATAAGGATCTGGGCAGGGATAGATGGCTCATAGGGTCAAAGGTATGGAGCTCAAAGGGACCTTTGAAGTCATCCCTTCAAACTCCATCGTTTTACACATGTGGAAACTGAAACCTGAGGAGGTTATATACATTGTCCAAGGTCACACAGTTTGCAAGCACTGAGGCATCACTTGAATCCAGAACCTTTGATTCCAGAGTCAATACTCTTTGTACTATACCACACTGCCTCCTTATGTGAACAAGATGGAGATAACTCCAGAAAAGAAGCTGATAAGGGATGGAGGTAGAGCTAGGGTCTGGAAACTGGCAATGAGGAGAGAGGAGTGTGTCTATTCTTTATCCCTGTTAAGTGTGTTCAGGAGTATAAAAGCAGGGACGCCTAGTATTGGAGAAGAAAGATAAGAATGCAGTATTATGGAGGAAGCCACATTTCTGGGAGAACAAGAAGACTGAAAGTAAGAGAAAGAGGTCTATGATTAAGGGGAGTTTGTTAATAGTTTCAGAAGGCACAATGGAAGAAGAGTGGAGACAAGGTTAAGGACTATGGAGAAAAAGGGCCAAACTGGATGGGAATGAAAGAATGGAGAGTGGAAGCAAGGAAAGATATTGTTTTGAATAATATGTATTTTATCATATTTAATTTGTGCTCTCCATTAAAACCCTTTTATAATGCCTTTTCATGTCATGGGGGTACCAGGACTTTGTCAAAGGCTATGTCAAAACATTTGCTCTGGCAAGTTTTATCAAGCTGGAAAGGCCTTGAGTAAAGTCTGGGAAATTGACCATAGGTCTGGTATGTCAGGGATGACTTGTCTGAATACATTTAGAGAGATTCATCAAAAATCCAGGCACCCAATGATTAATTTCTTCTCCCCCAAATACTACAAGTACTCATCTCCTAACATGATTGGTTTTGGTATAGGGGATAGCCATAATGATGTGATATGTTGGTTTTTTTGAAGTAAGATATATTCAACAGTATTTTCTCCTTAATGAAATAAGATTTCCAAATGACTGCTGCATTTTTTATCATTCAATTTAGTTTATCATTTAGTTTATTATTCAGTTTATCTTACTCCTTTCAACTATTTCCTACAGATAAGTCCTATTTTTTCCCAATTCCCTTTAGACTCATAGGGTATAAGAACTATGCCATATGTTATTTGTATTTTCTTCAGTGACTAGGAAGGAGCTTAATCAGTAAGTTTTTTTAAATTGAGTCTCTCTTCTAGTGATTTCCCCTTTAAGCTAGATTTGTAATGGAGAATCTAATATTCCCTTCTTAGCATGGAGAGGAAAGAAAAGGTGGGAGTAGATGCATCATTTTCTATTTCTAGTGGCATATGTGAGAAGAGCACTGCCCTGGAAGTTAGGAGACTTGAATCCAACTTCCTATGTTGCCTCAATGTACACCCTGGACATATTTCATAACCTTGGGGAAACTATTATCTGTAAGATAAGGAAGGCTAAGTTCCTTTTCATTCCTACCATTCTCTGAATATATTAATGGCAAAGGGAACTAATAATATTAGTAAACATTTGGGTTAGAGTTCAAATTTGCAAGTATTGTGATCTTTGAAAAGCATGTAAATAGTAGGTTTACACTGTAAGTAAGCAAATATGGAGGACAATGCATCCTGAGATAATGATTAGTACATTACAATAGCTTACAAATTGGTGTCTCTGCTTTAAGGTTTACAAAAATAAATCACAGAAAATAGAATGTGGGTGTGCTATTGATTGATCTATGCCTGTAGAATCAAATGTTTTTGTTCACTGTCACTGATTTTAAAAAGAATCCAAGAAAAATACACATAAAATTTACTTGTCACTCAAAAACGTGCATGCAGATTAAACTTTAGTTTGTGTAAGAAGATACTAAGACTAAATAAGTAATTTACTATATAAGGAAATAAGTAGATTAAGAATTTTTCCAATACATTAAAAAACTAGTTTTTTCACAATAACTCTGGACATAAAGCTAGTTAGATAATTGGAGGTATTTTCTGCTGTCTGCTTCTGACATTGATTTACTATGTCATAAACATCATAATGAGCCGTTGCTCTAATGTTTGAAAGACTGAATGCTTCAGTCATCGAGCTACATTTATGATTAAATGTTATTAAGAAATTATTATTAAGAAAAAATAACCATTTAAGTCAATTAAACTTATAGTATAAAATGGGTATTTATTACCTAGGCAGTTATGGGGTACAGTGGATAGAGTGAGTAGCTTGAGTCAGGAAGACTGAGTTCACATCTGGTCTCAAACAATTACCAGCTATGTTACCTTGGGCAAATCACTAAACCTCTATTTTCCTCAGTTTCCTCATCCATAAAATGAAGATTTAAAAAATGCCCCTACTTCACAGAGTTGTGGAAATCACATGAGTTAATGTTTGTAAAGCACTTAGTAGGTACTATATAACTCCATTGTTATTACATGCCACGAATGTTCATGTATGTATATATGTATGGGTACATGCAAACATATATGCATACATGTGGCTTGCTTACTATTATTTCCTACTTTGTTGTTATGAGGCTAATACGATGCCACAAATTCCCAAGACCTTCAGCATCATTTTCTGGTAAATAGTCATTCTGGGTTCCTGAGTGGAACTCCGACACCACTAGTTATTATAGCTGCTGTCCAAATATTAAATGGAAGTACACAACTGAGTAGGAGCACAGACACAAATGAACCTACAGCTTGAGAGTGCATCAAAACAGGTTTTGTGGTCAGAGGGAGAAAGCATAGGGTGAGGGATTTTTTGTTATAAATAAAATTCTTTTTTTTTCTTACTTCTCAGGGAAAGTCATTTTATTCAGCTTACCCCACCACAAATTGGAGCTAATTATTCTGAGCTGTTTGCTGCTTAGAAATGAGGTTAAGATGTGACCAGCATTACTAAAATGGCTAATACAAATAACGAAGGCCATTCCTTCTCTTCTCCATCACCCCATGTATGCTGTGGCTTGAACATGTCAAATTCATACTCGTATTTTGGACTATAAGACACCTAAGTAGCATTAAACATGAGGGTATTTATTAGACCAGTACTTCAATGGATTTGTGATCTAATCAATAAGGTACCCCTTATAATGGGAGAGATTACATTCTAATCATGCCTGCTCAAAGGAAGCAGCTGTGGTGTACTGTCATCAACCACTTGTGGCAACTGGTAGATACAATACTGAGCTTGTAGTCAGAAAGACCTGAGTTCAAATGTGACCTCAGATACGTAATAGCTGTGTGACCCTGGGCAAGTCACTTAACTTCTGTTTACCTGTTTCTTCATCTATAAAATGAGGATAAAAATAGCCTGCCTTTGAGGGTTGTTGTGAAGACCAACTCAGATATTTGTAAGTACTTGGTGCATAGTAGTCATATAAATGCTTCTTCCCTCTCTCTCCTTTAACCAAAGGGTCATTGAACATGTTTATCTTTTTAAAAAAATCTTCAGTCCTAGGATACTTTTAATACTATGAAAGAATGCCTATTTTCTTCTGGGTATAAGAAACAAAAATCTATTCTATAAATGCTGTCCTGCTCAAATATGGGTAAATTTTGGTGGAATAATTTGAAACACTAAGTACCTCAACGCTGGTTTTGCAAATGTTCTTATAAGCAAGAGTTCTTAAGACCTATTTATTTTATCCAAGCTGTAGACAATAAGGGACTGAGTAGTCTGCATGGAATTAATGATTTGGAGTGTATACATATGTCTTAGTTATGTACAGTCAGAGTGGGAAAAGGCTAAATGCCTTTTGGGGAAATTTTCTACAATTCAGTATCTTGAAGGGAGAGTAGCTCTTTGAATTTGTTTCACTCTTTATTGCCACGTGGGCTGTGTCTGTTATTGATTTATGCACCCAGCCATGTTATAGCCCAGCCATTGGGTTGGGGTGAGGGTAGAGAGCTGTGCCTGTATATTCTTGCCAGCTGAGTGTTTATACATCTTTTCTGAGTGATCGTATTTAGGAAGCAGGATTTTGTGATCATTACTCTTCTCACCACTACCCTTCTCATTGCCCTGTTCTTTCCAAATCGTGAACTTGCATTTGAGGCCAGCATTTTTCTGGCCTGAGACACATTTCCTAAAAACACACTTTTCTTAGTTCAGCAAAGTTCATAAAACACCTCACATTCTACTTGCTCAGTGTAACGTGTAATGTCATGGTACTTTCGTAATAAAACTAATAGTTCTTGAAAATAAAGAATTTTTTCTTCTTGGTGAACATCATGTGACTTTTGAGACTAAAGTGAAACACTCCAAAATTAAGCTGAAACACTAATTTTCTTTATGTTCATGAGTTTGCTATATTTTAACGAAAATCTCTATAAAGCCATTATTATGGAAGTCAACCCACAACTACCCATGACTTTATCCGCTTCACTGCCAGAGGTGTCACAAAAACAAAAAAGTACAATGTATTGGTTTACAAATGAGCCGTTAAGTTAGAATTGATCGGATTTCTCTTTCAGACCCCCTGGAGCTCTATTTTTGTGACTTTACTGAGAAAGGAAACAAATACTGATTCCAAAAAATATCTACAGAAGGCACCAGAGAAATCTTTGTGTTCTTGTGAATCTTGGCAAGTTAGAGATTTTATTCACACCTTGATGTAGCATGCCTTCATTAATCTCTCTCTTCATATAGTTCAGTGATTACATAAGTAGGGAGAGGAGAAAAGAAAGATTGAGAGTAGCTAGATGTGCCACTATTTGGCATCTTCAGGAAGAAATAAAGTAAGCATGCCTTTTAAAGACAGTATATCTTTGAGAGAAAAATAAAACTATAACTATATCTCTATCAATATTCCATCATGTTTTAACTAAAATATAGGTTTTCTAACCACAAACATTCAATGCACCATAACGAAACAAAATCTTTTACAGTAACTTAATTCATATGGAGCCAAACCTTTACATGTTTGGTAGGTTGCTATACCATGGTACTTAATATGCTTTAGTAATAGTAACACTTATACACACTGAATAGTTGATTTGAATGTTGGTGACAGATGACAAAAGAACAAACTCAGCTTTTTTATACACATACACACTCATACATACACATCCACATATAATAAGTAAATGAAAGTTAACCTGATATGATTTATATGCCATTGAAAAATATTTTCAATTTCATTTCCTGACTAATTCAAGAGAATTTTAGAGCTATAAAATCTTTTGAAAACATCTGATCCTCATTTCTCATTTTCTAGAAGAGGGATGTGAAGCACAGAATACCTAAGAAATTTACCCAAGGCAGCAAAGACAGCAGCAGAGATGGATCTAAAATACAGATGCTTAGGCTTGCAAGATAAGTTTACTAAAGTCTTCCAATCTCAATCAATCAATAAGCATTTATTAAGTGTTTTTTTGTGTATGAAGTAATGAGGATACAAAAACAAAAGTCAAAATGGCATTAAACTCAAAGAGGTTGAATTCTGTGAGGGGAATTAATTAGCTAAAATAACATTGTCCTGATATTGTATCACACCATATCTTGTAATACCCAAACTCTGCAAAGAAGAGAAGAAAGTATATGTCTCATTCTGTCAAACAGGAAATCAGGGCCTAAGTGGGCACCTTACCATCTATCCTGACCCCTTTCTCCCCAAATGGAACAACCAGGCACCTTGCCATACCTCCAAAAACCATGCACTTCCTTCAGAAATTTAACCTCACCTTTAGAACTCTGCTCTGAGCCTGAGCTGTATTGACTGGTGAGTAAGCAGAATAAAGCCACCTCACACATAACCTATAGTGAAACTGAGACCACATTTCACATCATATCAGAGCCACCACCATGAACCTAAGACCTACTAAACTACCTTTAATCTCTCCCACTGTTTGGTGTGCGACAACTTTCTTTCTCCCCTATATACACATGCATGTACATGTGTGCGTGCACTCACACACACACACACACACAATTTTTTCCCTCCTGTTGTAGAAAGAGTGATGAGATCAATAATGTTATTGCTAGTAAAAAGGGAACGACAAACAATATCCCTATAGCTCTGTTTGTGATCCTTGTATAACCAGACAGACTCCTTTTTCCTGGCCACTACTCTTATACATGTATGTGTGTATGTGTGGGTGTATACACATACATACACAATACATACATGTATATATACATACCCATACATATATGTGTACATATGTGTATTTAAATGCAAATATGTATATAGTTCTCTCTCTCTCTGTATTAGAATATAATCTACTTGAGGGCAGAGACCATCTCACCTTCATATTTGTATCCCTGTCTCTTAGTATGGTGCCTTGAACATATGACACATTGATAAATATTTTTTTATTTACTCTTTCTTTCATAATATCTTATTTTTCTCAAAGGTTTAATACTTCTGTAGACAAAAATGCTTGTTCTTACCATTTTCCATGGTAAAGTTATTCCATCTCTTTTTTTTTCCTTTTTTTGTGTTCAGTTTTTGCCAATTATGAGAAAATGTTACAATATTATTTTAAAATCAATAGCATTCAGTCAGCTTAGAAAGGTCAGGCTAATCCAAACATAAGAATAAGCCTTGATTAGAAATAGGTATCCACCTTTCCAGGGCAATAAGTTAATATCTCAGAAGTTATGACTTAACTGTGCTATGACAAATTCCATAGTTTCCATACAGGGTTTCTAAAAAGAAAGTGCTTTGCTGGAAGAGCTTTTCGTCAGTCTTTTAACAATGCTACAGTCATTTAGGGAGAAAATAGAAACTGTCTTCCAGACAAGGCATAAAAACAAGGTTATATAAGTGACTGCTTCATTTCAATTTAAGATTGAATCAACTACGTGGGAAAATCTAGTATGCTGTAAGATACATGATTCTTGAATCCATGGCAGCCATTACGTGTACTAATAAGAGAGGCATAACTACCCTATTCAAGGAACCATTGCAAAACTCAAAGACTTAATTTCTGAAAAAGACCTCAAACACAAACCAGAAATCAACTAACAAAAATCAGAACACAAATATTTTTTAGCAATCCCTCTATCTACCTATTTACAGAATGCACTAATTAAATAAAAGAGAAATCATCAGAGGATCTGGGAATTCAAAGCATATTTGATTTCTATCAACATATGCCTCTGACTTTAATAAATTATTTATACAATCAAGCAAGAACAATTTATTAAGCACCCACTGTGTGCCACGCAAATTGTGATACACTCAGACTTTAACAGATTACCTATGCAATCAACACTTATAACAAACATGCTATGGAAAGTTTGACTCTCAATGGTCCGATCTTCATGGAGAAGCTATGAAAAGTCAAAGGAGAGCAAGGCAATGCCAGCGAAAGAGAGAGAATAGCAGCTGTCTGCCTCTTTTTTTCTTGTTTACTGTCCAACTGGCAAATGAACAGTGGAAAGAACAAGAATTTTTGAAATGAATAAAAGGCAAAGAAGTTTTTCCTAATTTGTCTTTCCCTCAAGGTCCTCACGTTTTTACCTATGTCCTGAGTACTTTGTGCAGGATTTATTTCAGATATCACAAATATACTATCTCTCTCCAGCTAGATCAATTCAATGTTCGATAAAAATCAGTCTTTCAGATTTTGTACACGATGTGCTCTGATGAGTAAATGTCCTCTTTAGAGAGCATATGTGTTGGTCTAGTGACTCTAAAAACAAAAATAAAATTTCCAGAGTGGGGAAAAAGGATTTGATCTTTAGATCTTTCAATTTTTTTTTTTCAGTCCACCAGGATTGAAGACAGAATCCAGGCTGCCAACTCCTAGTTATATGACCTTGTTATATCAGCCTTGGGGGCTGATCCTCAGCTTACTTATCAATAATATCATACTTTCCTTTCCTCACAGAATTATTTTAAAGACTAAGTGAGAAAATGATGTGAAATGCTTTATAAGCTCTAAAGCATTGTAAAAGTGTTAGCTATTACTATTATTAAAGAAATATGAAAACATGGAAAATATTTACTGAATTGAAATGTTCTCTTATCATTTTAAGACACAATGTTGATGCACCTTTGGTAGTCCTACTGCTTGGAGGCCAGTTCTACAATGTAGCTACCTCATGTGTCTCAGTTCTTGGAACTATTTGAGACTTTCCGCTTGTGATCACCAATGCATTTCTCTCACTTAAATCATTTATCTCTGCAAAGACCTCCTTTCTGGTAACAATAGTAATGAATAAAAATTAGGCAATTAAAAATTTAGCTTTAATGTCCTTATAACTATATAGAGACTTGTATCAAACAAAAGAGGAGAGAATGTCTGAAGCAGTGCATCTAAATATCTTTGAGGGGGAAAAAATCTCTCAGAAAACAAAGGTTAATCTCTTTAGATGTTATGGATGCCTTATTATAGACACCATATTATTATTTTCTACTATACATGTCAAAATAAGTTAATGTGACAAACTATGAAATCCTGTTCTCATACTTATAATGTGTGCTTTCTTTTCTTTAAATTTCAGGTGTAATAAAATTTTATATAGGCAAAAATATATTAACAAATAACAAATCTCGGATAGATACTAAAACTTCTTTTTTTCCTATTACAAAAATGCTACTGTTACTCCAATGCCTATAGAAAATACAGGATTAGAGGGAAAGAGGTCCACAGTAATAGAATAGAAATAAACTTTAAGAAGTTTTCTAATATACTGTCACTTTAAATCTCATTTATGTCTAGTTTAAGCTAGTGAAAGCTAGTATAGGCAGTGCAGTAGAAGGGACGCTGAACTGAGGGTTAAATTAGAGTAAGCGAATCTGGCTTCTAGTTCTGGCTCGAATTCTAATTCTATGTGATCTTGGTCACTCAGGAATCCGGTACTGTAAAACTAAATGAGAGTACTAGATCAGATCTAAGTCCTTCCAACTCAAAAATGTTTTGATTCTTTTTGCTTTCTAGGAAAAAAATCCATATTCACCTTGATCATTGAAGAAGGGATTCAAGTTATTAACAGAAAAATTTTCCTTGATGGAATATCATGCCTCGAATGTCAGTCATTCTTGTTCTAGACAATGACACCACCACACCTAAAAGACTCCTCATGGAATTTCAGGAAGGATCCTGTAGGTACAACAGGGATATCAACTTTGGGCCTCTTCTTTTACATTCCTACTATTAATTACACAGGCAAAACTCTATATACACACTCTCTTTCATGGGAATGTTGCAGCCTAATAAGTTAGACTTTTAATTCAAGGTACTCTCATCTCATCTAGGTCAATGAGCCTTTGTCTCTCCATTGCTGAACACAGTGCCTAACACATAGAATGTAGTTAATAAATGTTTGTTGACTGACATTACATTCACATATTACAGTTTTTTTCATATATTCTCCGGGTGATGGGTATCTAGTTTTTTTTTGGGGGGGAGGGGTTGTTTGTTTTTTCCTATTTCTTTTCTACCACAGTAGCATTGCTATGAATCTTTTGGTACATGCTAGACCTTGGCTTCCTTGGGAGTTTCTGTTACTGCTATTTAGATTATAAAAAAAAATTTAAGATAATTCTTATTTTTACAGTACTTTGTGGTTTTCAAAGTGCTTTCCTCACAAAGACCTTGTGGCCTAGATATTAATCCCATTTTGCAGATGAAAAGACTAAGTTTCAGAGAGGTTATGTGACTTGGCCAGAGCTACTAAGCTATGAATTATTGGTGCTAGGACCCAATTTAGGTCCTCTGCCTCTAAACTAGTATGTCTGGATTATAAATTCCAGAATATATTATCTTGTGACACTGCATTTACCTAAAGCAAGTCATAGATTCATATACTGAACTAACTGAAATCAAAATGAGATTTTATCATGGTATTTGTGTCTACGTTCAGAATCATATCTCTGCTATGTAATAAAAAAAAAAAAACTCTTGCTCTGGGATTAACAGCTGAAGCCTGAGTTTACAAGGCAGTATTAGAACAGGTGCATTATTTGGAAATGACATGAAATCACTCAGAGGAAAAAAAATCATTTTTAGCTGTGTATAGATACATAAATAAATGCAAAATCCAACGTCAGCATGAGGCAGCCAAAGCCGAGCCCAGCCCAGTCCAGCCCTGTTGTTTTAGTCATGGAAAAGCTGCATCTGCCCCTAAGAAACAGCAGGATCATTTTGGCTTCTCCTTCCTTTATTTTTCCTAAGCGTACAAAGGTTAAGGAAGAGAGGAGATACTTGCTACACTACTTCATAGTCCTCCCTGAAACAAGGATCAATCATTCTATGTGGTGGATTTTAATATGAGAAATAATACTTAACAAATCTTTCATGACAGTAATAAATTTAAATCTGACAATGACTAGTTAAATTGAGAGGATGTGGAAATACTAGGCTCCCCAGGCCAAAGGGAAAATGCACTCTCTCTAATCAGCAGGTACAAAGCACTTGTTGAAGTTTTCTATCATGCCCTCACCCCCTTTTTTATGGAGTATTTTCAGCGCTTCTGTGGTTGTAAGTTGTCCCTAGTAAGTTTTAGGTGCATGACTGCAAATACACAGTGACTAATTAAAAATGCCTGCTGCTCTGCATCATCATTGAGCTCACCCACAATAGCAAACATGAATAACATTTACTTCCACCTCCACTTGGCTTACTTTCATTCTGGGTTTGTGTCAATACGCTGAAGAAAAGAAGTAAGAACAAAAGCCAGCATTAGCTAATAGAAAGTATTAAAAGCATCCACACAAACTGATAAATCCTCTGATGACTCAGTTTACCTTTTATAGGCTATATCTTACAACATGTCAAAGATTCCATCTCTAAAGTCACATGCAAAATTATTTCATTTCCTGGCATAAAACACAAATATATACATGTGGATTAGGAAGAAATGTAATTGGATATATAAACTGGCTTTTACGATAGTGGCAAAAGATTGTAGATTAATTTCTCAGTTGTGCAGGATGTAGAAGTGACAGGAAAGCTGAAGGGAGAAATCACTAGAGCTAGGATAGGCAAAATTATGAATTAGTTTTATCCCCTAGTTCTCTGGTGTTATCTTTCCATTCTTTTGTTAGATATTGCTAACATCTACCCCTCCCAGGCAATTAATCCTGTGGCTCGTTTGAACAGAGTTTTGCTCCTAGTCAACTTGTCCCTTATCCACTGGTAACTGATAACATTTTTAGGTGCTGACCCTTTCAAAGGTAGCTGCATTGGAATAAAGCACCCCTGTGGATTAAAAGCCTTCAAGTCTCAATGGAAAGTGTCTCTAATGATGAAATTCTGACAAAGACTTCAAGCAAAGACCTTTAATTTAGATCCCCTGGGTGGCCATCTTTGCAGAAGTCCCTAAAAATTACAAATGTCATGAAAAATAAAGGCAGCAAGGGGCCAAGCCAGTATCTTCAATCTGACCAAAGCAATTTCCCCTTGCTCTGCTGAGCCCAGTGTGTCCCTTGGGGGAAGTGGCAAGGGTCCAGGCTGGGTGAGTTCCATCTGTCCCAAAACAACTGACTCTCATTTTTACCAGCTAAAGGTAAATTCCAACTCCTGTTGCCTGCCAGATATCCCAACCAGGATGTGGAAAACTTTGAGTGCAAAGAGAAGCAACCCTCCCTTTGATCTCCTACTGTGGCTGTCCCAAGAAGGAAGAGGAAGAGGAAAGTATTTAGAGAGTAGAACTTCTTTCTCTTGTCATGCAGGTTCTTCCACTATGCCCTTTCTTGCCTAATATCTGCCCTTCTGAGGGAAGTGGCACAGTGACTACATAATTCCCAATGCACTTACCTCCAGCCTGATCTCAAACCTCCTTTAGAAAGAGGAATAAACACCCTGCCCTCAATGATGAACATTCTCACACCTCTCCATACAAATCACTTCCCAGGGATTCTGAAGCTCTGTAACTGCCATCAACCAAACTCCTTTCTCTATTCCTACTTTCCAATTCCTTTTCCCCATCCCACTCAAAACTCCCACCCTAAAATTTCAACCAAACACTCTCTAGCCCTTCCATTGTCCGCTCTGCATACCTGTTCCATGTGCAACAAAATTCATTCATTCTAAATCTTTTCCTCTCCTACTTCTTTCATCTACTAGCTATTACTGAAATGTGGCTCCCCTCAGATGACACAGACTCTCTGGCAACCCTTTCCAGGACTAGCTGCATGTTCACTCATTCCCCTCAAGCCACTGGTGGAAGCCACTTCTAGGTTCTTCCTTATCTCCATCATTAAGTAACATTTCATCCTCTGAAGTGCATGCTATTGATATCTATCACCTAGTGAAAATCCTGTTGGCTTTCCTCTATAGACCTCCAGATCACTCCCCTTTATTCCTCCATGAGTTTGGTATGTGACCCATAATTTTTCTTTCTCTATAACTAGTGCCCTCATACTAGGGGGCTTCAATATCTAAGGTCCTCAACTGACTCAATTCCAATGATTTTTCAGAGTGATGCTTTATTGTGAATAGAAATGTCACTAGGTTTAAAAAGACTATGCCATTGAAATCCAAACCGGTACAACTCACCAACCAGAAAGGTTTCAAATGTTGGAAGTGACAGACTCTCTCTCTCTCTCTCTCTCTCTCTCTCTCTCTCTCTCTCTCTCTCTCTCTCTCTGTCTGTCTTTCTCTCTCTCTGTTTCTATCTCTCTCTCTGTCTATCTAACTATCCTCACACACACACACACACACAGCCAGTCTAGATAAGTTCAAAGGGTCTCACCAGTGATTGGGTTGGACACATCAACTCTCAAAGACCACCTATTAACTCCTAGAGGTGTTGTGAGCTGCATTAGTGGAGGGAATGCCACACCAATAAAATCACAGACCACTAAAATGTTAAAGTATATATATATATATATATATATACATATACATATATACATATATATGCATATATATATATATACATATACATATATATATGTGTGTGTGTGTATCTGTTTGTGGCAAGTTTTGACGAATGTGTTTAAAATTTTGCGAAGCCCTGCTTTCAGTCTGTATGCATATGGAAAATCAATATCATCAGTATTTTGCCTCTTTTTGGATTCCCAGCATGGTATCATTAGTATTTGCCTCTCTTTGTATCCATAGAATTTAGCATAGTGCCTGGCTGTGTGGCTCTGGGCCCATCACTTAACTTCTCAATACTCAGAGCAACTCCTTTAGAATATAAATTGCAGAGTAGGTACCAAGCCACATTGGTAGAAGGGGCTTCTTTATATAGGCATTCCTTATACTCATGAAATCACGAGCCTAATCCCTATTCCTATGAAATGTTTACACCTTTGTAGGTTTCAGCTGTATATACAAACATCACCTTGTGTGCTTTCCTACCCTTATCTTTTTCTTTCCTGATCAACATTTGTTGCCATTTCTCCCCAGCAGCCAAGTATGCTGACCCAACAAATTTGTAATATGTTTGAAGTGAATCATTAAGAAGACATTACTGACTAAAAGTGAGAAAAGAGAATTGGCTATCAAGAAAAAATGGTGAAATATTTTATACATGTATTTGGAGGAAAATGAAAAGGATCAGCTTTCCTGAGATAGCCTTCTCTAGAAGCAGGGACATGATATAGATGACCCTTAGGGAGGGGTGCTCTTTCTTCCTTAGAAAAAACGACCTGAAATCCCTTTCCTTTCTACCTACATTCACCATGCCAGGACAAAAATTCTATGTACTCAGAGATGGGGAATCTTCTACATTTCAAGTCAGATTGCATTATGTGGCTATTTGAATAAGATTTTAGTGTCTCATTGATGACCAGCCCAGCAGGATGAAATGCACGTAAATGAACCAGAAAATGGAACCAGCTCAAACATTAAGAAACCAATATAGCATGGAAAGAAAGTAGAAAACACTGTGAAATCTAAAAATTGTAAGTAAGCAACATGAATTCACATCAAAATGACCTCGTTCCACATAAATACAAATGGAATGTCTGGCTGTGTCTATATGACACCAAATCAAATGACTAAAAAATGAATAAATGACTCAATTAAGTAGGATGTTGTTTCTGTTTGCCTTCATGATGCTAATATCAATTTGATTCCCTCATTCCCACCACAGAATTTACCAGATTGACTAGGTTTTTCTTTTTTTTTCTTTCTTTCCTTCCTTCCTTCTTTCTTCATGTATATATATATATATATATATATATATATATATATATATATATATATCACTTTTTTCTTCTAAAGAGGAAGCAGGAGAAAAGTTATATTAATGGAAAAACAGTACTATGACCAGATAATTTGCACATATTTACCTAACTAAAATATAAAGGATGTAATAGAGCTCTCACTGAACTCAATTGTTTGTGACTTTATAAGTCATATAACTTGATCCTTTTCTCAAATAAGTTAAATATATTCTCAATTTAAGTTTTGGAAACTTAAGGAATTGTTGTTTGACATAATGATATTATTGCCAGACATCCTGGAGAATGAAGTCACATTGGCTTTTGGAAACATTGATAACAATAAAGCTAGTAGAGATGATGAAATTCCAGCTGAGTTATTTCAACTCCCAAAAGATGATGCAGTTAATGTGCTGCATTCAATATGCCATCAAATTTGGAAAACTCAACAGTGGCCACTGGATTGGAAAAGATCAGTTTATGTCCACTCTTAAAGAAGGGTAATTTTAAGGAATTTTCAAATTACAAAACAATTGTTTTCATTTCACATGCAAGCAAGGTTATACCTAAGAGTTTGCAAGCTATGCTTCAACAATATGTGCGCCAAGAATTACCAGAAGAGCAGACTGGTTTTCAAGGAGGCAAAGGAACTAGAGACCAAATTGCCAACTTTCACTAGATTATGAAGAATGAAAAAGAGTTCCAGAAAAAAAGTTTACTTCTGTAAACTATGCTTAACCATAGTAAAGCTCTTGACTGTGTGGATCACAATAAGATGTGGCAAGTTCTCAAAGTGATGGAAGTACCAGTTTATCTACTTGTCTCCTGAGGAACCTTATGCAGGCCAAGAAGCTACAGGTAGAAATGAACATGGAACAATTGATTAGTTTAAGACTGGAAAAGTACAAGGCTGTTGTAAGGTTAATGGAATATATGATCTTCCATGTCCATTAATAGGCCTATGTGATCAAATGTATCCCCCTTTTTTTTCCTGGAACAGGGGCCATGTTCCCAGGTCTAAAGGTACAGAGGTATTTCAATCATGGATGTCTTGCTGCTTTGAGCTCTGGCTCAGCTGACAGCTATGATACATCCTGAGTCACACAGAGCCCACTGAGGGAGGAACTTCCCTAAGAGGAACTCACCTAAGGTAAAGCTAGCTTAAGGGAAGCTTCTTTGCAGGAAGGCTTTCACACCTTATTGTAATTAGACACTGAGGTAGGTTGTGCTGCCTTCTGGCTCTGAGAAGTGTATATACATTCTGAGGTGAGATTTTGCTTTGGGGCTCACTCATGGGAAGAATGTTTGTGTGATTTGGCCAGATGAGACTCTGGGTAGCATTTTGTTAAGAAGAATCCTGGCTTTGTGAACCCAGATGTTGTTGTTTCCTGTCTGGTGACTATGTATCTATTACTTTGTTGATACAGTTGGAGCCCTATCTGTCTATGCTAATTTCTCTGCTTGTATTTTCTCCACATTTGGGGTGCTGACCTTTCCCCTGAACTAGTGTAAGGGTACTATGAACAGGAAGATCTTTCCCATCCATTAATAGGCCCATGTGACCTGCTTAAGTCACATGGAAGCCTAAGTCACATGAGTTTGAGTTACATGAAGCCTGTGGTGGGAAGAGCTTGCTGAACAGGTAGAACAGGAAGGGGTGGAGCAGGAAGGGTGGAGCAGGAAGGGTGGAGTAGGAAGGGCAGAGCAGGAAGGGTGGAGCAGAGCTGAGGGGAAAATTGGTTGGAGTAGTCAGAGCTGGGAAGGAGAGAGCAGGCAGAGGAACTAGCATGAGTGAGAGACAGAGTGATTTTGCTTGAGAGTGTTGTTCATGGGAAGGCCCCAAAGTGGGAAGGCTTGGGGATGGCGGTGCCCCCTGCATTGTTGATGTGTATGGATTTCTTTGTTGCTATGATGAATTTGGCTTTCCAGTGTTTGATTAAATGTTTTGGTTCTGTCTTCCATGTGGACAGTCTGTTATATTTTGTGATTCAGAACTACACTGGCATATTCATAGCTGCCATAGGCTCTGAGAATACTGCATTGACACTACAACTAGTGAATGATTTATATATGTTTGATTAAAGTAAGATTGTTGACCCCTTCAAGGTTGCCTTTCTTTTAGGAAAGCAGATCAAAGAATCCTGGGTGTGCTAGGGTGCTTGCTGTTACAGCTGTATATCATCATTTTATTTATTTAACTTATATGCAGAGTACACAATCGTGCAAAATGCCAGGCTGGATTCCACAATTAAGATTACTGGAAGAAATATCAACAATCTCAGATATGCAGACAATGCCATTCTGATGGCAGAAAGGGAAAAAAAAAACAAATTAAGAAGCCTCTAGATGAGGGTGAAAGAGGTGTGAGTAAAAACTAGCTTGAAGTTTAGCATCAAAAACAAATAAAACAAAGATCTTGGCAACTGGTCCCATCACTAAATGGCAAACAGAGGCAGAAGAAATAGAACTAGTGGCAGATTTTATATTCTTGGGTTCAAAGATCACTGTAGATGGCAACTGCAGCCATGAAATTAAAAGGTGCTTGCTCCTTGGAAGGAAAACTATGACCAATCTGGACAGTACACTAAATGTCACTTTTCTAACAAAAGTCCTTATAGTCTAACTAGAGTTTCTTAAGCTTTTCCACTGTCACTCCTTCAGTGCTTCTTAAACCATGGTTTAAGAAGCACTGGACTCTAAGCTATGGCTTTTCCAGTAGCAATGTGTAGCAATGAGAGTTGAACTATAAGGACAGCTAAGCACTGTAGAATCAATACTTTTGAATTGCACTGCTGGAGAAGACTTTTAAAGGTGTCTTAGAGAGCAAGGAGGTCAAATCAGTCAATACTTAAAGGAATTAATTCATTCTATTCACTGGAAGGTAAAATACTGAAACTGAAGCTTAAATATTTTGGCCACATAATGAGAAGATGGGATTCTTTGAAAAAGAAACTTATGTTGGGAAAGATTGAAGGCAAAAGAAACTTATGTTGGGAAAGATTGAAGGCAAAAGAAAGGGACAGCAGAGGATGAGATGAATAGATAGTGTCATGGAAACAACAAACATGAACTTGGACAAACTTGGAGAGAAGGTAGACAATAGAAGGGCCTGACCTGCTGTGATCTGTGAGGTCACAAATAGTCAGACACGACTGAACAACTGAACAACAATAAGAAATCACATGAGACCAGCAAGTAGCCAAAAAGAGTCTTACAAAGTCTAAGCACCAATGTCCATATGCATTATTTATGTAACTAAAACCTCAATCCGAAGCTCATGAACTATTCTAATTTTATATATTGTAGCTTAGTAGCCTGGTTTCTAAGATGACAAGAATGGTTTCATTTTTTTTTGATTTCTCAATATCTAGTATAGCACTTGACAAGTAGTATGTGTTAATTAAATACTTGCTGATTTTCAAAACAAATTACAAATGGCACACAAGAAAAAGCATGTGACCAATTCAAACCAGGCACACCATCAGCAGCAAGAACTAACAACTGATATCTCAACTTCTAGGGAGAAGAACAGAAGGAAGAACATAACAACCAGACACAAGAACTCAAAAAGCATAATATTTTAGGGATATTAGGTTTAGGAACAAACTTGGCTTAAGTTAATAGCCTAATATGGCAACCAAAAAATGTTACATACTCTTAAATTGTATTAATATAACTACTGTCCAGAATAATCCTTGAGTTTTTCTTCTCTTTCACTTGTCACACTTTATTGACTATCAAATGATGTAGAATATTACCATAGCCTGTCTCATCACTGCTAGAACCTGAACATAAGTTTTCATTACCACCCACATAAGCTCAGGGTTGGAAAGAAGCTCAGAGACCATCAAGTGACAACTCATACCTGAAGGAATGTTTCCTCTATAATATCTGCACTAGATAGTTATATAATTTCTGGCTGAACACTTCCAGAGAGAAAGAGTCTACTATTTCCCAAGATAGCCTAGTCTACTTTGGGATAACTATTTTTTAAGAAAATTTTCCTTACAAGGAACGTAAGTCAACCTCTGTATTTTCTACCTGTTGCTCCTTCTAGGGACTAGTAGAAAAAGTCTAATCCCTCTTCAAGATAACAGTGCTTCAAATACTTAGAGATTTTCCCTGCCTCTGATCTGTTGTATCCACAATGAATTTTCCATAGGTTTAAATCTGGCCATTTCATTTTTTACATTGCTTCAATGGATCCTTGTGTAGTAAGTAAAATTCAAACTCCTTCATTTAACATTAACTTCCTTCACTATTTGGTGTGGGAATCGAGTGAACTATACTGAAACCATCTTGTGATTCAATTCTGAATTTCTCTCAGTTCTCATTCTATTCAATTATGGGTCTAGTCCAATTTCTATCTTGTGAGATAACCTTATCGAATGGTTGAACCTAGCCTTGCATGGCTGGCAAGCTAGAACACCTCTACCTGCTGCTAAGGTATCCTTAGGACCTAGGTTTTGTTGACCAGAAACCCAGTTAGATCCAAAGATTGATGTGGGGAGTTTTCTTACAATTAAGATGCTATCTATATCCAGAGAAAAAAACCGATAAATAGAACTGTATGTATAGAATAATTTTACATATATGCATACCTATTTGTGTGGTGGGGTGGAGAGAAGGCAGGAAAAAAACAACAAAAACATAAATTTACATGATAATTTTGTCATATATTTGAAAAGAATAGCAAGTTGTGCATAGTAAATTTGCAGTTTCGTGTACAATGATCTTTTTTCAAAGTACTATATTATGGAAATGCTTGTTTTATCTCATAAATATGTATTAATGTAATAAAAAGGGAAAAAGTATACATCTTAAACGACCCACATATCTTATCTTAAAACTGATTCCCCATTCTGGTCAATCAATTATTGTTTCCATGTTTCTTTGATTGAATACAAATACTTGGGGAGAGCGGGACACTTCTTTTTCTGATTTCAGGGAGTTACACCTGTTTACTCTCCCCCTACCAATTTGCAAAGTCCCTAATCTTTCCTCTAGTTAGAAATCGGATTACTAATTTTGTATCTTGGTTAATTTTTGTAATTATTTGGTCTTATTTTATTGTTTTTAATGCAGAATCATTTGTCTCATCCTGCCTTAGTGTCTAGTGACAAAGCTAAGGAGGACTGGTCCCAATTTGTGATGCAATTGGCATGCATTACTTAAAAAATCCATATGCTCAGAAACTTAAGCCTTTGTTTCCTCAGTTTATTTCATCTTTACCCAGAACACTGGTGATACTCCTCCTTTATTAGCTTATCCATATTCTCTATGCTTCTGTTAAACAGGTTTCGGTAAAGAATAGGTCTTTAATACTTTTTTTTGTTTGAATTACATTGATGTTAAGAAAGGGATTTGGTGGTTCTATTGTATATTGCAGTGATTTGAAGATACATGGAGTATTTTTTCAATATATACAGAATATATATTTTCAAAATATATACAAAATAGAGTATACCCAGAGGAGCTCAGTGACAATGATCAGGGAATTCCAAACACAAAATTCCGTTGAAAGAGCTAGGGATTTTGAGCTTTTAGGGGAAAAAGTCAATGGTAATATAACTATATTCTTCAAATAATTAAAAGGCAGACATGTATGGTTGTTAATAACTCTATCTTAACGTGACATCTAGAACCAAGGTTAAGGCTTAAGATATTACCTGATTAGAGCAATCTAAGGATAAATTAGCTTTGCAGTACTTTCACAGCCCATTCCCACCCCATATTTACTTTGGAATAAACTGACTCTAGTCCCTCACAAGGACCACCAGCAACAGCAAACTCTTTTTCAAATAAACTGCTATTCTCATATTGCATTTGTGGAACTGTTTTTTTAATTAATTTTTTTTTATTTTTTAGTTTACAACACTCAGTTGCACATAATTTAGAGTTCCAGATTTTCTTCCCCACTGTACCCCCACCCCCTTCCCAAGATGGCATGGAATCTGATATATCTTCTACATATAACTTCTGGTTAAACTTATTTATAAGATAGTAAAGTTGTAATGAAGAATTATGACCAATGGAATGAATCACGAGAAAGAAGAAACGAAACAAAAAAAAAGAGAATAAAAAAGGAGATCAAACAGTTTGCCTCAATCTGCATTCAGACTCCATAGTTCTCTCTCTAGATGTAGATAGCTCTCTCCATTATGAGTCCTTTGGAGTTGTTTTTGGACCTTGTATTGCTGAGAAGAGCTAAGTCTATCAGGGTTAGTCACCACAGAATCCATATATCTGTGGATGTGTATAATGTTCTCCTTGTTCTGCTCTGCTCACTTGGCATTATTTCATGTAGGTTTTTCCAGATTATTATGAAGTCTGTATCTTCCCCATTTCTTACAGCACAATAGTATTCCATTATATTCATATACCACAACTTGTTCAGCTATTCCCCAATTGATTGGCTTCCCCTTGATTTCCAATTCTTTGCTACTACTAAAAGAGCCACTATAAATATTTTTGTACATATGGGTCCTTTTCCCACTTGTGTGATCTCTTTGGGATACAGCCCTAGAAGTGGTATTGCTGGGTCAAAGGGTATGAACATTTTTATAGCCCTTTGGGCATAGTTCCAAATTGCTCTCCAGAATGGCTGAATCAGTTCACAGGAACTGTTTTTTTAATTCAGTATTTTTGTATTTATTAAACTTCATCTTGCCAGATCTTACTTACTTTTCCAGACTGTAGAGATTTTTTTCAGTCCTGATTTTTAAAAATTTAATGCTGCTATGTCTCCTAGCTTCAAGTCATTTATATATTTTGTTATATCATAATCTAAGCCATTAATTTAAAAAATGGTCAGAATAGGATCTGAAACAGAGCCCTAGGATATGTCTCAAATGAATATTTGCTTCAGGAGAAAGGCTCTAGACATGTGATTCCAAGCTGCACCAAGCTGCAGAATAGAAGTTAATTGCCATGATAATATGATAATGAGCCATTTTTTGTTTTACTTGGTTCCTCCCCTCCATCACTCCTGCTAACTTCCTGAAAATGACAAAAATCTGAGAAGCCAAGAATATATTGACCTCCTTCACTTAGTTCAGTGGTGTGCTGAAATAATCATCTTTAGGAGTTGTGGCATATTAAAAAAAATGATAAAGGGTATTTGGTACTTATGCCCTTTGGAGCTGATTAGTCACACTTTTGATATGCACGGAACTTTTAATGATGTCTAATCGTCTTTAGTGTTCATTTGCTCAATAAACAAACTGGTTGTCAAAGAGCAAAAAAAGCTACCAAAAAAAAAAAAGAAAGAAAAAAAAGGAAAGGAAGAAAAGCTCCCTTGAAAAGTTTTTTTAAACTACTTTCCTTCTCCTTCTATGACATATGATGTGAAGCAGAAATAGTAGGAAACAGCACTTTTCTAAAATAAATAATGGCAGAGAATGTCAAAAGCAGTGATGAAGTATGTCAAAGAAAAAACTGTAAATGAACCAAAAGCATTATTTCGATATCTTTATGTTGGCGGCAGTGCTCAAGTGCCTCTTTTAATCCAAGGGATAATCAGCACACTCTCTTGTTGACTACCTGATTCTAATACATTGGTATGTAAAAAACACCTTTTAGCATTGCAACCTGAGAGAATGCATTTTTAGACAACAATAACCACAGCTTCCATAGAGTAAACATCTCTCCTCTTTGATACTTAACCAGCAATTGCTAAAAATATGAAAATAGATTGGAGGTACCAGAGGGCCACTTGGCTAAACCAATACATATCAGAGAACTCCATCCCCATTACCAAGAATGTGAACTAAGACATTTTTTCCACTTGTTATTCAAGTTAGGTCTACTAGTATCTCACCTAAGCAAAAACAAAGAAAAAGATAATGTACCTTCCTCTGGCTAACAGCTCACTCAGATTGTCCAGACAACAGGGCATAAAATATATGACACCAAAGCATCAACTAGATACTACTTAAGGTTGCTATCTGCTGGCTGTCCTCCAATGGGTGGCTGGAAAAAGAAAGTCCCTAGTCATATATGTTTTAAAGGCATAGAAAAAGTATATGCAGGGGAGCAGGATGAAAGGAATAAATAGCATTTAGTGAGTGGTTCCTGACTCCTTTGGTCATGCTTTATAAGGATTTCTTGCAGTAGCATAGCAGCATGGTCTTTAGAGTGAGAAGTGGGAGAAATTTTCTTCTCAAGGAGATTAAGAAACTTTTCAAGGTGTTGGTCAGAATAGAATCTGGAACAGAGCTATGGGATATCAAAATGTCATAGAGAATTCAACCAGTAAGATGTACTAAAACATGACCATTATTAAAATCTTAACTCTTGCCCACAATGACCTAGACACAATGCTGATTCATAAAAACTTAAGAACAATATTTTAAAATAAATGTTACAATCCCAAATGTAATATTTAAGCTACACGGAAAGCTTTCAAAATAAATAGATGTGGCTGAGGAGATAAAAGTTATTGGAAAATGAGATGTGATCGAGGCCATTCTAGTTGTTCTGTCTACTTCTGAAATCACAAGGATACTTTCATAGAGCTCACAGAAGATTGACTTATATATTGACACTTTTAATCAGCATTTTATAGTTATATTCTCCACCTGTGTAATGATACAGAAAATACCAAATACTAACTGAATAATATGAGGACAGTAACTTCTAGTATCATTTCTATTTGAACCCCATTGAAAAACAGAAGAAGAGATAAAAATATTATTGTTCTTGTAAAAATGTTAAGTACAAGAAAGTAATAACAACATTGAGGAGGAGGATGAAAGATGAAGATAAAGTAATAAAAACCTGATGATGATATAAATGGCAGTAACTAATGATTTATGAAGCATAATGGAATACATCTGACACCCACAGGTTGGATAATCCTTGACAAGCTACGGAACTTCTCAGCACCCTTAGCAATTCTTTAAAAATATGAGAAATAGATTAGCTTCTGGTGTGTATTGGGAAAGAGTTTCCTCATAAGCACCCTACACTGCATTCTTCCAATGGATTTCAGCAAGTGTTCTGTACCTTCTGATCTTAAAGAGCTGCCTGGAGCACTAAGAAGTTAGATCTAAGAGCACAAATCATACAGCCAATGTGTCAGAGGAGGGACTTCAAGCCAGATTTTCTTGCCTCTGAGGTTACCTCTCTAGCCATGGACCACTCTCACAAAACACTATATAACATTCATTTATATCTTTAGTAGCAGCAGCAATCATCATCATCATCATTTTAATACTCTTCATCATCTTCACCATTCTCTTCCTCATGGTTACTAACCTTATTTTCTTTTTCAGTTGCCTTAAGCATGTATATAGGTGAACACAAAGATTATGTATGTATCTAGCACTTTAAGAGATTGCAGAATGATTTATTTTACTTGATTTTCATTTTTGAGTAACCTTGACTTTCAGTCAATAAATAATATTAAGAAGCTGCTATGTGCCAGGCATTCTGCCAAGGGCTGAGGATACAAAGAAAGGGAAAAGAATAAAACCTTATGAGGTAAGTACTACAGGTATTATCATCCCCATTTTATAAAAAGAGGCAAGAGTTAGCAAATTTCCCGTGGGCATACAACTAGGAATGGAGACAATTCCAACCTCAGTTTCTTCTGACTTCAAGTCCAAACGGCTTTCCATTGTTCCAATGAAAACCAAAGCCTATTCTACATTCTTGAGATTAAAGTGTTACATAATAAGTTTGTTGTATTTTGTTTTGTTTTTGTCAAAAATGGTGAAAGGACAGTATATTTTCTTAGTCTAGTACAGAATTAGTCAAGTTACATTACTTTTATCAAGATGATTCCATGGGGTTCCCAAATGAAATAGTGAAATGATTCTTATATATCTAGAGTTTCAGAATATAGTACTGAGTTTGAGAATATTCTGACTTTCTTACTAAAATTTTTAATAAGCTAGACCTACAAGTTTAAATAAAGAAAGTTCATTGAATCTAGTAAAGACCTCTAACATCAATACTGCATTATATGAATTTGATGAACTCAGAAATGTATAACTCAACCTTCAAAACGAAATTACTAGCTACATTGTTAAATCCATTTATCACACATCTATGTAATAAAGTGATTTGTATTTTAATATAAATGTACCCAAGTAGAAAATTTAAACTGACTATAAGTGATGGATAAAATTTGTTGGAAATATGATTTAAAAACCATAAGCCCAATTTAACTTCTAGATTATCATTAACTTTTTTTTCCTATTGTTCAACTTTTATAATCATTAATTGAACAATGTCTTTAGTTTTTAACTTTAAATGATTAGTCATTAGCTGACTTAACATAACACAAAAACACAGTCATATAAGTATATGTAGATAAGAAAAACAAGAATCCTAATGATATAGTGAAAAATCAAAGAGAGGAGAATGCCACACTAAATTGACAAGCTAGTTATCAGTTCATCAAGTCTTTTTTAGGAAATAGAATGAGACCACTAGTTCTGTGTTTGCAATCTAAGCAAAAACTTTTCAAAAAGTTGGTAATCTGGTGAATTGGCCTACTTTCCTAACTACTTTATTCACATTAAATTTAACAGCACTTAGAACATTCTATTCATGGACATTCTAAGCACTTCTATTTCCTTAAGTGTCATAAAAGGAAATTTCATCCTGAAGATCAATGAAAGAATAAAAGTGCCTACTAAAATGTACTTGAGAGGGCAAAAGTGTAAAAGAAAATGGGTTTGAGAAAAGAGAAGGTTAAATATGGGTAAAGGTGGGGCAGGAGGGAAGAAAATGATAAGGAAGAGAGAATCTGTCTAAATTTCTAGGAAAAAGTTCACAAATAGAACTATTGTGTATTTTGTCTGATACAACATTGAGATGTCCTATCGGGGGAATAAAGATGAAATAATAAGAGGTAGGAGATCAGAAGATGATGCTAAAAATTTAATGGGCAGGAATCAAGAAGAGGATAATTTGAGAAAATGTTGCTAATGCATTATCAGGAAAAATGACCAGAATAATCAGAAAGCATGAAAACAAACCATGCGAAACAGGCTCTGTAGGATGTTTTTCAACTTGAAACTTAGTAACTAGAATACACAGGAAGCTTCACAGCTTCAGCTCTGCTTTGATGAATGGCTTACTAGGAAGAATAGGGTACAAAGAGCCTCTGCCTTAGGATCTGAAAGTAAGGTTTTAAGCTTCTTGAAGGTAGAGGATAGAGTTTTTACATCCATTGCAGGACCCTTTGAACAATGTCTGTTATGATTATGTTATGATTCATTTCTGATACTCTTAATACATGAAGAAGGCTATGTTAGAATTTTTTTGCAGACTTTAAATTTATTTTTATTATTTAGAGTTTTCAACATTTATTTCCACAAGGTTTTGAGTTACACATTTCTTCCCCATTTCTACCCTCCCCAACCTTAAGATGGCATATATTCTGATCGCCCCTTACTGCAGTCTGCCCTTCCTTCTGTCACCCCACTTCCCTCCCATTCCCTTTCCCCTTACTTTCTAGATGGGCAAGATAGATTTCTATACCCCATTGCCTGTATATCTTATTTCCCAGTTGCATTTGTTTTTAGAACTTTGAGTTCCAAATTCCCTCCCTTCTTCCCTCCCCACCCACCATCCTTGAGAAGGCAAGCAATTCATATGTTAGAATTTTTAGCTACAAATTCCACTTTTCACCTGTGGATATTCTAGCTAGAAAAAAGATAAGTGCATTTATACACATTGTATATATAAATTATATTATGTTATGTTATTTTTTCTTATGTCACATCACATTACATTACATTATATTATATTATATATAATGTGTATATATCACTTAAATAATGGCAAAAGGCATATTGTATGTATGTTATATAGTATATACCTTTCTGCCCTCGTTAAGATATTTTTTATATTGGAAATTTCTGTTCCCTCCCCCACTGAATATGAAATCGCTTTCCTTTATAAAATCTGGAAGGAAAAAGTCGTAAGCATCTCTATCGTACTTCAATGGATAGACTAACCAAAAACATTTTCTTGGTAGGCAATCTAAGAGGCAGAACTCCCTGGGAAGGCTTCTGTCTGTATTAATTGGTTATTATCCTTTGTACCCATCAAATTTTAAGTATTTCTTTCTTTCTTTTGTTTTTATTCCTGAAACCAATTGAATAGATCTCCCTTCCTTGTATTCACAAGTATAACTTTATATATTAGAGGTCATCTGGGTCTTGAATAGCCTCACAGCATCTGATATCGCTGAAAAAAACCCTCTAAATTCTTCTCCTTAACCAAAGTTGAGTAAACTGGTTAACATTCCTGTCCCATTTACTTAACATTCTTTAACAAACTGCTGTGATCAGAAATATTTGTGGAGTGAATGAATGAATGAATCAATGAACCAAACATTTCCTTTCAAGAAGTGCTGATGTTTTTCTTGAAGGCATCTTAGATTCTGGACTATTTTTGATCTAGGCTTTGGAGATTTAACAAATAAATCTCTATTGTTGTAGCTGACTCATTATTTTTGATTTACAATAACCATACGATTTTTTCAATGAATCTCTGACTGAATTTTACCTACGAGCTATACGACCATCAATGTCCAACAAATACTTGGGCCTCTATCCACTTACTGTGACTTCATCCATCTATCTGAAAAGAGATGTCTCCCACGCCTGCTCAGTTTCCTGAGGCAACGAGGTGGTACAGTGGATAAGAATGCTGAACTTGAGTCAGTAAAACTTTAGTTCAAATCTCACACCAGATACTTATTTGTCATGTGAGGTCAGGCAAGTTACAACTTCTCATAGCCTCACTTTCCTCACCTATAAAGTGGGGATAATAATGACATTTACTAACCAGGTGATTCTCAGGATCAAGCGAGACAATAGACATACAGGACTTTATAAACCTTAAAACACTATATAAATGTCAGCTGCTACAGTACCTGCTCCTTAACTACCTGATTAATGGAATCTCAAGCCATGTTCATATGGAGCAACCAAATCAGAATCAAATCTAGTCAGATCTACTCAGTTATTTCTCTGTGCACAAGTGCTGAAAAGTAAAAACTAAATAAAATAGTACTTTTGTGATAATAGGCACATCAAATCTACTTCTTCACATCAGTATTTAGCTAACACTTCTGTCTTTAATAATGAACAGCCTTGCAAAAAGCAGGGTGCAGCTAGGTCAAGCGAAAGCTTTTTTTTGCCTCTGATTCTATTTTGTTCCTCTAGGTAGGCAGAACCCCAGGATGGGGAATAGTGACCGAATGCCACAATAATTATTTGGTCAATGAATAAATTTTTTCCCGAAGTATTCTTTAACTCCCAAATTTCAACAGTCTCAAGTTCTCATCTGCACACTGTGGCAGATGGAAGGTGAATGGCTAAGGGAAACAAAGGTTTGATCTTAGCATATCGATTTATTAAGCAAAAACGCCAATTGCCTAACAAGTTAGGACTGGACCCCTTCCTCAGGTTAGGGTTGCACTCCAAATACAGAGAGAGACAGACTTTTATACATTAAAAACAATAATGAAAAGGAAACACTACAATATTAGGTAATCTGATTTCTAATTGGATAAAAGATTAAGGACTTTTCGAGTGGAAAGGGGGAGAGTGAACAGATATAATTCCCTAAAATCAGAAAAGGAGGTGTTCCATTCCCCAGAGGGTCTGTAAACAATCAAAGGAACATGGAAAAAATAACTGCTTCATCAACCTGGGGACAGTTTTCAGATAAGACATAGGGGTTGCTTGAGATACACAATTGCGAGAAAACTTCTCGCATCAATCTTTGGATCAGACTGAATTTATGGTCATCATAACCTAGGTCCTTAGTTAAGGATCTCTAAGTAGCAGGTATGGATGCTCCAGTTTCCCAGCCATGCAAGGATAGGTTCAAATAATGTAATAGTTTCCTCTGAATTCCCACAAATAAGTAAAGTTTTCTCACAAGACAGAAATTAGACTAGACGCATGATTGAATAGAAAGAGAATTAAGCTAGCTCCAGAATTGAGTCACAAAATGGACTCAGTGTGGTTTACTCAATTGCCACAACTAACCACCTATTGTCTTAATCCTCTGATTTCCTTCATCACAAAACACTCTTTTAAAGTCAATATTGGTATGTTAACAGAACTTAAAGCAAAAACAAAATTATATTAGTTTTTCATTGTAAACAACTTTCTGGAGTAGATTGTTTTCAAAGTGAGGTCCATGGTCCCCAGCTGGCCTAATCTTAGCCAAAGGCATTTGTCAACAGTCAAATTGAAGGTGGAAAGAAAGGTCTCATACCACCCTTGCTGTGACATCCAGCTGTAAGGCACAGGCCTAAAAGACAATACTATCTAACCTTATCTTCCAACATTTCAATACATTGCTCCCTAATTCTTCTATGCCAACTCCCCACTCCTCAGGTATCTGTTCCACAGGGCCTAAACTAATACACTGCTGCCTCTATTTGGACCATCACCTCTCCTATGGTAACCTGGATTCCATGCTGGCTGCCTTGGAGAGGGGAGGTCAGTTTTTGCCTTATTTTGCCTGAGCCAAGGTCACCAAGCCACTTCCCATATCACTCCATATCACGCCACTGTGGAAATCCTTTCCCTTCCTTTCCAATTCTCCTTTATGTGTTGTCTTCCCCAATTAGAAAGTAAACTTCTTGAGAACAAGGACTGCCTTGTTTGCTTCTATCTGTAGTCCCAGGGCTGAGGATATTGCTTGCCTAAAAAATGTTCTCTGTCAGGGGCAGTGAGGTGGTAGAGTGGATAGAGCTCCAACCCCAGAGTGAGGAGGACCTGAGTTCAAATCTAGCCTCAGATACTTGACACTTACTAGCTGTGTGAACCCTGGGCAGGTCACTTAACCCCAATTGTCTAAAAAAGTTCTCTCTTTCTATAACTATCTATATAGGAAAAATGTATCTGCCACTGTATTATCACCTCCTACTGTCTCAAAATCATCTTATGTCCATAGCAGGTGCCCCTTGAAGGTGTGGCGTTGTGTTGTTAAGCAAAATTGTCTCATTAGCATGGCTTTTGTTTCTTTTGAGTGGAAGTACTTTCAGCTGTTAAGTGCTAAGCCCCAGGGCCAGGGCCCTGTCAGGTGTGAAACCTGTGTGGGTGTGGATTGGTGACTTAGGAGG
>CM053622.1:460684676-460709685 GCA_028646595.1 Phalanger gymnotis
CAGGGTATGACTGCTTGTAGTGTAAAGAGTTCTATCTTCCACACTTGGGGGGATGTGCCAGCTCTGCCATACCAGCACTCCTCCTTCCCCAAGAACCCCCAACCTGGACTGGACTTAGATCTTCAATAGGCTCTGCACTCCTGCTCTGATCCACCACTTAATTCCTCCCAACAGGTGGGCCTGGGGCCAGAAGCAACTGCAGCTGTAGTTCTGAAGCTGCCCCACCTCCGCTTGCCCCTGAGGCAGTGGCTGAACTGTAAACTCCCTGTCCCCAGCAGCTTTTCCCACTAACCTTCTCTGTTGTCTTTGGTGTTTGTGGGTTGAGAAGTCTGGTAACTGCTGCAGCTCACTGATTCAGGGCGCTAGCGCACACTCAGCCCGGCTCCTGGTCTGGTTGGTCCATGCCGCCCAGGTTGGGCTCTGCTCCGCTCAGCTCTGCTCTGCTCCCAGCTCTGTGTGGGATAGACCTTACCCAGAGACCATTCAGGCTGTCCTGGGCTGGAGCCCTGTTTCCTTCTGCTATTTTGTGCATTCCACAGTTCTAGAATTGGTTCAGAGCCATTTTTTATAGGTTTTCCAGGGACTTGGCGGGGAGCTCACACTAGTCCCTGATTTCCAGCCTCCATCTTGGCTTTGCTCCCCCCCCCCCCATAAATCTTCTTTACAACAGCAAGACATATGCAAAATATAATGGTAATGGGCTATTTTTGTGACACTGGATTACCTGCTTAATGAAAATCTTTAAGAAAAAGCTACATTGACTAATAGTCAGGCTTGTAATGCATTCCTTTTTTCAGGAATGCACTGGAATTGATGGCTTCTGAGCTCCCTTTCAAAGTTGAATTCTGTTAATGTTCTGATTTCATGAATATATCCATGGTGACATCAAATAAAATTTTTAAGGTGTGGAATATGTAAAAATTCATTTAAAGTTTGGTTTCATTAAAATGTGGAATATGTGATAGTAGCTCTGTTGAGACATTAAGTCTCTCTTTAACTTTATTAATGAGACACAGAGAGGCAGTGTAGCTAAGTGGATGCAAAGCTTCTGTCACTGATCCCAAATGGCTGGCTCTGGGCAAATCACCTTATGTCTCAGTGTTCCAAGCAATTCTCTTGGACTAATTTGCCAAAAGAAAGTTCCAGCCTGCATTACTAGAGGAAGTTACCTCATCTGGGATTTCCCTATATCACTAATTCCTGGTCTAGTCCTTATTCCTATACTACTCAAGGTATAGTTTTGGTTCCTAGATAGAGAGGGCTATTTGGCCTAGCTAGATAGATCATTAATGCTACCTTGCCCATTTATTTCAATTTAAATGAATTATGCCATTATAATCACCCAATGAAAGTAATGCAACTTTAAAATATCTATTTCCTCAATCTTTTGCTGAAATTGCTAACTTGACCACTTAAGGAAATTGTTGGGTCAAGGAACTGCCATTCTTAAATGTGAGTCCAATAATTCATAGATTTTCTTACCTAACACCACTACTGATTTGGACACCCCAATAATCAATTCATATTTACTTAAACAAGAATAACACTACAATTCTTAGCTACTGTCCTAGTATGGTGCTTCGTCATCACTTGGAAGTGACTAAACTTTGGAAGAAAAATCTATGCAGCAGAGTCCAAACATTAGTAGATTTTTACCAAGTTGTCCTTGCCCTTGCTTCATAGATTCCCTCTCCTCTTAAGATGCAGCTCAGGCACCAACTTCTACATGAAGCTTCCTTCAGTCCCCCAGTTGTTTGTTCCTTCCCTTCCATACCATCCTTTGTATATTTGTATTCATCAAGTTTACATTTCTTAAACAAATTTGTTAATTTACTATGTAATTTTTTTGTCATCTTCCCCTTGAGGATGTAGCCTGTTTGAGAGTATGGATTTTTGCATTCTTTGTACTTGTATCCTCAGTGCCTAGCACAGTGTCTGGCAAACACAACATTACATAATCATAATTATATTTAGTAACAATAATTAATATAATATTTATATTATATACATGTATATTATAATCATTATATAATAGATATGTAAAATATAATTATATTATAATATAATAATTACATATAAATAATAATAACTAGCATTTATATAAAGCCTTAAAGTTTGCAAAACACTTTACAAGTAATCTCATTTTAAACTCATAACAACCCTGGGAAGCAAGCACTATCATCATCCTAAATGTATAGATGAGAAAACTGAGGCAGACAGAATTTGAGTTCTCAGGGCTACACAGAAGGTAAGAGAGTCAAAAACTAAAGATTCCTAACCCCAGGGCTTTATCCACTGTGACATCGAGCTATTTCTAGGAAGTGATTAATCAGTACATGTTGATTGTTTGGGTGATGCAGTAAAGGTTTCTGCTTGGAACCTCACAATGGATTGCATATTTGCATTGGGAAGATCAACCTGGAAATATTCAGAGACCAAAACAAAGTTCTGGACATCATTTATGAAGTCATAGAAAAGTTAGAATTTATATCTATGGAGGGAGTTAACCCCACCGATGATTTCACAGATCTCTCAAGCACTGAAGTAAGCCTCTCAGTAAAATTTCCTCATGTCTGTGGGGACTAGATTGTCCAGTCTCTCAGCCATTCTGGGGCACTGTTCATTAGGTTCTCCAAAAGCCTGGAAGAGAATATGTCATTCAAACAAGGGAGGTCACAGGTATATTAGAAACAGGGGTGTCAGGAAATGGACAGTGGGATGCTCTGCAGAAAAGGCACTATACATTGATTGACCTGTCAGCGGGGTTAAGGATAGAGTACTTGCATTCATCTGGGCAACAGCCCAGTCAGCCTTTTCCTATTTGTACCACTAAGGAGAATCAATAGAGGTCGCCACTATTAGTCTATGAAATATATCAACACTAAGTCCAGGACAACAGTTGCTGGAGTAAAATATTCCCTTCATTTTCTTCCTACGTGAAATTAACCAGAAATTATAATGTAAATTTTGTCTGTGCAGAAACGAAAATTTGAATCATGAGGTTAATTCAAGTGTAACCCCTTTCTCCCAATTCTTCTTGGTTTCTGAGCCATCTAATTTAGACAAAAGTAATGTACTTTTTAACTCAAATTATTTGACTAATCACCTTACTTCATTACACTGTGTACGTAAATAGCTTTAGTCAACAAAAGCCAAGCCCTATAAAATGTTCTGATTACAGTTAGGTTTTCATATGTAACTTAAATTTATTTTGCATATGAGAGCTAACTGTGCTACTTCCTTCACTCCTGAGATAAAAATGAATTTATTCTAGTGATACAAGATACTCCTGAGGTCTCTATCCCACTTTATGATGACACACCCATACTCTTGATTATAAGCAGCATATCCTAAAGGAGAAAAGTGGGATGAAAACTTGCCATTGATAGAAAATAAAAAAGATGATTTTAAAAATATAACACTTATGAGTTATATGTGTATTACCCAAATGTAGTATCTTTAGTTTTAGTTCCTTTAGGATTATTTTTGAATGTGATAAAGGGTTCTGAAGAATTTCCTCACCCCACTGCTGGTACAATATTTTAATGAGCCTAACAGGCTTAGTGAAAGAAATGGAGCCCAATACTACATATTCATAAAACAGAGGGTTTTGGTTTTTTTGTTTTTGTGTTTTTATCCCCCAGATCAACTTAACAGCATTGGAAGACTCAGGACATTTACACTACCATTTAAGAATTTATATCTTCAGCTAAAACCCTCACTTTTTTTCTTTTATGGAAAAGCAAATGAAATTTCATCTTTTCACTGAATGTTTTTGTTAATTCTACATAATCATTTGAAGAAAACTCGATAGATGAAAAATTAGTTTTAGTCATCAATTAAGCAATGACATTTTTTTTATAGTTTACAAAATGATTTCCCGCAGTATTCAATCAGCTTAGCCCCCAAATATTAATAATATCTCAAAATTCTCTAGTTCATTATGGCTTACATAGTGCATAGATACATACATACATAAACATATATATGTATATAATATTATTTGAAACTCAGAATATCACCATGGTCATATAGTCAGTGGGGTAGTGGAGAAAGAAAGTTTCTCATAGCTATTCTCTTCTTCCAAGAGTGATTCCTTCTTAAGAACTTGGCTCAGGGGTGGGGAATCAGTGGCCTCGAGGTCACATGTGGCCCTCTAGGTCCTTTGATTGAATCCACACTTTACAGAACAAATCCCCTTAATAAAAAGATTTGTTCTGTGAAACTTGGGACTCAGTCAAAAGGCCATACCCAAGGACCTAGAAGGTCACATGTAGCCTCGAGGTTCCCCATCCCTGCTTGGCTCAACTCTTGAACTAGAATCCTGAGACAACTTAGAACTTTTCCACCACTATGCTATTGCAGTCCTTGAATGGCTGATTCCAAACTGGCTTGCCTCTTCTATATGTATACCAAGAGATATGATGTGATCTTCTTAGCAAAAACAAGAAATTTCACATGTTATCATATATTTATCATTGAATGTATAAAAGCTTATAATCCTCTCAAATTAAGGGTTTATTCACAGCTAGTTTATATGTTTGATGGATTCAGCTGAGGTTTCTGGGCCTTCTTTGACTACGTTAATTAGAGTTAATCTGGAACTCTGCCTTACAAACATAAAATTAGTATAATAAGAATGATTCTACTACACAGGGCTGAAAAGAGGAAAGGGCTCCCAAAACCAATAAGTCCAATCCATCATAGCAGCAAAGAATTCAATACACACTATCACAGCAGAGAACCACTCCATCCCAAAGCCATCCACCCCGCTGCTGGGGCCTTGCCACCAACAATCACTCACAGCACTTCTAGGACACATCTGCTCTTTCCCTCTAACTGCTCTCTCTGCATTTCCTGTGACACAACTTCCTTTTCCTGTTAAGAAGCTCCTCCCACCACACATGACTTAGGCTTCCTGTGATGTAAGCAGGTCACATGGGCCTATTAATGGGTGGGAAAGATCTTCAAATCTAAATTGTCATTACAGCACTTATTACCTACGTGACCCTGGACAAGTCACTTAAACCTCCGCCTCCCTCACTTTTCTTATTGTTAAAATAGCGATAATAATAGCACCTGTCTGCTAGCATTGTAGTGAAGATAAATTGAGATAATATTTTTTAAACACTACAAATGTTAAATCAACTTGTAAGTGCTGCCTAATACTAGAATTTAGCTAGAACATTTATTTTGACTGGTTTTTACTTCATTGAGAAAGGAATAGATGTATCCTAGGGTAAGAAAGGAAGGGCAAAGCTGCAGCAGTATAGATGAGACTGTTCTTTCCGTTATGGGTGTAATGTGTGATCCACCAGTGTTGGGGAGGCCAAAGGGTGGGCTCCATGGTTGGTAGTAGTATAATTATGGTATATCTAAATCTTCTACCCCCACTCCCCCCACACATTCAGTGATCTTTAGTAGCACATTTTGCGGAGATAGAACTCCAGGGCACCTAGATGCTCAGCAGATAGAGAGCTGGGCCTGGAGGCAGGAAGACCTGCATTCAAATCTGTCCTCAGACATTTACTAGCTGTGTCACCTTGGGCAAGTCACTTAACCTCTGTTTGCTCAGTAGACAGCTAGGTGGCTCCGTGCATAGAATGCTGGGCCTGGAGTCAGGAAGACCTGAGTTCAAATCTACCCCCAGATATTTACTAGCTGTGTGATCTTCAGCAAATCACTTAACCGCTGTTTGTCTTAATCCCTTGGAGAAGGAAATAACAGTATCTTTGGCAAAGGAAACCCATAGATCCACAGGGTCGCAAAGAGGTAGACATGGCTGAATGACCGAACAACAAACCTTAACAAGATAGAACTCCACTTTAACTCTCAAGAATGCCTGGGGAAATTTTAAAGAAATCCTCTCCCCAGGCTTCACTCCCATACAAACATATCACTACTGCCATGGCTATAAAGCTTTTATTGTTGTTCATTCTTTTCAGTCATGTCTGGCTCTTTCTTACCCTACTTAAGGATTTCTTGGCAAGAATACTGGAATGGTTTGCCATTTCCTTCTTCATCTCATTTTATAGATGAGGAAACAGAGGCAGACAGGATTAAATGACTTGCCCAGTGACATTTTTTTTAAGAAATGCAAATGCTAATTTAGAAAGAGGTCTTTTGAGTACTTGCACTTTTTTATGTGTACTCTTTTCAGCTCCTATGGGATTATCTTTGAGTGTCTAAGATATATCCAAAGTCACAAAGTATGGAAACTCATCATTTTTAAGAGCTATCTATACCTGACATGTTATTGAGTACTTATGGCATTTTCACTGTAATCTAAAGTTTATATCTTCTTAAAAATAGAGTAACTGCATGCTAGCTGGAAAAATCTATATTAAAGCTGTGATCTTGTTGTTTCATATACACATATTGGCAAAAATGAAATAGAATACTCAATTTAGATTGAAGTATTATTAGTTTAAAATATTCCTATTCCTGTACATGTGCTGGTGTCAATGAGGGTTTTTTTTAAATCAAAGACTAAAGTGGACAGAAAAATAAACACTTTGCCATTGTGCTATTTCAGATTTGTAAAAAAAAAAAAAGACATGTTTAGAAGTCCAATAATCTTAAAATGATTTGAATTTATTTTCTTACATTCTTTCAAATGGGAAAGAATCTTGGAGTTGATCTTGCTCACTCTCCTTCCAAAACATGAACCCATTATACAACATTCCTGATAGATGATTAAGTTTGGATTGAGTACTTCAAGTTAAAGGAAGCTCATTATATAAGAGCCATCTACTCAGTGATTGGACAGCACTCATTTTGAGATCATTCTCCTTTAGGCTGAGGGTTTGGTATTAAAAAGTATTGCCATATTGCTCATTATGAGATTGATGTGTGTGTGTGTGTGTGTGTGTGTGTGTGTGTGTGTGTGTGTGTGAATGTCTCCAGTGTATCTCAGTCAAAAGATAACTCCATTTTTAAACAAAGATACATTGGACTTCTAGAAGGATAATTTAGCACTTTCAAATTTTAGTTTTTTGATTTAACCTGAAAACAGTGTTTTAATATGGTCTAATTCTTCTAATGAAGTCCAACTATGCTTCCATAATATGATGTTATTAGTGACCCCGGGCTCCCCCTTTGTTGGGATACAAGTTCTAGCAGGCCCTACAAATATATATATATATACACACATATATATATACATATATATACATGTATATGTATATATACATGTATATGTATATATACATGTATATGTATATATACACACATACATACATACATACATATATGTATATATACACATATAAGTGGATTATGCAATGAACTCTATACATACTTTTATTTGAGAGCCAGCCTAGCTAAATTTGGAAAGTCTCATTGCCCAATGGCTTGCTATCATCTCATACTCTTTATTTAAGCTATAAATCAACAAACACCTGTTATCTGCCAGGCACTGTAAGAGGCCAGTGGGTATGGACAAAAATAAAACTGTTCCTGCCCTCAAATAATTTGCATTCTTTTGGGGTGGAACATCCACACATAAGTATATACACATAAGGCTATTGAAAACATATACACACTTCTAAGATATAAGAGCAAATATTTTTCTATTTTCATTTTTTTTAAAGCAAGGTATAAGTTTTTATGGAAGAGTATGCAAGTGTTAAATGCACTGTGGAAGATCTTCTGTAGCAATAAATATACCACAAGAAGTTTGGTTTCTAAACATATGAAAGTGCATGCTCTACATAGAGTAAAAACTTGATTAACAAGTAAGATACCATAAAATGACACATTTTAAAAGGAAATCATTAACAAAAATGGAAATAATGTAAAATTTATATGAACCCTGATTAAATCAGAAAAGAGATATATTATTTAAATATCATGAAATAATAACAAAAATAGCATCAGAAGCCATGAAACACATTTTAGATTCTTAGGCAAAGTTTTTTGAAATGATGAACACGTGAGAATTTTTTAAGGAAGGAAAGAATTGGGGAAGGGCCCTTACAGAAGACCATTTATTTAATAATGTGTCCTATCAGAATGCCTAACTGAGGATTATTCAAGTTCAAGCATTCAATGATTGAAGAAACTGCAGACAGCATCACAGATATAGAAATAAGCCTCTCCACAACACTACAAGTCAAGGCATTCCTTGCCCTTGCTTGGGGATTTGAAAGATACATAAATCTGCTAGCACTTCGAATTCACCATTCTCTAAACCTGCCCCTTTTCCTCATTAAACTACTTTTTAAAAATATTTTATTTTTCCCAATTACACATAAAAACAATTTTAACATTCATTCTTAAAAGTTTGAGTTCCAAATTCTTTCCTCACCTATTTCCATTCCCCTATTCCCTGAGACAGCAAGCGATTTGATATAGGTCATATATGTGCAATCATACAAAACACATTTCCTTATTAGTCATTTTGTGAAAGAAAACACAGACCAAAATATGCCATGAAAAAAATAAAGGAAGTGAGAAATAGTATGCTTAGTCTGCATTCACTCTACTTCAGCTCTTTCTTTGGAGGCATATAGCATGTTCCAACTTGAATCCTTTGGAATTGTCTTGGAACATTGTATTACTGAGAATAGTTGTCATTCACAGTCGTTCATATGGCAATATTGCTGCTAATATGTACAATGTTCTCGTGGTTCTGTTCCCTTCACATTAGTTCATCCAAGTCTTTGCAGGTTTTTCGGAAATCACTGATTAAACTACTTCTGTTAATACTACCACCATTCTCCTAAAAAATCTGAATCATCATTGACTCCTCCTTTTCTTCCTTCACATTTGGCCACTCACCAAATCCTTGTGATTATCTCTCTGCAATAATATTTTATACTCATCCACTTCTTTCCTTCTCTCCTGACACTCTCCTAGCTGGATCCTTAGCTCCTGCTCTGGGGTCATTCTGAACTGTATGGACTCATCATCCCTAAATAGTTAATTACTTGGCCATGCTGTCTTCCGGCCATGACATTGTGCATCCTCTGCTCTCAGCACATTTTGTATTTTTTGTTTTTGCTTTGAGAACAGTAATCAAATCAGTACTATTATTGTTTCTGAAAAAGGGCACATCATTTAAGGACCATATTGCTCCATGCAAAATCCTCATGACTTCACCCTTCTCTGGCCACGATTCTTTTATATGTGCTATTTCTCCCTATTAGAGTTTAAGATCCTTGAGAGCATGGACTATCTTTCTTTTGTACTTGTATCTCCAGGACTTAGCAGAGTGACTGACATATAGTAAATGCTTAATATTTGTTTTTGCCTCATTTTCCTCTTCCATCTAACATTTTTTAAGGTGCTGGACACTGGGGACACAAACATGAAAGTAAAATCATCTCTGCTCTCAGGGAGGTTTCAGTTTATATGGGTAGATGGCAAGGGGAGACATATATCATGGAGTAACAGGGAACCGGCCATTGATTCCAGTACTTTTGACCATGTGAAGAACGTGACTGATGCAATTTCTTAAACGCAAGAGGATAGGCAGCTGGCTTCCGGGAGCCTCATGATGAAGTGCCTTCAAGAAATATTGAATCATGAAAAGACATTCTACAACTGCTTCCAATCTGCTCACCACTTGGCTCATTCCCCATTATTCATGCCATCAAAGCCTTCAGCTTGGCATACTACAATACTCTGATAATTAGTCTCTCTACCTGAAGTCTCTCCCTCCTGTAATCCATTTTACATACTGCTTGCCAGATAGATTAATCTGAAATATTCATAATTCATAACTATGATAATGCAACTTGGCTTAAAAATTGCCACTGGCTGTGGGATATATTCCAAATTTGTGAAACCTCTGGCTTCAGCCTATCTTGTCAGCCTTTTCTCACACACTGACCTTGGCTTGCTCTGCAACACAATTAAAATGGAGTGTTCTTAATTTTCCATGCTTTCCCACCTCAATGACTTTGAGTGTTTTTGGCCACTTCCTTCCTCACCATCTCTATGCTTTGAGGGTCTATTTATCCTTCAAAGTTCAGCTCAAATGTTACCTCTTCCATGAAAATTTCCAGAGAGAAGGAGAGAAGATCTTTCCATTTTCTAAACAACAATGCATCTATTTTATGTGGTATTTCCAGGGGTTGATGCCAACATCTGTTCATACTTTTTTTTATTTTCTGTTACTAAATCCAGTTTCCTATGTTCAAAGATGATGTTTTATTTACCTTTTTAGGTTCTTCAGTCCTTAGCCTATTTGACTTCCACATAGCAGGTGTTCACTAAATGTCTGTTGAATTGATGATTGAGAAAGTGGGGACTTAAAGGAATGACTTAAACAAAAATAAATGACTGCTTTTCTCTTTGGAGAGCAATACAAAATCTGGAGAACAAAAGGCCATAAGGTCTGAAAAGGAAAGGAAATATCTCCAATGAGGGGGAAAAAAGAATGGGAAAAGGTAGGTAACAATGGCTTGTGTGTCTCCAAATTTTCACTAGCATCAGTTCTTTATGGTGGCATTCTCCATTGAATTTTTCTTTCATGACAGCACACATGCAGTTTAGATGGGAACGTGACATTGAACTCTATAATGTAGCAGACCAACTACTTATTATTATTCATAAAGATCTTTTAAGTGCCTGACCATTATAAAAGAGATTGATTTACACAGCTAAATTAGCTTGTATACAGAATTATCCTCCACCTCAATGCCTAAATAAGCTTTGAATGTAGAGAATGAATTCACAGATAAAACTACGAAACTACAGGGTAACAGACTCAATAGAACTATAAAAGCAAGTATTACCTCTGAGCCACAGTTAAACTAACTTCAATCTAGCACAAAATTTTATTGATTGTTTTGTGTAGTTGAATGTTTAATACAGTGCAACTCTCAAGTAGCTTCTGAATGCCCTGTTCACATATTATTGGAACATATATAAATGCATACAGCTAAATTTACTTTTAAGTTTCACTCTGTTGGTAAGTATTTAGTGAGTTACTCCCCTTCTTTAGCCATTTGACTCCCTTGGACGTCCTAAAACGGGTAGTTTTTCCAATCTCTGGAAAGGGTGTCAATTTTCTTTGCATAGTGAGCTAGTCTATATTGGCCAAATCCAATAATAAATAAATAATAATTAATAATAATGATAAAGTAACTGTCATTTACATAGTGCTTACAATGTGCCTAGCACTGTGCTAAACACTTTTCAAATATTATCTCAATTGAACCTCACAACAAAAACACTGGAAGGTAGGTACCATTATTATCTCCAATTTAGTGTTGAGACAACTTAGACAAACAGAAGTTAAGTGACTTGCTAAAGGTCATACAGCTGGTAGATTTTGAACTCAGGTCTTCCTGACTTCAACCCCAGTACTCTAGTCACTGTGCCACCTAAATGTCTTTTAAAAACTAAAATAATTTAATTTAATAATTTAAAACTAAATAATTCAATCATTTAAAAATATTCTTATTTTCCTCTATTTTCTTCCTTATATTGTACTAGATGAGGCAACATGGAATAATGGGTGGAAAGTTGGGCTTGAAGACAGTTGCTACAAATATTGTACATGTTGCTACATACCAACTCTGACAGCTGTTAGCTTTGTGACCCTGAGCAAGTCACTGAACCTATTGGTGATTTAGGCAACTCTGGAAGGCTATAAATCACAGGGAAGGTGGTGACTTGAATTGGTAGAGGGACTTTTGTTACGAGGACTTTGCTGTAACAATGGAATTTCAGAGGTGGTTGCTGTTTCATATTTTAGTAGTCTTTTCTTAATCAATATTTATGTTCAACTAATCTGAGAATCTCAATAATTTACAAAAAGTCTTATTAAATGAAGTTTGGTTGAATATGTTTCTAGCAAGACACACACTGAAATTGGTAAATATTTCTGTTCTTTTTCAAAGTCCAGTCATTATCATGAAAACTTAGGAAATTAGAAAGATTAATCTAGTCTGAAATCTAGTTTGACTTAATCTAGTTAATCAAAGTTTGTCTAGTATTCACATGCTTTTTGCCAGTGACAACATGTTAATATACATATTTCCTACAGCATTTTGCTAACAGATGCTTCCATAATTCTTGTCACGCTTTCAAATTTGCATATGAAATTGTGATATTTCTGACTTATTTTTCTTACTCATCAATAAATAGTTTTCAGAAAAATAATTTCTATTCATAAGAAAGTAACTGACAAATTATTCATCTCACTTTATGAAACATTGTATTAGGAGGTAAAGTGCAATATGACATTTTATGCTGAGAAACAGAAACAACACTTAATGCGTTGGTAAATCACAAGATTCTTCTGATTACAACATCGAAAATATCAAAAATGGATTTCATTTTTTTGTGAAGACATTATGGATAGCAAGCTTCAGGAACACCACCTAGGATACTGCTAATTTTGCACAATTAATCCAAAAAGGATTTTCCCAAGTACCAACTTACTCCATTCGTACATGGCCATTTCTGCAAATTTATATGCATTTCTTTTAGAAAATAGCCATTAAGTAATTTTTCCAATGCAACAACAGCAGCAGTAGCAACAAAAAAACAATAAAATTCATTTAAAAAATAAACCTTGGACAACTTTTTAAAATTTTAATTCCATCAAATGCAAGCATTTTATTGATCTTAAGACCACCACCATGATGTTTTTTATTATTTCATATTGGATGAGACTAGGGAAAGTGACTATACTCACTGTGAGCAAAAATAATGAATTCTCAAGTGTGATTATAATTTCAAATTCCATGACACTTACATAAGTAATGTATGAGGGCAAAGTTATTGAATTTCATATCTCTACAAATAGAACAAATTTTCCAAATGTGTCAAATATATTTGTGTGTATGAAATTGTTTTAGCTTGTAAATCCAACCATAATTCCAAATGGTTTTTTGCTAAGCATACTACAAAATTTATATACACCTAATAACCTTCAAAATAAAAATCAAAACCAAGAGAATATTAATCCATTTATCAATTTATAAAATGATGAACAATCATCAACATAGCTCAGCTCTATGTGAATGTAGCAACAGCAGTCTAGGATCAGAATAGTTGGGCCATCCAATATCTTTTACTTGCTTATAAGGCCATGTCAAATAGCAGGGAGTCAGAAAACTCATCATTTGATCAGATAAGTAATTGGACCAAAATTATCCAGCAATTTGGTCTTGGTCTCTTTTTACCCCATTACTATAGTTGCAAGTTAAAGGGTTATTTAAAAAGGCTTATTAGAATATTTCTAATTATAATTCATTTGATTTTGAACAACTTTGTCAATATGTTTTAGTAAGAAGGCCCATTGTAACTGATTAGGGCAGGAAGTGCACAATTACTAAATTATAATGATGGACCTACAAAGAAACTATATACCTCATGACCTTTCCTCCTATGTATAATTTTGTTTTAAAATGCTACCATACTACACTAATTCCTATATTGGATCAATTAATATTCAATTGAAAATGGATGGATGTTTATGTGTTTCAATAAATTTAAGTCATGTGAGCACAGATGTGGCAGAACCTAAATAAAATAGCTAATACAGAACATGTAAGACAAGAACATTATTTCGACACCTTCATATCATGGTTAGGCTTGTCCATGAGCTCTGTTGGGTGTAATGGGTCACATTTTATGGTCTACGTTGAGTCGCTTTCCATCAGATATGCAAAGCCTTAAGTCCATACTCAGTCATGCATGGGACCACAACAGGTTTGTATACAAGACCAACAGGAATGCGAATAGAAAAAAATGTGCTTAATAAAACAAAAGTCACTCACCTAACTGGGTCTCCTGAATTGTCAGCTTACTTTCCAAAGGGTACAAAAGTTTTGGTGGTTTATCTGTCAGTGGAGCTAAAACAAAAAGAAACAAATCAGATACTATTGGTTGTATATATAACATATAATGCAATTGATCTTATGACGTATATCTCAAAGTATTGTATCAAAGCAATTTAATTAAGAAATAGCTTTCTTATTGGAGTCAATAATCCCCTTAAATAAATGAAGTGATTATATTAAACACAACAATTCAAATATTCCACTTCTAACCTGACAGCCAAATAATGCTGAAATGTCTAAATAAGATTGGATAGTTCTTAAAAATATTTTAAAATGCCTAAACAAAATGTGTTTAATTTATACCCTTCTGTTTCTTTACGGGAGTCCCCATTGTTTCTATTTATAGATATAGAATCATAAACATAATAAGTATAACAAATATTAATATAATATAAAACATAATATATAATATAAATTATTATTATATAACATAATACATGATAAATAATAAAATATGATATAAAAACATAATACAAACATACCATATATCTAATAAGAATTCAGTGAATGTTTGCTTATGATGTTATCTTAGTCCTTTGACTCTTCAGCACAGACCTCTTTATACTAGACTCTATTGTTTCATAATTGTGCCACTCAATCCTCTTATTATATAAAACTTCCTTTAATGAACTAAGTAATAAAATGTCTTTGTTGTGAGCATTCCCAGTCTCGAATCCCAGTAATGCATCTCTAAAGTGATTTTTTTCATTCAAAGTAAATCTTTTAATATTGTTTTACATCACAAGTGTTATTTATTTACTGTTGTTTTGCTTGATTGGCTCTCAGTGAGTAGAAACTTGAGAGGTCTCTGCTCTTTAGTCAATTCAGTTTATTTAGATGTTAAGTCAAAAAGTGGTCGAAATGTCTAGGACATTACGTAAATCACGAGTTTCCAAAAAATCAGCGAATACTTCACTCTTATATTTACTTGAGTAACTAGCCTGTAGAGAGTTAGCCAATTCTCTTTGATTAAGCTTTATTTTTCTGATCTAATTTAATTATATAGGTCCCCTGGAACCTGCCATAGTAATTTCCACTCCTTATCAAGTACAGAAATGATCTATTATAGGTGGCTGAACTAAATGCTTCTGCTTTGAAGACTTTCTTCTTTCCTTGCCAACTTGGCATGCCGACCCAGTTGAGATCTGGAATGCTGATCTAGACCGTAGTGCCAGGATTCAGCCAGAAGTCCTCATTTACAGAAGAATCAAGAATTAAAGCTGATCCACCAAATATCTTCCATCAGTTTAACAAGAGCGTGGCTTGGACAAAATGGTAACTCATCATAATTCATTGAAAAATATGAACCCATTTCAAGCTGACTTAGGCCATAGTTGTCAGAATAAGCTTTAGAACTGAATGGAATCAAATATTTACCCATCCTTACTTGAAATTTATTCTGAATTTTTTTTCATTTCTGTTTAGTAATGATTAGGATAGGGAGACAAAGAGAAAGCTGATGGAAGTGGCGAATCACAATTTTTATTAATGGAATCAGGGCATCTTACACTTGCAGCCACATCCCACTGTTTCCCCACAGATTCCAATTGGCCACTTTTATCTTCTCCCCTAAATGTCATTTGGCCGAATCACTGAACATTAGCAGAGTAGGTCTTTCATTCTCTGAAAATTTCACTACTATAGGATGGAGCTAGAAGAGACTTTCTTTGCAAATGGATTGTCAGGTTCAACCACCTCATGTTTCAGATGAAAGAGGCAATGTTCCGAGGGCTGAGGAGCATGGTAATGCTTCTGAGATCCTGGACTCTCAATTTATGCTAATAGATTTCAAAGCGGACTAAGGTTCTATTTGCCAGGCTTAAAAAGAACTGGTTCATTGAATCAATTAAATTTGTAAGATAATTTAATAATATCAAATAAATAAGTTAAATGGATTGTACGGTATTAAGTAGATAATCCACAGAACTATATTCTTTTACTGCACAGATACATTGAAGAAAAAATTGCTGGACAGCAATTGTAAGTTAAGTTAAATTGAATATAATTTTCTAAAAGATGTAAAATAGCTATTCTTTTTCTGAATGATATAAAATTTTATGTGGACAACTACATACCTACCTACCTATACATACATACATGTGTACATTCATATATAGAGATATGTCTTTAAATACAAATAAATATGTGTACAAACATAGCATAATAAATATATAAATAACTATTAATATCTAATATGTAAATAGCTATATTAAAGATATAAATACATATATATTTTTATATATAAACCATTGGATAAAGTATGTTGTATATCTATTGAGATCTGTACCTATCTTTTTATCTACATCTGTATCTCAGTTATAAAACACCCTTTGATTCCCACCCATATACCTGAGAAAGTCAATAATCAATACATATTTATTAAGTTTATACAATATCACAAATATTATGCTGAGGATACAAATAAGAAAAAGACTAGATAATCCCTGACCTCAAGAAGTATACAATCTAATGGGAGAAGGTAATAAAGAAAAGAAAGCTGAAATGGAAGGAATGCTATAGGAGCCTGGAAGCATAAGCTAAGTGGATTTTTGTTAGTATTTCTTGGAGTTCAGCTTCCCAGGATCCATGGCCATAACAATCTGTTGTTCCCAGGTATATTGCCTTGCCAATCAGGTGCTGAGTCATGTAGGCTTTGGTGCCTTCTGTCTCTGAGCTTATATATTTTGGGAATATCTTTTGCTTTGGAGGCTCACTTGTGGGAAGAACCTTTGATTTCCTGGACAGGACTCTAGGTAGCCATCGTTAAGGAGCCCCACCCCACCTCCGGCTACTCTCCTGTTTGCTCCCCTGGTCTAGGTGATGTATGTCTATTACCCTCTTAAGACAGTTGGAGCCCTATCTATTGTATCATTCATTAGTCTCTGTTAATTTCTCTGTTTCACTGCTTGTTAGGCTTTCTTGGGTAACATATCTGTCTGCATTGTTTAATTAAATTAATAATAGTAACCCCTTTGAGGCTGTATTTCCTTCAGAAAAGCAGATCAAGAACCTGTGCTAGCAGCCCACCCTGTGCACTAGTGTGGTTGCTGCTACAGAGCCTGATGTTCATGAGTTGAAAACAAGCAGAGGAGCTGTTGGGAAATAAAGTTAGCTGAAAAATTCTGAGCCACCTACAAAGGGAGGTTTGGGGAGGAGTTTAATAATCATCATTCTTGGGATGAAACAATATCTATTCCTGGGATGTCACATATTACAATTGTGGACAGAACAGTAATAGTGAAGTCAGAGGACCTGGGTTCAAATCCTAGCTTTTCTAACTGCTAACTGGTAATTTTGAGCAAATGAGATCCCTGCATGTGCTTCAGTTTCCTCAATTTAATTTAAAAAAGGAGGTTTGGCTAATGATAATGTTTTAAGAACCATTTCATTCATGCAATGCTGCTGTCACATTCACTTTCATAATTTACTTTGTAAGACAGCTTAAATCCTAAGACCTTCATTATATAAGCATTTTAATAGAAGAGTTGCTATGGCATTATCCATTAAAATAATTTTCTTTTCCAGATTATTTATCACTTTGAACATAGATATGAATGGAAACTTCCAGGAAGCCAGTAGCTTAACTAGTGGAGTAGACAAAGCAATAGCTAGTAAAGCTAAGATCCAAAGGCACAGTTATTCAAGGGCAACAATTTTACTATCACAATTGATGAACATGCATTAAGATATTCACAATTTCAATTCTTGACACAGAAAACCAAATTGAATTAAAAAAATGAAGGGATGGGAAAGACACAAACTCTGTCTTTAATTCATTTCTTCAATGTCTAACATATAATTGAAATAAATTTCAAGAAAACTACTTCCAAATAAACAAAAATGAAATTGTTTGCATTTTGTTGTCAAGAAAACAGCAGGCCTTTGGGGCTTTTTCATGTATGTTTGTAGACCCTATGCACCTATGCATGTATATGCATATATAACATTCACATATTAGACATATATATGATTTTATTTGCATTATTTAATCTCTTAATAGATATCACTATGAATATCTAAGTATATGTATTGTGTGTGGGTAAACTTTGTAACATCTATAGCAACCAGAAGCAAACTCATTCTGTAAAAGAATGCTGAAAAACTCACCAAAGGATTATCTTTCTTTCTCTCTCTCTCTCTCTCTCTCTCTCTCTCTCTCTCTCTCTCTCTCTTTCTCTCTCTCTCACACACACACACACACACATTTGCATTTGTAAGCCACACCCCTGAAGCCCCCGAAATATCAAAGTTTTCCTCTTTGTAGTATGTGAATTTCACAATTCAAGGACGTCACTGATGCTTTATAAGTCATTATCAAGAGGGGAGGTCCATGAAATCAAACAAATAGGTCCTTAAAGGTTCAAATTATGTAAAAACTTCCAGAGTATGATGAAATATATCATTAAATGCAGACTTGTACCATAGCACAGAACTAATGCTTCTCTCAATAATCGTTATAATGTATTAAATATGTTAAAAGCAAACTAGTTTAAGAAATTATCTTTATATAGTTAGCATAATTGTTTTTGTTGCAGCCTGTTCCCTCATTCCTATTAATACAGTTAGACAATGCAGATAAGTGTGATAAAACTTAAAATCATTCTTATAAAGCACTTTATACATATATCATGATCATTTTTATACACTAGTTCATTAACTCCATAGATCTCATACTAATGAGGTATTCATCAATAGCACCTTTTATTAATGACATTTTGAAAAATTGAGTTGGAGTGATATTTTGCTGTTGCTCTCCCCAATAATGATGTGAAAAAGTCCCACGAACCCGGGGAGATTAGTGTTCTATTTATTTAACCAGTGGATTATTTACTGTCATTTTCCTATGCCATTCAGGATGACAGTTTGGAACAGGATGGTAGTATGATACAGAGGAAAGAAATATAAATTTGGATTCAGAGGACCGGATTTTGTTTCAAAGCTTGATTTGGCTACTTAATAAGGGGGCTCTTGAGCAAGATATCCAGCCTTCTAGACTTCAGTTGCCTCTATAAAATAAATGAATTAGATTAGATGATATTTCACATCCTTAAAAGCTCAAAATCAGTGATCCTATAATCCTATTATCTTAACATGGAACCCTACAGAGAAACAAATAATCTCAGTGTAATCAGATAAACAATCATTAAGTGAACATGACATATGGGATCAGTGTAGATCAATTTTTTTTAGGAAACAGTCATGCTTAATTACAGGTTTTGAAGCCATATATCTACAGACTGATGAGACCCCTAGAGGACAAAACACAGACATCACCTGCTACCCTGATTCTAGGTCCCAGATGGCAAATTAATCAATAGAGTCCATCTCAGAACCTCTACCATTCCTCCAATGCTTAGTGACATCAAAAATCCTTCCTGGCTACAAATATTTTTCTCCCCTTGCCCTTCTTTGTCTATAGTGAAGAACACTACCTGGTATCTCAAAATGGAGAAGTGATTTAAAAAAAAAATAAGACAGCGAGGCAAAGTAATTAGCACTCGTGAAGAGCCAGGTTCAAGTACTAAGCAATAGAAGGTTATACTTTTGTAGGTATAGGACATGCCCACCTTCAATTCTCTCTACTGATTAAATCAGAGATATTTTGTGTATCTCAAAATAAAGTACCATTGTTCTTAATTGTTATTTTAAATAACCTGGTTAATGCAACTCTAGGAAAAAATGCTGTCTAAAGACCTGGGACCTCCTAGTAATTATTCTCATACACATTATTTTGCCACATTTTAAACCCATTTGTTTGTATATATTCCATTTTTGTATTAGACTCTCTTTTTTACATTATCTTTTTTACATTATCTTATTCAACTCAGATAAAGGGAAACCAGTTCACTTTACCAGTTACGTTTAGTTATCATTAAAGTTAATAAGTTATATCATTAATTATACTAAGAATAACTGTTAATTAGAAAATTATTTTTCCAGTACTACTCTTTGGCCACTAGTATTAGTTCCATGAAGACGTAACACATTAAGAAGAACTTTGCTTAACTCAGATGCTTCAGTTCAACTTAACTATTTCTCATTACCTACTACATCAAAGCAGAAAGAGTTAAATTAGGACCAGAGCTTCACCAGGTTTAATTTAGTTTCTGATTTAAATTTTGGCTTATTTGTTCTTGCTTGAATGTTATGGGGTTACATGGTAACCCCATGTATACTTTGATGAATCTTTCCAATGACATGAATAAAGGAAATATTCAACATGAATTCATGATCTAGAATCAGTCATATGAATATAAACAAATTAGGTTGGGATGTCCAGTTTCTGTTAATATAATAATCTAATATTAGATTCAGTTTTAACTACCTAATTTAAGGGGTCTGTGAAGGACTGCAGAAAAAAATGGAAAGGTATGGAAAAATACGGTATAGAGTTGGATATTAAAGAAAAAACACATGGATTTAGAATCAGTGAGCAAGGATTTCACAGGGCTTGAAGAGGTTGTGACCTACATTATTAAAGACAGTAGCCACATCAAGTTAATTATAGATCCATCATAGATTCCATCCATGATTGGATGGAATTAAAAAATACAAAGAAATATTATTTTAAAAATTATAGATTCCATCCATGATTGGATGGAATTAAAAATACAAATAAATATTATTTTAAAATTATTGCATAACATTACTAATTTGTTCCTTGACAGAATTAAATAATTTACATATGTAGACTAAGAAGGAAAAGTGTGCTAAAATAGCAATACTACATGAACGGGAGGAACTTTAATCTACATTTTCTCAGAGAATTGTTGAATACTGATTTAATAAGTGGAATTAGGTGGGCAAGTATGCCAACCACTTTTTTGATCTCTGCTGTTATGAAAAAAAATTGCCACCAGTATGTTTCTAGAAATGATGCTGAACTTCAGGAAAAGCACCCTGGTGTGTTGACAAGCAAAATGGTCTTTGTTTTCTTTGAGTAATTCAGTGTATTTCCTTGAGCCTTGCTAAGTGTTAAGCCCCAGGCCCAGAGCCCTGTTTCGTGTGGAACCTATGTGGATGTGAGCCTCCCAGGACCCTGGGGGGAGTGGCTAGCACTGGAGCCAATAGAAGCCTGTGATGGGAGGAGCTTGTGGAATGGCTGGAGCAGAGCTAAGAGGCAGTTGGAGGCAGTTGGAGAAGCAGTGAGGAGGCAGTTGGAGAGGTTGTTGGTGACAGGAGTTAAGAGCTGAAGGAGAGAGGAAGCAGTCAGCTAGCCGGAATACAGCTTGGAGAGTGTGGTGGAAGCGGCGGCGATGGTGGCAGAGACAGCTACAGCCGAAGCTGAAGAGAAAGCTGAAGCTGAAACAGGAGCTGCGTAAGCAGAGCCGACTCGAAAGTAGAGCCGACCCATGTGTAGACCCAGGAGTGTGAGCAAGGACTTGAGGCCAGTAAATATGATTTGGCTAAATACTATCTTGTTTGTCTGTGGCCTCCTGGTTACTCTTGTGAGGTGGACTTATTGGGCCTGGAAGCTTGTGATCAAAGTGTTGAAATGGGGAGGCTGATTCATGAATCTGTTTCTGTGGAGCCTAAATAAATGTTTTATTGCGTTCTACTTAGAGAATCTCTCATACCTTGTGATTTCGAACCATTCAAACATATACATGATTATATTTGAGATTATAAATTCGGCCTTCCTACTTCACCTGGGTAGAAAGTATCTACTTCTGCATGCAATAAGAAATAGCACACTAAATTAACCAGTCTGTTATTTTCGCTTGTCTTTAGCAAACATCATTGAAACAAGAAATCTTACTGTTCTAGAGTTGCAAGGAATTTTAGAAGTCATATAATCTAGACTATACTTGAAGCATGTACCTTAGTGTAGTATCCTAAAAATTATGCATCTAGCCTATACTCGATCACCTCAGGCATTCCAAATAAGGAGGATCAGCAGTACAGTTTTTTAAAAAAAATTCACCCTTTGCATTGATAAGAAATACTAAGGTACTGCAAAAATAAGGAAAGTCTGAGGACATGCATAATGACCTCTGGTCTCACTGTTATACAAGAAAATGTCTGTGTGTGACATCTCTGTATGGCATGACCACAAAGCAAGGGTTTTGGTGTCCATATTCAGATGCATTGCTTATGGAAATTAGTTTCATAGCATTAGAGTCACACTTTATATTTAGAGGAAATTCACTTTCCCTGGCTTTCTTTTCAGGCTAAAGTAATGGATACTTTTGACATGAAGGTGGTTTGATTATATTTATTATGCCATTATATGAATAAGAAATTTATGAGAAAGGGGGGAAATAAGACATCTAGTTGAAGTAAGAAATAAAAGGGTACTGGGAAAAACAGCATGTTACCTGGAGATCTTCCCTTAAAAGACATCTTAGAAGGATGGTGTGCTAAGAGTTTACAAACCACTAGCAAGGTAGACTGAAGGGCCATTATAAAGATGAGCTATAATGCAGTTTCAAGAAAATATCCTAACCACTGATTGTTGAGAAGATGTAACAGCAGCAGCAGCAGCAGCAGACAATCCCACTTGATGTGTTCGAGAGTGAAAACAGTTCCTTTTTAGCATAAGCGCAGGGCAGCACAACAGCCAAGGAGCAACCTGTGATAAGATCCGAAAAGTGTATCTGCAGGCACTAAGTGGAGCATAGACTCTGTGTTTTGTTAGCAGGGAAAGCCTTGCAGAGCCTTGGCCTTTTAAGCTGCCACTTTTCTTAAGGTAGTGGCACTACGCAAAGTTGAACGATGGCATGTAAAGAACAGGAGGTGATATCTTTTTGCAGTCAGTATTGTGACTTGGAGTCTCAATATTTGGAATTATGAAATTCCTTTTCTTAATTTAGTGAAAGCCCAGAGTTGTGCTATTTCATACACTGCCTATCTGGGAACACTGAGAAATGAAATCTCAATGATATAGCATGAACCAGTAGAGTGCTAGATTCAGAATCAGAGAAATTAGATTCAAATCTCAGCCTTGTCACTTACCAGTATGACATTGGGCAAGTCATTTATGCTTTCTAGGGCTCACTTTCCTTATCTATACAGTGAGGGGGTTGGATTAGGTGCCACTGAAGGTCCTGTGGGTAGACTTTTACCAAATCCTCTAGTAAATCCCACTAAGCTGTGATTGTTGTATTTAGGTCAAGAATAAAGACTCAAAAGGCAGTGAATAGAGTAAGAATTTAACGAAATGGAAGCAAGGAGGAAAATGCTGAAATAGGGAAAATTTCTGAAAATGAAGTTTTAAAATAGAGGCAGTGGAAGAGTTCATACATACTTCATTTTAGTTCATATGTATTTCAAATAGTTATTTGTAAAGCAAGGTGGAGGGGGTATGAACTTGGTAAATTCTAACATCCCTCCTAGTCATTAAATCTATGATCTTATGTCAAAGTCTGAACTCATCATGCCTTCCTCTCAGAAGTAGCCAAATATTCTAACTTCCTTCTTACTGTCAATGGGACCACCATTCTCAAGGTAACTCAGATCCAAAATTTATTTTAATGCTTTATTCACCATTATATTACCTAATGTCATACATCTACATCCAATCAGTTGTGATACTCTCTAGGCCAGGGGCTGGGGATCCTGAGGCCTCGAGATTGCACATGTGGCCCTCTAGGTCCTCAAGTGTGGCCCTTTGACTGACTCCAAAGGGCCACACTTGAGGACCTAGAGGACCACCTCAAGGCCACAGGCTCCCCACCCTTGCTCTAGGCTCCATAAACCTAGTGCCTCATGCATCTTTCCACTACAATAAATATTTTATTAATATGTTTTACTTTTATTTCAAATTCATTTCTGAATATATGTCTCCCTCTTTCCTAACTGGAGATCCATGATTTGTTATGTTTTTAAGGAGCAAAATATAGTAGTTTAGCAAAATAGACAAACATATTTACTAGGTCTTACAGAATGAGCAATATTTCCCATCTACCATTTCACAAATCTGCAGTGAAGGGAGAGAAGAGAAATTCATCTCTAGGGCCATTTGGCTACTATAGTCGCAGAGGTCAAATTAATTTTACTGCCCTTCTGATTCATGTTTTTTGCTCTTGTCATTGAGTTTTTTCAGTCATGTTGAACTCTCTGTGACCCCATTTGGGGTTTTCTTGGCAGAGATGGTGGAGTGGTCTGCCATTTCCTTCTCCAGCTCATTTTACAAATGAAGAAACGGAAGCAAGCAGGGTGAAGTGACTTGCCCAGTGTCACAAAGCTAATAAGTATCTGAGGCCAGATTTGAACTCAGGTCCTCCTAACTCTGGGCCTTGGTGCTCCATCCACTGTGCATGCTCCATCTACTGCACCATCTAGCTGCCCATGATGTTCTACTTATCGACTATATTTTTTTACTTATCCTACTTACTCCACTCTGTACAAGTTCTTATAAGTCTTCACTCTTTCTCTAAATTCTTTATATTTAGTCTTTCTCGAAACATAATGATATATCATTGGGTAATATATCAGATTTTGTTTTAGCGTTCCCCAATCAATGAACATCTACTTTGTTTCTGTTTCCTTTCTAAAATAAAATTAATTGCTATGACAATTTTAGCGTATATATTGGAAACCAAATAATCTAATTCTAAAGAATGAGTGGGCCATAGAACAGATCAGAGAAACAATTAATAACTTCATTCAAGAGAATGACAATGAGACAACATACCAAAACTTATAGGATGCAGCAAAAGCAGTCCTTAGGGGAAGTTTTATATCTCTAAATGCTTACATGAATAAAACAGAGAAAAGGGAGATCAATGATTTGGGCATACATCTGAAAAAACTAGAAAAAGAACAAATTGAAAATCCCCAGTTAAATACCAAATTAGAAACACTGAAAATCAAAGGAGAGATTAATGAAATTGAAATCAAGAAAACTATTGAATTAATCAATAAAACAAAGAGCTGGTTTTATGAAAAAACCGATAAAATTGATAAACCTTTGGTCAATTTGATTAAAAAAAAGAAAGAAGAAAATCAAATTACCTGTATCAAAAATGAAAAGGGTGAGTTCACCTCTAATGAAGAGGAAATCAAAACAATAATCAGGAATTATTTTGCCCAATTATATGCTCATAAATTTGACAACCGTAGAGATATGGATGAATATTTACAAAAACATAAATTGCCCAGGTTAACAGAAAAGGAAGTAAAATTTCTAAATAACCCCATCTCAGAAAAAGAAATTGAGCAGGCCATCAATGAACTCCCTAGGAAAAAATCTCCAGGGCCAGATG